>OY755048.1:48424945-48967445 GCA_963576565.1 Aspidapion aeneum
TCAAGTAAAAAAATATTTATAATACTAAGTATTTTGTAATAAAAATGTCCTTTGTTAATTACCTATACCATGTGTTTTTCATTAAAACCAAAAAAACATTTTTATGGTATAATTTTTGGTTATTTCTTTGAATTTTTCGAATTAACTCAAAAAAGTGGAGCAAAGTAACCTCGTTTTACGGTATTTATTTGTAATTTATTAATTTTTTTATCTATCAGATACTAGTATTATGACACAGCGAACCAAAATTTTGAATTCACTATCATCGGAAAAATCAAACAATATAGGGGTACCACAGGGAAGTAAATTGGGACCATTACTTTTTATTTTATATATAAATGATCTACCAACAGTTTTAAAAAATTGTATGATACAGATGTTTGCAGATGATACATTACTTTATTTAAAAGGGACTTCATTAGAAAACCTAACTATTTAAGTAAATTCAGAATTAAAAAATGTAGTACATTGGCTAAACGCAAACAAATTAAAATTGAATGTAAACAAAACAAAATGTATGATTTTAAATTCAAAAAGCAACTTAACAAATTTTGCAATCACAATAAATAATGAGAAATTAGAAATTACAAATTCATTCAAATATCTTGGTATAATTATAGATTCAAAATTAAAGTTTGATAAATACTACGAATATATTATATCAAGAATTTCTTCAAAAATTGGGTATTTAGGAAGGATTATTTATTATTTATCATTTTTTTCTAAAAAATGTGTTTACAATACAACAATATTACCACATGTTTCCTACTGCTCAACTATATTATACACAGCGAATGAAAATATTTTAGATAAACTTCAAATATTACAGAATAGAGCAATGAGAATAATTCTTAAAGCAGATAAATACACAAAAATTACACTAATGTTAAAAAAATTAAATTGGCTTAATGTAAAAAATTTCATTTTCTATAATGTTTGTATATTTATTTACAAAATTCAAAACAATCTACCAGAACAACTTAAAGATTTTGTCCTCCAAAATTCAAATTTCCATTCACATTATACAAGATACAAAGACGATTTTCATTTAAATAATTCCCAAAAATTAATTGTCCAAAAATCAATTTTTTGTAAAGGTTTGTCAGAATTCAATAAATTAAAAAACTCAATAAAAAATGAAAAGAAATTAACCACATTTAAAAAAAGTTTTAAAAAATATTTATTTTCAATGCAGTTTGTTTAATTATAGTATTATTCATTTGGATGCAGGTAGAATAAATTATTGTGTTACAGTTGAAAATATTACTTAGTCTATTAATATTTATATAGCTAACAATTAGATTTTAATGTAATTAACTTTACTATTGTTAAAATTGTAGCATATTCTTGCTAAATAAAGTTTTAAAGTTAAGTTAAGTTAATTGGCAAGTTCCACCTGTAAGGTAATTGAAGAAATAAAATATATTCTATTCTCTCTATGCTATATACCGGGGATTATGGTCGATTGTCACTTTGGTCACACTATCGACGATAAGCCTTCTGGTCCGAGTTGCTGACATGCCGTGTTTTAGTATATCGTGGTGATTGTATTGTTATGACATTCACTAAGTACGTCTTAAATTAAATTTGTTGTGAAAGAAAATATTGGAATATTGATTTTAAAGTTGCAATCTTTTTCATTTATTTATGACCTATTGTGTAAGTTACTACCATGCTACCAAACAACCAAATACCGTAATTTTGTACGTATTTAGTTATTCTTGGTTCTAGTATCAGTAGTCTTAATATCACTAAAAAAATTTTGTTGGAAAGTTTGTTTTTACGAAAATTTAATCTGTATAAAGATAATAACCAAGTATTTATTTTCTATAAAAAAAATTGTATTTCTCACTATGAAACTTTTTCACAAAATGCATGCCGCTTTTGCAAGTTTCTCTCTCGTGCAATCGTCTGAGAAAGAGATAACACGCCTCAAACTTACATAGTGAGAACTGGGCTTATGTCTGTCTGTCTGATGGCGCAACATGGACAAAACAGTAATTTTTTGAAGTTTGGAGAAGAAACAAATCAATCAAATCAAATAGCAGGTTTTACGTTTTTTTTTACTCTTTTGTTGTGTTTAAATTTGAGTGTGTGGTTTTAAGATTTCTTGAAAAGATTTTATCTACTTGTACAAAAGAAAAAAATAGATAAAAATTGTATTAGTAACAATATTAATAAATTCGGAATCCCTCCAAAAAATTATATTTGGGTTGATAGTGCAAGTACCCAAAAGCCAGTATGTAACCTAAGCATTATTTTACCTAAATTTAGACATTCAAATCTTTTACCACTTACCATAATGAGTTATAGTTAGGGCCGGTTTCTCTGACGCGTGGGTTATCTTTGATGGCTGTCTTTTTTTAGCATGTGGGAAATATGCCATTCATCTCTTTTTTTAACCCACGGATCAAGGCTAACCCTCTATTGAGAAACCGGCCCTTAGAAATCTATATATTTGCTTAAGTTGGTACTTAAGTGACAAATATTTAAAATATTACGACTTTTTTAAGCAAAACTGACTTTTCTAGTGGTAGATACAGTATGGTTAAATGCTATAGGATCCATGAGAAATTATTACTGTATGTAAGAAAAGAACAACTACAGATGTATAAAATATGTAGTATGTAAGAAAAAAGGAGAGAAGTTTACAAGTTGTTACGGTCATTATTTCAGGATAGCCAGATCCATAGCCAATACTTAAAGTAGAGGGAGGGAATTTATGACACCGATTGTTTCAGCTAGCGCGGCGATTTTTTGTTTCGGCAATTCGTAAAGAAAATCGATCTAGGGTAGTTGTACATAAAATATCGGACATTTAGACCATAACTAAGTAACTTATGATCCTTTTTTTTAAGCTTGTTCTTTCTTATAATATTTAATGCCGCGTCTACCACAAACTAAAGTTTATAACTTCTCCAGCGAAACAATTAGAGAGGGGTGTTAAATTCTCAGTATTCAGTTCAGACATTACTTGGCATTTCAGGTGTTACTGATTGTAGGGTGGTGATTATTTTTGCCCGAAGTTCAACCAAACTCTTAAATGTTTATGCGAATAAATTTGGCTTTTTTGATAGCCCAATAATATTAATCATTGGGTGCCCAATCCGGTGATCTCGGCGGACAGCTGATAGTGCCTTGCCTGCTTGTAATAAGCCGCAACGAACAACAAAAGGATTGTGACGGCCATGAATTAAAAAAAAACTTTCGTCTGTAAAACAAATATTTTAAATAAAATTTTCAGCCTGATTTGCTTTTTCAATCATGGTTTCACAAAACTCCATTCTTCGGAACTGATCATCTTGAAAAATTTCTTGCTTTTTCTTTACTTCAAAACTTCGGTATTCATGTCGTTTTAAAATATATCGGACGGTTAAGGATGAAATATCATCGCCCACATCATTGGCAATTGCCTTACTACAGGGAGGCAGCAAAGCGTCTGCTGTGGCACAAAACATAGTTTCGCACTGTTCCTTGGAAATGGGTCTTTTTTTTGGACCGTGCTACGGCTTGAAATATCCTTTCCCTCAAACGCGACAACAAATAAATTTGTCACAGCTATTTCGCCCGAAATACCATCTGTACTTTTTCCTAAACGCTAAATGTAATACGGGGCATTGCTTGAGCTAGAATTTGCGTGAAAAACAACTACCCACTTCTCACCTGTTTCACTGCATACGACGGAATGACGGAAAACATCGTAAAGTCGAGAGGTGACGCTGTATTCCCCTACTTTCCCACTACCAGTCTGAATACGGGTCTAAAACAGCAAAAAATATTTTTCTCTCTTTTACTTCTTTTTTACACACATTAAGCACAGCAAGCACTCTATGAATCCTATAGATTTTAATCATTTTAACCAATGTATCCGATATTATTGAATAAGATGCTAATAATAAAGAAGGTAATTCTTGGGTTCATTTTAGTCCTTTCATATCAAAAAGCTGCCAAAAAAACCATAATAAAATTTGAAGTGTGAAACCCATTAAGGAATCCTAAACAAATAAAAGAGAATATGGGACGGACTGGGAACTGTTTATAGTATATAGTCAAGTAAAATAAAACGTTTAATAAAAGTTGCTGCTTAATGCGTATAATAATCATTAATAGATAAGTACTATATACTATGTAGCTTGCCCCTGTAATATGTGTAATACGTTCGTATTTTCTGGAACGATTTCCGTAATTTTCTACTGAGAGTTGGGCATACATATCAAAAATAATATCTTGAGTTTTCCTCGTACAATGTGTTTTTAAAAGTTTTGCCTTGCCCTTTGGATATTTTTACCTTCCTAGCCCGCGTAGCAATGGCTAGAGAGAAGGTATTATTTTCGACGATTTGAGATAACGCCAAAAATGCGTTATTTGGATGTATTTTGACCTATCCTAGCAATATCGTCGTGATGTCTGTCTGCATGTGTGTATATTATATATATATATATATATATATATATATATATATATATATATATATATAGGTAAAATAGTGTTCGATACTCTTACGAGCTTATTAGATTTTGGTCAAAATCCATTAATGCGAATGACAGTTTTTTGACAATTAAAATCTTAAAAAAATGCTAACTTTTTAATGGAGCATCGTCTTAATACACTGTTTTCAAAATGTAGTAGACTATATTTTCTTCAATAATTCGTGTTATTACCAAAAACTTCGTAGGAGCTTTAGTTTCTGAGATATTAAAAAAAAACTGTTTTGACTTCTGCTTCACTTGAATATTGATAATAGGCTAGCCAGGAAGATGTCAGTTCCGTCATGGATCCATTTGAATCAGTCATTTCAAAAACGATATGAGTCCACTTTTTTCAGTAACTGAGATTTTCAGTGGAATCGACTTCCTCTAAGGTAAATGCACGGTCTAAGCAAAAACGACAACAGTGCGCACTTAATCTATTGATATATGCAATAACCGAATTTTTAAGTCTGCGCAAAAATAACACTAGGTAGTTTTTTCCCTCTCCTGTAACATTAGAGAAATGTGACTCGTGTTGTTTTTGAAATGACCGATTCATTTATTTTTTAGGGTTAAGGTTTGGTTTCTGTAAAACCGCAGACTCTAATGGTCCCACCACTCTCCAAAAATTTGTTTGTGGTGTTTCAAATGGTCGCCAAAACGCCATTATTAATATCACTTACTAGGTCCTCACTTATAAAAAAACTAAAATATACAGGTTTATAATTGTTATTATTCAGAATAATAATGAAAATGTCACTATAATCATGAGATGAATTCAAATCCGTAATATAAACACAACCGCTAACAATTTTAAAATGAGTTTGACCCTGTATTAAAGAATGCAGGTGGTACCTTTCGACAGCCTTTGTTATGTTTCAAGAAGGAATTAGGTACTTATAGAATGGTATAAGGTATGCTCGAAACTTTAACTTTAAAGAATGATGTATACCTAGCCGTGTTTAAAACACAGAAATTCTTCCCAAAATTTGAAAATAAATCAATTTTTGCACAGACTCCTGCAAATCCCAAAATTGTTATTATGTTTAGGGTGGCACGCGCCAGTTTTTTGTGCGGCTTTTTGAAATGACAGAACTTTACACACTTTCTATTCATAAAGAGTTATGCGTTAAAATAAAATGGCACTTTAACGATAAATCTACTACGTTTGTACTAAATTTTACAAAAATATCTTGAGATGATTTTTTTTTATCTTGTAACACTTTCTATCTCAAAAGTTAAGACATTTAGTATATATGTTATAAGCATCTAATTCAATGTATGTCCCAACAGCTTTTCGTAAATGTATCCTACCGAAAAACCATGCTGGGACATCAGTATCCTAAAGTTTTTTTTCCTTCAAATAAAACAAAATCCTTAAATTAATGAAAGAAAGAGTTAAACAAAACAAACTCACACACACAAATACGGTAAATTACAATTTTGTAAAAAGAAGCTTGATTTTAAATGTTGTTATGAAAAAAGTGTCTAATTATCAGTCCAGTTTGACCAGATTATATATTTTAAATATTGATTAAAAGTGGTGGAAAATTAATAACCTAGTGATAAATAAATATTAGCTATTTAAATGTGAATGTTTGCGACACATAAAGTAAAATTAGTGCGCCGTCCAGAACGTATGGCTTATCGGTGTTATTATATAGATTACGCACACTTTACTTATTTCGAAAACACCTAAATTACATTAGTGTTTAACGAAATCTTATATTCGTAGCATCAGTTGAGTTGGATCTTTAAGAAAAATATTTTTACATTAACCCTTAAATAACAACATCAAATTATTGTTAAGTAAATAAGAACATCTACTAGGTACATATAAAATTAATCTCCCAATTTTCTTCCGCCCGACCCCCAACTTGTCAGGGTCTAGTACTATTCGGCGCGAGCCGGTTCGGCGCTAGCCGTATAGCCGTAAAAGCCACGCGGGCGCGCGGCGCCGCCATCCCAGATGCATTCATTTTTGGTTTGTGCCTTGTCCGAGAAACAGCAGCTAGCTCTCTTGGGCGGAAGAAAATTGGGAGATTAACTTTCTATATACCTAGTAGAATGATTCTGTCTGTATGACATCTAATTGTTTTTTAGATAAAATTTATTTTTTTATGATTTGAAATATATTTTATTAAAAAACTGATTAAATACAAAATAAATAAATAAATTGCCAATGTTTAGCACCCAAATTTTAACCACATTTTACGCAGACGTGCCTTTCCTTCCTATCCAATTTTCTGGGGCAAACCCGCAGCGCTTGCTTTTGTTCTAGGGGTTAGGGGGTGCATTTGGTATATTTTGATTTTCTGTTATGCCTAGATTTTCCAGAATCTACTGTCTAAAATAAAAGTCAAGTAAAAATGCTAAGTTTTAAAAATTAGTCTTTGTTTAAAACTCGTAGACAATGTTTGAGTAGAAACAAAATTAGAGACCGTTTTCAAGTGTAAACTAAACAATCCAGTCTACAGGCTACTACTTATACTAGTTGGTGCGCAGTCCAGCGCGACGGCACGCCCCCTTTTTTAAGCCGTTTGTTTTAGCCAATCATTTGACCACGCATGATCCGCTAATTCGGGTTTGTCAATATCCCCTAATTGGGTACTTTTTTTTGGTCAATTTTGCAGTGTTGATGTTAGCAACACAATTTTATTCTTCTTAGGGCAATAAGACGCTAAGGCTACATCTTGGTCAAAGTCAAACCTGTTTGGATCTGACAGCGTGCATTTTAAAAATTCTTGAGGTATTTCTGATTTATTTTTTCCAAGTATCCACGACGGTTAATCCAATTTCTTTTAATGATTTTGTCACGAAAATTAAATTGGACCAATTAGCTACAGTAATATTTCTATTAGTGTTATGGAAAGTTTCAGGACATATTGTAGAGTTAGTGACGAATTACTATCACTTTCTTTTTTTGCCAATGCTAACATATACAACGTTTTAGTGTCACACAATGTTATCATTTTAATTCCGTATTTATCTGGTTTGTTTGGAATAAAGACTCGAAATGGACAACGTCTTCTAAATCCTAGTAGGTGTTCATCAATTGTTAAGTATTTCGAAGGAGTGTAGTTATCTTGACAATTATGCACATATTTGTCGCAAATATCTCCCATAGCAGCAAATTTATTTTTGGCTTTCCTTTCATTCTTGGTATTTTTGTCATCAAAATTGGTTACTAAGAAAAATTCTCCAACGTTTGACTGCAGTTTTCGCAGTGCTTTTTGTTGCTGTTCTAGTTCTTTTTATATAAAACCTTCTTTCTTCATGCCTTCAAAGGCATGATGACTAATTTTTTTCTTCAACTACATGTATTTCATCATCTACTATATCATTATCCTCAACCAAATCTTTAGATTCACTTCCACTATCAACTCAGTGTCACAATCTCCTGCATCAGAATCATCAGCTTTGTACTGTACAATACTGCCCTGAAGCCCTTTTTCTGTTAAATAGTTTTTTCTACTGGTCATTATTTTTTATAAAGCAAACAGCAGGTTTACTGAGCCCTGAGCTAGGAAGGTAGGAAGGAGGGTAACGCTGATACTGATACTGAAAACATGCGTACAAAGTGTGGTGGGGTCACTGACGACCCCATGCAGTTTAAAAGAGTTTGCTGAAACTTTTCGCTCTAAGAGCTGCTATTTTATATACATAAATTTCAGTGTTTTTTCATTTTATACATTTAAAAATAATTGCACGCTCAAATTTTTTTTAGATTCTAAAATAACTTTAAAAAATTTTCAATATTAAAAAAGTTACTTGTCAATTTATTTTTGCCCACTGCCTAATATCATTGCAAAAAAAAACTAATGTATTTAAAGTCCCCACATCTATCTACCTTTCTTTGCACATAACATTGCAGTTATTTTTAGCATTGTATCGCAAAAAGCTTTAACTTTTGTTTTTATTTATTTATTATATGTTACACATCTATCTCAATTACAAAAATCACACTGTACACAAGATACACTTAACCATATTACTAAAAATTATTTTTGAAAAAATTATGACCTGCAAATAAAATGTTAAATCCTCAACTTCAAAATTTTAAATGAATTAACCGAGGGGTAAACCGCGCTCCAAAATTGTGTACACTAATACCTCATTTTACCTCTAATACCCGAATTTGTTAAACTAATACCTCTATTACCCTCTAATACCCATAATAATACCTACTAATACCCACTAATACCCACTAATACCCACTAATACCCACTAATACCTACTCGAGCCTACTAATACCCACCAACATCTCTGGAAAAAAATCACCTCTTCGCAGTTAAAAAGTTATTAGATTGTTTTTGGTCAGCACATGTAGACGTCAATTTCGTTATAGTTGTGGTTATGTTAGTGGTTAATAACCATAACTATTTGTCTCGAACAACACAGTTTTTAGACACGCCACATAACGAACTGTCATTTCATAAAACTGCAAGAAAACCATTTTACAAGAAAAATAGTTTGAAAATTTCATCAAAATAATCAAAAATGTTCAAAACATAACAAACATGAATTTGGAACACGATTCCAATTTTGGTTGGTTGAAATGTCAATGTAAAATAACCATACCCACTCACATAAAGTTAGCGGTAAAGATCCGTAATTAACCACGTCCTTTGTGGTAATTAAACAAAACCACGGGACAGGTCGCTATTGCGCCGACTCAGAATAACCACAACCATGATTTTGGAGACAAATGTGCTGACCAAAAACACTCTATTACTTGCCTTGAATGAGAAAGGGTTATAAACTTACCAATATTTTAAACAATTAAAACTTCTAAATTTTTAATTCAAAATAATGTTTATTTCCAAATTATTTTGAACCGAGTCTTGAACAAATCTTTAACAAGAAATAACAATAAACGTAAATAATATGTACCGAAATATGCTATGAATAAAAAAAAATGAATTGGAAATAATTTATTACAATTTACAATAAAACTATTCAGCTGTTTCTTTATATTTTTTATCAAAAACGTCTTGAATTAAAGAAATGAGGTTTGCACCTCCGAAAACATCACTTGCCTTTTTACGGTATTTAGTGTATAATCCCTTATATGTACCTCTCACCCCAACCCGCTGGATTTGAGAATAACGACAAATAGCCCATAAAAATGAGATCCCCGATCTCTCAAACCTCGAAAACGACATATTACACGATATTTTGCATCTTACCACCCCCCCCCCCCCACCCCTGCCTACCATCACCACAAAGCTCTGGATTTAAGAATAATAACAAATATACTCCGATTCAAAATAATTGAGACACTTTTTATTGACTGTTTGACAAATGTGACATTACAAATAACATTTAAATGTCAGACTTGTCAAACTCTCAGTAAATGTTGTCTCAATTTTTTTGAATTGGAGTATAGTTCATGGAAATGAGATCTTTGAACCCGCAAACCTCGAAAACGATATATTACACGATATTTTCCATCTCACCACATCCCCACCCCTTCTTACCCCCATCCCCAAGTACGTCATGAAGCTTTGGAACAACCTGATTAAAAATTTACATATGAAAACAGACCCCGAAAACCGTCCTCATTGCATTTTACACCGAAAAATTCATTTTTTTGGCAGTTCAACCCACCTCTTACCCCCTACCCCTGGGCTGATTTGGCTTAAATACAATCCGAACCATTCTCCTATGGAGCTCTACCTGTGTGCCAAATTTCAAGTCGATAGCTCAATTCATTCAAAAGTTATCGCGTAAACTAACAGACCGACACACCGACAGACATAGACCGACAGACACAAAAAAATGTTTTGCTGAAAATAGGTTTTCTATGCGTTTTGGGCCATTTTAAGACGATTTAGCCAATAAAAATTTTTCAAAATTTTTTCCGACACTATACTTCCACATCATTTAGGACTTTACAAGTAAAAATAAACAGCAGTCAAAAACCAAAAATTTATTTCGACCCCTTGAAAAATTTAAAATTGAATTTGAAAAATCATATTACTACCTGTATTACCATATTAATGGCAACATTGTAAAAAAAAATAGCAATCGCAAATATTGGAGTTAACATAACCTAACTTTATTGCTCGCTTTATTGCTTTAGCCGATTGGCAACTTAAATTAAAGTATTATGAAAAATGAATATAGACAATTATCAGTCTCATAGACATTTTTACTGAACATAACTTACCTTATTTTTTTTCACTGCCACCACAAAAAAACATAAAGTTTACCACTGGATACGCACCTCGACACGCACGGTTTTTTTCACAACAGGTGTAGGCAATCTTGCCAAATCGTTAATATGTATCTACTAATAAGGAGGTTCCCATAAAAAATGCTCATAATTTACTGTAGCATATTGATAAGCGTCGAAAGGTACCAGATACCAGGTTACATTGGACTTGTTCTGTGGTAAATAGGGAAATAAGTTTGAAAAATCGTATGTTCTTTTATAATTCTAATACAGCTATTACCCAGACTAATTCCTCTAATACCCCGGCTATTACATCTAATACCCTTCTAATACCCACTAATGCCTACTAATACCCACTAATACCCTAATAATACCTCTAATACCCACTATTTCCTCTAACAATTCCCCTAATACCCAAGATTTGTACACCAAAATACCCACGCGGTTTACCCCTCGGAATTAACTAATTATCATCTTCAAGGATAAACAAAGCTAGATTGGAATGCAATAATAAGAAAAATACTTCCAGAGAAATAGGTGAAGTATGTATTAAATGACGTTGCACAAATTACATGGGCGATGGGCTTCGGTGAAATGCTTTAAGACTCGCGTATGTTATAGACTATATCCTCCTATACAACGTTTAACAAATCTTCTTATGGGCTCTATGAGCTTCAGAATTTTTATTTAAAATTTGTAATTTGATAATGCTTTGATGTCAGTAATAAGCAAATGTGTCAAATATTTTCTCAATTTTTTTTTCTGCTACACCTCCACGATCTCTCGGGGCAAAACTTAAATATGTATCCCAGGAATATCGCTCGGAGGCGATAGATTCACCTAACTTTGAGGTTACTAATCTCCACGTTTTAATTTATTAAATAACTTTTTATATATACAATGTGTAGATCTTATGTTAAGGTAAAATAGTTGTTTTAATGCACGTTGGCGGCCGGTGTTTTAATTTTTTGTTGTAGATGTACAAATGCTAGTTTTTTTGAATTTAGAGTGCCTCCAATAAAAAAATATATTCTATTGATAGCTCGGCTTAAGAGTATAACTGACAGTTACTCTTCAAAATGTATCTTGTGAGAGTTATTCTCGAGATCAACTGTCTAGAGTATCTTTCTTAAATGAGTTTTAAAATACTAAAGAAACTGAACTAAGCATAGGTCATAAGGAACCAATATCTATTCAGTTGAATTGGTTTTGCTGACTAAGGTTTAAAAGACTTTTGTTTGTTCTTCACATGAAATACGGTTTTCTACTGCGTGTTTAATTAAAAAGTTAATGTATAGCCGACACTCACCATTTAACTCTGCTTCCGGTAATCCAAACCTCTATCTATAATTTCTTGAATGATTCAAGCGTCTCTGATTTATATCAGCAGCAAATTCGCGATTAAAAATCTTTTTCGCAACGTTCTGGTTTTGAAAAATATTGAACCATTTTGCTTAAAAAAATTGGAATAAAATCAAAACATAAACTGAAAATAATACTTGACAAACAAAAACCACAGATTAAACAATTAAAAATTAACAAAAAACCTAAAAACAACTTAAGGAGCACCAAAAAAAATATTTTTTAAATAACTTTGTATTAATCTTAACGCAAAAAAGTTTAAGTCAACTGTGACCTAGTAATTTAAGTCGTCATATGCAGTAATACAATTAGTTAGCTTAGCACTGTGCACTACCTCCTACCTAGTAGTAGGTAATGCACTGTTTAACAAACTGTCAAATTAAAAAAAAATAATGTTTTGACACACAAATATATTAAATAAATATAAATTTATGGTTAAAGATTGGTTACCTTAAAGTTAGGTGTAACTAGAGTCCCTGTATGTTGATCTATTTAGACATAATATTCAAATATGTCAACAAGCGGACTCTAGGTGCAACCATCGCCCCTGATAGGTCGTGGAGGTGTAGCAAATTGCCAAAATGGTCTAAATGTTTGACATATTTGCTTATTATTGACATCAAAACATTATTAAATTATAATTTAAAAAATAAAAACTTCAAGGCTTCTAGAGCCCAACGGAAGATTTGTCCCATTTAAACGTTGTATAGGAGAATATAATCTATAACATAAGTGAGTCTTAAAGCATTCCACCAAAGCCCACAGCCCATGTAATTTGTGCAACGTCATTTATGTATTAAAGTTGAGGTTATGGCTTTTTTAACTAGTTTTTAAATTACATAAATTATTTTTATTAATCAGTCAGAGTTAATAGTTTTAAACGTATTTCAGGAAATTTAAATTTTTAGGTTCGTGCTTGTGATGCATATACAACAACAAGTATTGTTTTTTCAACAAAGACAGGAACGGCGGTATTTACAATACTTTTTTGCGTTAACCTGATGTTTATCTAGCAGTGTTTAACCACGAATTTGCGTTGTAACAGACGCATCTTTATTATTTCGGGTGGTTGAAAATCGTATCTAAAAATACATTATTTTTATCATCCTGCATTTGTCAATTTTCAAAGCAATTATGCGTTTTTTTTTGCCGTAAGTACTTAATTCACTTTTGTTTTTTTAAAAACGATATTTTTACGTCTGACTGATAATAGAACGGAACTTGAAATCGTGACAAAAATAAAGTACACAATTCGTGTTGTGCTATAAATATACAAAAATTAATAAAAAAACAAACAACACATCAACAATGCTGTGCTTTTTGGATGTCTATATTATTTTAAGCATTTATTTTTGTGATATCATTGTTAATATAGTATATTTTTTAAAGAATAAGCACTATTAGGGACGCGCTAGGTCTATATGTTTTTTTATGTATTTATCGAGGTGTTTATAATTATGCTTTTATAAGTTTTTATAAATTTTGTTTGAATAGGGTGTCCTGTTTTATATGTATTTACTACCTTCCTATTAAGCTAAGAAAGTTACAAAATTTTAATGGGACTAGGATAGCAAATATTAAAATGGGACTCCTTGTATATCTGCGTTGGTTAGATTAAAAAATAAATGTTAGGGCGAACTAACGACAAAACAGTATTTACGGTTTAATAAATTTGTTCCTTTAAAATATTTTATTATAGCTTTTATTAACCAAAAAAATAACTTTATTTTTAATTATGTTTAATTATATTGTAATTTTTTTAAACAATTTTTTTTTGTAAAGTTTTTTTCACAGTCGTGCCTTAATATATTATTTTTAATAAAAAGGTTAAGTTTTAGTTAATAAAATTTTATTTTGCTCTTCTTAATTAAACAGAACCTCTTTGTTTTCTACTTCCCTGCATGTTGGCTATAAAAGTGTATTCATTAAAAATCAGCGTTTTCGTCGTATTCTGGCAACACGTTTAGAACTTTTGTACATGTAATACTTAGTTAAACAACAAGGTTTGAAAACGACTCTTTGCTCTTTGCACACGATCGAAACAGTTTGGTGGATCGAGCCGAAGGCGAGGTCCATAAGTCGAGGGAGTGTGCAAAAAGGTTTTCAAACTCGCTTTCTCGTAATAGACAATATTTTTGGTGTGTTTTCAGTGGAGTTTTTCAGCTTGTACGTGGTTTTCTTGTTCTGTTTCAAATGGACAATGCTTGTTCTGGTTCTGTGACGACAGATGAGCAGAAGACACTGAAGACTCTATTTTTTTCAAAACTTCCATTTTATTTCTCAGAGAGTCATCAACATAGCCTTCGGCAACTGAATTGGACTTCCATCCGCCATGGCGTTTAAGGGCAAGCATATCTGAGTCGGACTTGACTAAAATTGTGGCCGATGAACGCAGAAAACAATGTCCCATGAAACTTTCTGGGTTCTCTAGCAACAAAAACCTGGTGATTTCTCTAGCCATGTTTCCAATTTTGTTAATGACAACGTTTTCTCTCAAACATTTTCCGTTTTGACAGGTCAAAAAAAAACCTGCCTGTCTTCAGATCGGAAGGACGAAGAGCACTTTGTTTTTGTATTCTCCAGTTTAATCAGCATAGCAGTGCCGAAATCTTTCGCGTCTTCTATTTTCTATTTCTAATTTCTCTCTTCGACATGCCTCAGACAGGTCAACTGCAACCACCGCCTTGATAAGTAAATACTTGTCGTCAAATGCTTTAGTCAAAAACCGGCCAAAATCTTCTGTAAGAATTTGGGACTTCTTTGGGACGCAGTTTTCAGATTTTCGTTTGATTAGCGCTTGCATCTTCTTATAACTACCAAGATCTATGTTGTGATTGTGGCACTTAACGTTGACTTGAGCATCGAGGAAATCGTCCCTAATGTTGAATATTTATATTTCTCAGACAGTTCTTCAAAATATACCATTAGTGCATTTTTTGAGAAAGTTTGGACATTTTTGGCACTTTCCATTCCATGAATCAGATTCATACCTATACAAATTGTGAAAGGCTCTCGCGGCCATCTTCCAATGGTGGGTGTGCTTTCGGGCTGTTCGGCCGTCGTCGTTGGAAATTCGTTCTCGACGTTTCACCATCTCGAGTGGATGGCATCTTCAGGAGATGTTGACTGTTTGTCGGCTTCTCGAAGACTGGTGGTTAGTCTGTCGCGGGCGCAGGTTATATACGCTATGGTGGGCGGAGCGTATATCAGTCGGTGATTGGTCACTTTCCCGAGATTCAGTTTTGTTATTGTAAGCGAGCCGTTTAGTGTGAACCGGTACCCATGTTTTGTTAATTTTAAGAGTTTCTTCAGATCTGTTGAAGTTCTGCTGGTGTTTATGAATTTCGATTGCTTCTCTATAGAGTCTTGGATAGTAAGAAGAGGTGGCGCAGAGAACTTGTGTGTCTTCGAATTTTATTCGGTGGTCTTCATTGTTTAGTGTGTGGTCTGCAACTGCGGATTTTTCCGTATGTCCGAGTCGACAGTTGGCTTTGTGTTCTTTGATTCTTGTGTTTACGGACCGTTTGGTTGTTCCGATGTAGACACTTCCACAGGTACAAGGAATGCGGTATACCCCTGAAGAACTTAGTGGGTCCCTTATATCCTTCGCAGATCTGAGGTGGTTCTCGATCTTCTCAGAATACGTCCGATCCTATCCGTCACTCTAGGGATGTAGGGCAGAAAGGCTCTTGAAGTAACTTCGCGGCTGCTCAGTCCACCGCTACTATTACTTCTAGTGCTCGGCTTTGGTCGTATCCATTTATCTATGTATCTTTGAGTGTATCCATTTGCTACGAGGGCGTTTTTAAGATGGTTTAATTCTTTGTCTAGATGTTCTGGTTCGCAGATTCTTTTCGCCCTCTCAATGTTCTTATTACCCCTTTTCTTTGGCACGGGTGGTGGTTAGATGTGTTGTTTAGGTAGCGGTCTGTGTGAGTAGGTTTTCTGTATACGGTATGTCCTAGTCATCCCTCTTTCCTCGTTACTAGTACGTCAAGGAATGCCAATTCTCTGTTGTTCTCTGTTTCCATTGTAAATGGTATACTGGTGTGTATGCTGTTAATGTGGTTGAGAAATTCATTAAGGCTGTCTCTACCATAAGGCCAAACGACAAAAGTGTTTCCAATGACGACGGCCGAACAGCCCGAAAGCGAAAGCACAGATTCATACCTGCTTTTGGATTTTGTAAATAGCAGCCCGAACATATTTCGCTTACTTTCTGTAAAATTTCCTCAGAATCCGACATTTTTACACCAAAACCTTGAAAATCAACAAGACAAAGGAGCCCTGACGGTTGCTATGGAACTCAGCCAACTTATATTGTTGGGTGACAACAACAAAAATCACAATGACGGAAGACCCGTGTGCAAAAATGAGATAAGCGTGCCCAAAAATGACGTGAGCGTGTGCAAAACATTTTGCACACGGCGTGCGCAAAATGCCGTTTTCAGATCGTGCTGTCCGTGTGCTAAACCTCCTTTTTCAAGACAGTCGTATAAAAAGATTTTTAGGTCCAAAATATGTACTTTAATATAGTAGTAGTGGTGGGCGGGTTGACCCGCAGGTCTGACAAGTAGGCCAGAGTAGGCCCTTTTTGCCATGCCCCAAGTCTGTCCCTTAACCCACTCTCTGCACTTCCCTTTGATGGTCGGGTAACTCATTGGGCCTTCCTGTTCTCTTTACAAAGTCCAGTAAGTCTGCCCATTTGAGCATGTGCAGTTCTTCCTCGCTCAGAATTGGCGCTCCGAGTGCCTGTTGTCTCATCTTTGCGTAGGCCTCGCATTCTTGCCACTGTCTTGATGTCTTTTATTCCTGTCCACAGGCTGGGCTGGTAGGGTCATTCTCGACTCCTATACGTGTCATGTGCCTCCTCAACCGGTTATGTCCGGTTAGAGTACCTATCAGCAGTCCGAGGTCTTTTCGTGTCCGTCCCAGTATCCATCTAATTCTGGTCGCTTTTGGACGGTCTACGCTTTCTCTGGTCTGTCTGCAACCCGTTCCTGTTTCCCAGGAGTTTAATAGCGCGTCCTGGGCCCATTTGTTGAGTTTGCTTTGCACTTGTCTATTTGTCACGCCCAAAAGTGGCTCCGGTCCTACATAGGCGGTTCCTGCCCCGAGTCGTGCGAGTTCGTCCGCCTTCTCGTTGCCTGGTACCCCCGTATGTCCCGGAACTCAAACCAGCGTCACCCGTTTGCCATCGCTTAGGGTCTCCAGCGCCTCTGCGCATTCTTCCACCAAGCCGTCAGCAATCTTGGGTGCGTTTAGCGCCTTCAGGGTGGCTTTTAGGGTTGCCGCCATTATTATGGCGTAAACTTCTGCTTGAAAAACAGTAGCCTGCTCACCGAGCGAGTTGCTCTTCTGAACTTCTAGTTTTTCCACGTATACTCCCGCTCCTGTGGTTTGCCTCTCTGATAGTTTGGATCCATCAGTGTAGCAAACTAAAGCGCTCTCTACTCTACTTTAATATAAATGTTCATATTTATATTTTTTCAACCCGTGACCAACAAAATAAAAATATATCTAAACATAAAAATAAACAGTTTATAAAATATAATGGTAAATAAATAGAATACTAAACAGTAACTGAAAAGTTACTAAAAACCAATGCAGATGTATATAACTTTTATAATTTTTAACTAAGCTAACGCAAACATACGTAATTTTTTTGTTACACATTATTACTCTAGACCAGGGTCGATTCTAGGGCCAAGCACCCAGGGCCACCGCTTGGGGCGAAACGATCCCGGGACGTCAAAATCGTTGAAGCAATAAGGATCTACGATATTGGTTTGGTTCGGTTCCATTCAGAGACAAAAATTTTTGGCCATATGTCGGTTTTGCCAGAGTCGCCAAAATCATTAGAGTCGCCCCTGTCTAGACACATTTGTTAAGGGATTCTTAACAATAGTACAATGAATAGAGGAGTTTTACCCTACAAAGGTCCGGTAGTTCTGAATTTTGGATATGTTATTAAGGTCGAAAGGGTAGTTAAAAATCTGAGTTTTCGTCACCCCCACCCCTGTGCTTCCTCGGCCATCTTGAAAAAACCATCAAAAATTGGCACTTTTTGTAGATTTTTGCCTGTAACTTCGTTCCAGTACACTAACTCGCAAAAAGAGTTATATGAAATTTTTTAGAGGATATAATTATCTACAATTGGGTGGTACTATGGTTGTTCGGCGAGCAGTAGTAACGGAGCTAGGTAATTTCTAAAAATGACTAAAATCACGTGCTTGGGCAAATTTTCAGATTTTTTCTACTTTAGTGTACTGGAACGAAATTAAAGGCAAAAAACTAAAAAAAGTACCAATTTTTGATGGTTTTTTCAAGATGGCGGAGGGAGCACAGGGGTGGGGGTGACGAAAACTCAGATTTTTAACTGCCCTCCTGAGCTTAACAACATATCCAAAATTTAGAACTACCGGACCTTTTGTAGGGTAACCCCCCTATTTTGGCCTCTATTCATTGAACTACAAGGACATTTGCTTATTTTTTTAATGCTAAAAGACCCTTGACAATTTTGGCGCAAAATGGCACTTGGTGTTGCATTAGTAATAGAGTAAAAGATAATAAATAGTTTATTTATTTTTAGTAAAGTAGAAAAGTAGCAAGTGTAAATGTCACTTAGATTTTGGCAAAGTAGGTCAATCATTTTTAGCGCATGTTGACACTAGAGATTTACCGAACTAAAACCAGATGACTTGAATTTAATCTAAACTTTTACTGTCAAATATTTTTACTGTGTTGCACAGCAAAATCAAAATAAAGTGTAGGCTTTTTGCATTTGTACGTATTTTTAATAATTAAATTAATTACTAACAAATTATTTAAAAACAAATATATTTAATGGTTTAGACGGTTTTTGTGCAAATGAATGACAAAATTTAAAAGTAGAATGAAGAGTTGTTAAAAATAATAAGGCCTTAGATGTGTATTTTTAGATCATTTAGTGTAACAGGGCTATCAAAACGGACGGGCCACGATCCTCCATTTCTTGACGTCACTTCCGGGGCTGATTTTTTTTTGATGGTCACGTTACGACACAGCTGATTGTCTTTAAAAAATTGAAGTTGGAATGACGGTTCATGAATATTTGATTTTTTTTTAAATAAAGTCATTTTTGAGATTGTTTTTACTTTATTCTGGCAGAACAATTTTTTTTAAATGTATAGTAATCCTTAATTTTTCATAGCCGCTTCATTAGCTCACACAAAAATTAAATTTAAAGCAGAAGCAAATGTGACAATCACAGATGACAAAGTCAAATACATGTCAAATATAACAGTTGGCATGTGGTACATGGCGGGTAATTTGAATTCAAAATAAGGAATGCTAAATCTTGAAGATTTTAACCTTTTAATCATGTTGCTTCCTTACAAACCTTTGGTGGAATATCGGGATGGTGTCTGAGAATATTTCACTGAAATTTTGCGGAAATCTGTAGTGCCATTTTGAAAATACCATAAAAAAATCTCTGACCTCCCATAAGACCCAATGTAAAATTCAGCCCCGGGAGAACAGCTGATCAGGATCGTGGCCTCTATTTTTGTGTTGGCCTTGAGTGTAAGCAGTATGTAGAAGGGTTCCTAGTATTAAATCAACCAAAATCTTTTAACCTTTACCGATTTTATACGTTTTATAAAAAACTTAATTCCCAATCCCGCCCGAAGCTTATGGGCGGAGGCTTTTGGTTGTCGGTTTGTCGATGTTGTCGATCTTGATGTCCTGATAAAAAGCTATCATTGTCCCATCGTCGTCCTACCTAAGGTTTCTAAGATTTCAGTTTTTAGCTTTTGTGCATTTAGCACAACAGTTCGCTACATTCAGTGGCGGTCCGAACATAAAAATTATTTTAAAAAAAATTATTTGGCATTTTTTTGGTTTTTTCCAATCTTTTAGGAATCTCCCAAAGAAACCAGAATATTTATACAGGGTGTCCCAGAACTAATGGTACATGGTTAAACTGTAGATTCCTTGGGTCAAAATATTACGATTTAGCCATACTTACCTCAGTCCAAAAGTTCGTATTAACCGAGATACAGAGTGTTAAACTTTATTTTTTTAATTCGATTTTCTTTAATAACTTTTTTACTAAATAATATTTTTGCAAAAACTAACCAGCGTGTAAGTTTTTTAAAATTCGCAAGACGATTCCGTTAAAAAATTTGATGTAAAGTGTACAGGGTGTTCCTTGGACCACTACCATTGCATAAAAATCAGTATATTTTTTTTGTGCCTCAGTGTATACCAGTTTTTATGTAAAATAATGGTTTTCCCATCCTTTTTATGTAAAAAAGTTATACTGTTTTAAAGTCGCTCAGAGCAACGGTTTTTGAGTTTTTTGCATTTAAAGTTTTTATTGCATGTGAGTAATCTGCCTAATTTATGTATGATACTTTCTTCAATTCTTTCTACTAATTAATAATTTTGCTCAAGAAATTGGGTTTGGTGATTTTTGGGCATGGATAATTTAATTTTGGTAAAAAAAAATAAAAATATTATACAGGGTGTTCTCTGGCTCGGTACCGTTACATTAAAATAGGTCTATTTTTTTTGTTCCTCGGTGTATACAAGATTCTATAAAAAACATTAATTTTTTAATTGTTTTTAAGTGAAAAAGTTATAGCGTTTAGATGTCGCTTAGAGCAACGGTTTTTAAGATATTTAAATAATAAATTTTTATTGTATGCGTAAAAGATTTTTGATTAAATTCTTACCTACTTCATACATATTAGCTATAATTAATAATTTGTTATAGCATTTTAAGATTGGATGTTTTCTTAAGAAATATTAAGTTAAAAAATATACAAAATGGTTCTTGAATTATCAAAAGTGTGTTAAAACAATTGTTATTGTCCGTTATTGCAACTCTGTAGAGCGATGTTTTTAATGAAGAACAAAAACTTCTTCGTATTAGTGTTTTTAAAAATGGTAAGTACGTATACTTTATTAATGCAACTATTTTTTTATTGTTATGAAAGAAAGTTATAATTATTAATAAAATTAATATTTTATTATTTATTGAAAAAAAATTCTTAAGCATGGCGCTCTCAGCAATAAAGTTAAAATTTTAATTACTTATTAATTAAAATCATATTCAATTTAAAAACCTGCTTAAGTATACACCGAGGCACAAAAAAATACACTGATGATTTTAATGCAATGGTAGTGGTCCAAAGAGCACCCTGTACATTGTACATCAACTTTTTCAACGGAATCGTCTTGCAAATTTCATAAAAACCTACTTGCTGGTTAGTTTTTGCAAAAATATTAATTAGTAGAAAGAATTGAAGAAAGTATCATACATAATTTAGGCATTTCACTCACATGCAATAAAAACTTTAAATGCAAAAATCTCAAAAACCGTTGCCCTGAGCGACTTTAAAACAGTATAACTTTTTTAGATAAAAATGATGGAAAAACCATTATTTTACATAAAAACTGGTATACACCGAGGCACAAAAAAAATTAGTGATTTTAATGCAATGGTAGTGGTTCAAGGAACACCCTGTACATTGTACATCAAAATTTTCAACGGAGTTGTCTTGCCAATTTCAAAAAAATTTACACGCTTAATATTTATTGCAAAAATATTAATTAGTAAAAAAGTTATTAAAGAAAATCGAATTGAAAAAATAAAGTTTAACACCCTGTATCTCGGTTAGTACGAACTTTTGGACTAAGGTAAGTGTGGCTAAATCGTAATATTTTGACCCAGGGAATCTACAGTTTAACTATGTACCATTAGTTCTGGGACACCCTGTATATGGTAAAAATCGGTTCGTAAAGTTTTTCACAAAACGCTGGAAAACTCTTTTAGGATTTTAATGTTTTTTTTTAGATATGCAAAATACTTTCGCTTTTTTTAACTATGATATTTAAACAAATATACTCATGAGGTTAATGGAATGATTTTTGTTGCTCACAGTAATTTTTTATTAATATATTCATTCAGTGGCGTGCAATTTACTAAGATGAATGTTCGAAATCCTAACTTCTTTTAAAATTGATTTTTTGCGACATTATTAGTAAAATAAAAAAGTTTGAAAATATGATCTGGCAATTTGACATTGGCAGGTTAGTGAAAAAAGCTAAAAAAACAAAAAGAATTATATCTAATTTAGAAAACGTATTTTTTGGATAATAATATCTTCTCTCAAAGCAACGGCAGCGTCTGTTTTCCAACATTATTTTATTTTTCTCGATATCTTGTTTGGAAAAGAGACTCAGTGTTTTAAAATAAAAAACTATTTTTCAAATTAAGTGTTTGAGTTTTATTGAATATATTGATTTACATGAAAAAACCATTCTTAAAATCAAACAAATAATTACCGAAACTAAAAACTTTTTCAATTAAGAATTTTCTTTCCTTGAATAAAAGCCATTATTTCCTCAAATCAGAGAGCTATACTTTGATATGATATGACAATAAGAATTTTAACAAATAGGCCATTAATTTTCTTAAATCAAGACAAGTGTTTTTCTTTTCTATCTTCTGTGTAACACACTTACGGTATGTCATTGGTTTTCGATAAAAAAAATTACTAAAAATAATTCCATATTTACAGACTGCCATCTAAGTTAAGTAATAACTTAATATCCGGGGGTGACGCCGTAACTGGTTTTATTTGGTAGGTACAGTCGGGGACTTTTTAAATTGCGGTTTTATTTTTTTTCTGTCAAAATTAATCAATTAATGAAATAAAAAATATATTTTTTTTAAATATGTATGTATACAGACAGAGGTAAGGTTCACAGTTTTTTTATTTTGGTTCAAACTACTTTTCGGAATTTATTTTCCAGGGCGGCAAATTAAGTCCCCGACTGTACATGATGGGCTATTTCAGCCATTACAACTACATTAGATCTTGTATGTGATACTGGTTGCTGGTATTGGATTTTAATAATATTTAATATACATATTTCAGTAATTAGGTAATTTAATTAATTAATATGTAAATAAACTCTTTAAAATTTTTACAGTTAAGTTTTGGGTTTAGTAAGATATATGATTTACGCTGTTGGAAAAAATCGCTGTGCTCATAAGAACCTTCCGTTAAATGCAAATTTCAAATTGACAGATTATATTGTTAAACCTTTTTATTTTACTTTTAATGTCGCAAAAAAATCAATGTCAAAAGAAGGCTCGAATATTTATCTTAGTAAATTGCGCGCCACTTAATAAATAAATAAATAAAAAAGTACTGTGAGCAACAAAAATCATTCCAATAACCTCATAAGTATATTTGTTTAAAAAGTATCGTTAAAAAAATTATTTGCATATCTAAAAAAAAACATTAAAATCCTAAAAAGCTAAGAGTTTTAAAACGTTTTTTGAAAATCTTTACAAACCGATTTTTGCCATATATGCATATTCTGGTTTCTTTGGGAGATTCATAAAAGACAGGTGAAAACAAAAAAAATTCCACCGTTTGTTTTTTTTTCTGTAATTCTGTAGTTCTTGAATAAATATTTTTAAATAATTTTTATATTCGGAACGCCATTGCATGTAGCGATCTGTTAATAGTACCAATTTTTTTATTTGGATGTAACAAACATTAATATAATTTTTCAGAGTAGGTATAAATGACTGAAATAATATTTTGTGAAAAATGCATAAAAGCTAAAAGCTAAAAGCTAAAACTTTGAACCACTGTGTCTTAGAAACCATAGGTCGGACGATGATGGGGCTATGATAGCTTTTCATCAGGACATCAAGATCTACAACATACTGAAATTTAAAAGAAATCCAATCGAAAGCCACCGCCCATAAGCTCTTGGCGGGATCCTTTGTAAATCGACGTTCGGTAGATATTTAAAAACATAATGTTATCTCAAAAAATAGAAAATGAATACATTTTATTTTTCAAAAAGGTTTTGGTTGACTTGATATAGGCAGATTTGATAGCAAAAATTGCAGCAGACCAACATTTTATTTCAGCTTATAAGTAAAGAAAACCCATACGTAATGTCCCAAAAATGTCCATTTTTGAAAAATTTGACCTTACCTTAGTCCATATGTAAAGGTTCTTTCTATATATTTTAGCTATAATAGACATAAAAGAAAATGTTGTACAATTTATACTAATAGAATTTTAGAACTTGAAATACCATCCCTCAAAATCTTGTTAAGTTGTTAGAATTAAATAAATAAAAAGTGAAATTTTAGAGGTAGTGAGCCGTTAGGATAAAAATAAATAAAAGTGAAATTTTAGAGATAGTGATTTCTGGGCATTTAAAACATACATATATAGGGTGTCCCAGCCTTCTCTGTGTTTGAATTTTGTAAGTTTATTATTCGTGAAGCAGTGATTTGCAGTTTAAAAAAAATCAGCGTGTATTTCGGTTTACCATACAGGGTGTTCTCAAAGGTTAATAGGTTGTAGAACTCGTAAAAATAAGTAATTTTACCAAAAATCATTTATATAAAAGTTGCAGAATAAAGAAGTTATTAACAATTCAAAACATTAAAAATTTAAAAACTTTGCGCGTACAAACGACATGCTGCGGTTGTATTTTGTTGGCACTCCTCGTAAGTTAATATTCTGTCCACTAGTTCATTGTTTTCATATACGTATGCCATTTTTATCATGAATAAATGATGAGTAATTTGTATTCTACAAAAAAATGAGGCATACCCAGTATCACCAGTAAACAAAACATTGATAAAAAGTCAGGTCTTACAGTTTTCAAATTTTACATTTTTAGAATTGTTAATAACTTTTTTATTCTGCAACTTTTATATAGAGGATTTTTGATACAATTACTTATTTTTACGAGTTCTACAACCTGTTAAAATAAATTACTCAACTTTGAGAACTCCCTGTATACAGGGCGAGTCATAAGTAGGTGGACTAATATAAATACGTGATTCCTTGGCTTCTTTTAAGATTAAAAGTTGAACATGAATATAGGTCCGCAAATACTTAGTTGCAGTGTTGAAATTTTAGAGTTTTTCCGTTTTGTTTAAACTAATTCCAACAGGTTTTTAAATATTTAGCTCAAATTTAACAAACAGATTACGCTATAAAATATCCACAAGGTAATATTTTTTTAGGGGTTATGACATTTTTTCATCCTCTGAGCTTGTTTGCAAATTATCTATTTGTTTTATTCAAAACCTTTTTGGTTTCCTGTGGTTTTCTCGTACCGTTATCGAGCAAGAAAAATAAAGAACGATTCGCTAAATGACTATTTTAAAACAATTTTTTTTCTCCATAACGGTACGCTTTTCTCAGTTGACTTTAGCCTGTGAATCGGATAGTTTATATTGATATTCTTGTTTCTAGTATTGTGATCATCTTTATCATATCAGATGTTCGAATTTTTGTGTTTCGTTTTAGATATGTGACGCATTCAAATATATAAATACCAGGAATAAGCCGCTTACAGCTTTCTCCAAATCTCAAATTGAACATAAAACATTTTGCACTTGACTACTACTTACCCAGAATAGTATGCAATTTTTAGCAACTTCTGGCAAACTGCTTAAAATTACTGCTGCTAATTTAGCTTGAATTTCCTGGAATTTGTGAAAATTTTCTTGTTTTATAAAGCTAAACCAACGATAAATTAAATTTGGCAAATCAATTCTTAGCGACTCTGGCAATTACTTTGCATTAATGGTGAATTTAGCTTGAATTTCCTGGAATTTGTGAAAATTTTCTAGTTTTATAAAGCTAAACCAACGAGAAATCAAATTAGGTAAATCAATTTTTAGCAGTCTCGCCAATTGCGTAAAATTACTACTGAATTTAGCTTGAATTTCCTTGAATTTGTGAAAATTTTCCTTAGGTTTTTTGCATAACAGGCTTTGCTGAGTTTACTGCCTATTTGTTGAACAGTTCAGAGTAATTAAGCTTATCGTTGATTATCAAACTCAACAATTTAGTGTTTTTGACAAAGTCTATTTGTTTTTTTTTAAAGGTGGTGGTATTCCGATATGCAGTTTTTTGATTAGGTGTAATTGAATCTTGGTTTTTTCTTTATTCAGTATTAAGTGATTGATGACTAACCAATTTTTTGTTAACGTCAAAATTTGTAAGCATTTTTCATCAGTATGTTTATTGTCTGTTATTGGTATAACTATGTTTGTATCATCCGCATAATTTTTGTTTTCTACTGGTTCTTCAAATATTGGTTCCATATCGTTTAAGTAAATAACAGAGAAAATAGGCCCCAGAATGCTACCCTGTGGCACACCGGTACTAATC
Source organism: Aspidapion aeneum (assembly GCA_963576565.1). Lineage (NCBI taxonomy): Eukaryota > Metazoa > Arthropoda > Insecta > Coleoptera > Brentidae > Aspidapion > Aspidapion aeneum. The sequence goes on from OY755048.1 coordinate 48,451,168, forward strand.
TCTCCAATATCCTACTGGAAAGATACTTAGCTGGATATAATAATGGTTTTTTTGTCTCCTGCCAGTGAGATATGATTTAAATATGTTGTATGAAGCACCTCTTATCCAGTACGCTTCTAGTTTTTTCAATAGTATATAGTGACTTAAAGTATCAAAGGCCTTGGAGAGATTTAGAAGTATTCCACAGGCCGTTGCTCTCTCTTCGAGAATTTAAGGTACCTTGTTATTAAATTCCAAAATTGCAGATTCCGTGGATTTTTTTAGGACCAATTTGTTGTTGTTTGTAAGAAAAAAGTTTAACAGTCTTTTGTGTATTAGAATTTCATAGATTTTAGAGAAAGAAGGTAGCAAACTAATTGGGCGGTAGTTACTCAAATTTGTTAAATCATCCTTTGTGAGGATTGGTAATACACATTAAGATTTGTCTAACAAAATTTGAAAAATGTATCTTTTTGACAAGCAACACTAGTTCGACGTTTCGATTGTCCTCTTGGAATCGTTTTCCAGCTCTTTAAATATTTGATTTTTAAATGATTCCTTTTCTTAGCTGTTGGATAAACCTTTAGATTTTTTTTGAATTCAGTAATACCACACAAGTTAAATCTCATCACCCTGTATAAAAATTTTAAGATAACCAAAAACGAGCTGATTTTTATACTACTACTATGTCGGTTTAGAACGTTTTTCTACGTTGTCCGACGCCTATTCTCCACCTCCTTCGATCCTGACAATCATCTTCTGTCAGATTCTTTTGACTCATTGATCTTTGGATTGACTGTTGCCATTCTAGTTTAGGACATCCTCTTTTTCTGCGCCCTACTGGTTGCCACCCTAGGACCTGTTTTGGTAATCTTTCGTCGTTCATCCGTTGTACATGGCCGTACCATATCAATTGCCTTTTAGTGATGTCATCCGTTATGCTTCCCTCGATTCCCATTCTTTCTTTTATGATCTCATTTCTTATGTGATCTAATCTAGATATTCTCATTGATCTTCTTATTGCATCCATTTCGACACTTTCCATTTTTGTTTTGTATTTTTCTGTTACGCGACAAGTCTCTATTCCATACAACAGCGTACTTTTTACCATTGTTTCATATATGGTAAATTTTACATTCTTTCTTATCTCTCTGCTCCATAAAATACTGTTATGACATCCAATAACCTTTTTTGCTTTTACTATTCTTTTTTCCAATTCTTTACAGTCTGTTCCTGTCTTATCAAATGTGACACCCAAGTATACATACTCATTGCATGGAGATATTGTTTGTCCATTGTCTAGTTCTAACTCACTGGATTCGTTTCCAATACATAAGTACTGTGTCTTGTCCACGTTCACTGTTAGTCCCCACTTTTGGTATTCTTCCGTTAACTTTTTCATCATATACTCCATGTCTTCTTTATCATTAGCTACAATTACTTGGTCGTCAGCAAACTGTAGTGTGTATATAGTAAATCGGTCGTTAAGTTGTATTCCCATGCCGTGCACTTTACGTTTCCAGTTTTTTAGAGCCACTGCGATATATATTTTAAAAATTGTGCCTTTTGTTACCAGGAATTCTTTTGAAAGTCGATTTCCAATTTTAATTTTAGATTTTGACCCTTTGTATAGTTCTTTTATCGCTTTTATGTATGTATGATTGATATTAGTTTGTTCCAACACCGTCCATAATTTTTCTACTGGAACGGTATCATATGCTTTTTGTAGGTCCACAAAGGTAACATGAGTCTCTATATTTCTGGCGCTTCTTTTCTCAATTACCTGTTTAAGACAAAAAACATTATCACTACAAGATCTGCCTGCACGAAACCCACTTTGCTCTTCTTCCTCTTGTTCATGAAAATCATTCTCTATTAGATCTCTAAGAATCCTACCGTACAATCTACTTAGAGTGCTGGTGACTGAAATTCCTCTGTAATTGTTACAATCCAGCTTGTTTCCTTTTTTATGTATTGAGGATATAAATGCAATTTTCCAATCATTAGGTACTGGGTGTCCGTTTATGCATTGACTGATAATATATGTAAGATTTTCGAGTAGTTTCTCTGATCCATATTTGAGCATTTCAGCATGTATTCCCCCAGGTCTGCTAGCTTTTCCGGATTTAAGCTTTTTTATACTATTCTTTATCATTTCTTTTTCGATGATTACTTCCTCTCCATGTACTTCTATGTCTCTCCTCGGAGAGGCTGTTAGATATTCGGGTCTCGTCTCCTGCAGCAGTCCCTTGTAGTGTTCTGTCCATTGTTCTGGTTTGATGATCTGGATGTTTACTTTTTCTTTTGTTGGGTTTTTTACTGTAGAAATGAATTTCCATACTGATTTTTATCCTACACATAAATCTAACACTTTTTTCAAGAGCCAAACGCAGAGAAAGCCGGGACACCCTCTGCAATGGAGAAGGTAGTTCAAAATGAAAGGCCGATTTGGGGAAAGCAAATAGTTATTAAGTTCGATTCTGTTCGGTTTGTTTTGGTTTACCCAATCGACCTGGTTATACAGAGTGTAAACGGTATGACTCGCAATATTTTAATGAGTCAGCACTCCCCTGTTTTCAAGATAAAGGATTTTTAGTTTGAGTTTGAGGAGTGAGGTAAAAAGTTTGTTACAAAAAAATAAAATCTGTCACCGCTTAATAATTAATTGCTATAATTTAAAAACTTGGTGTTTTTTTATAAAGTTAAGGTGATAGAGGCTGTCAAAAATTTTTGAAAAATGTAATTTTTTTTTTAATTTTATTTTTTCGTAAGTACTTCAACTTTAAAAAAATTGAATCAGCTATCGTTATGTCTACCCAGAGCTTTCGTTAATAAAATCTATATGTTTGTGGCTGATTCATTTTACAAACCAAACTTTATCTGGGTTTACGCCACTATTAAAGAAATATTTTAATTAAGAAACCACTGCGTTTCTCCTAGAAAAAGCTAAATCTTTAACTTGTCAATGGTTTTTGAAAAACATAAAAACAGAGTAAATAATATTGGAAAAATAATAATTTAAAAATCAAATCTTCAAAGAGCTTAAGAATGATTGTAGAAGAACAATCGAAGCGTTGCATTAGTGTTGTGTGCCAAAAAGATAGGTTTTTCAAACTTTGTTAGGCAAATATAACCACTGACAAGTTAATGATTTTTATTTTTCTAGTAGAAACGCAGTAATTTCGTAATTTAAACCCTGCTTTCTTGCTAATAACAGAAAACATTAACACAAAATTGCATTTAATATGATGATTATAAAAATTTATACCAAAAAACAGTTTTTCACGAAAAATTATGAATATGAACCTAATTTTTTTTTCATTATAAATTTTTTTCTCAAATTATTTGTTCTGACTCTGATACGCGACTTTATCAAATTTCATTTCATTTAATTTTTACGGCGTTTTTTTTAAAAAGTTTTTTCTTATTTTTGCCTCACTCATTAAAATACCATTTTCACTCTGTATTTAATGTATGAGGGATGAATAGCTGATCCAAACTGTGTACACCGATTATGAAAATCCAGAATCTTTTCCCAGATTGTGAGGGCTTGTGTGTGTAAGATTGTGAAGGATTGTGGGGTATTGTGCAAGGATTGTAACAAGATTTTGAAAAATGTGTACACCGATTGTGAGAGCTTTTCACCCGTCGATTTAACATAAAACACGTCGCATCTTTCATTTTTAAATGTACGTCTTCGAAGATAAAAGCAACATATTAAAGTTAGGTTTAGTAGTCCACTTGATCCGTATTGATCATAACCTAATAAAAGCTAAACCTCTAATTAATTTTAACTTACCAATTCTGTCCAAATAAAAAAAAATTAGCAGTTACCCAAGAGGTAACGTCTGTCTGCACCTTAGTACTTCTTTGAGTAATGTTTTTACAATAAAAACAAGTACAGAATAGACTTTCAAAACCTTATTTGTATAAACAGGGTTAATAAGCCTGGATCTTGCATGGGGAAGGGCGAGTATTCGAGTATAAACAGAGAAGAAATAAAATAAGAAGAACAGAGACGGGCAAAGGCCGATGTTGGCACTACAAGTGGTAGGTATAGGCTTATTCATATTGTCACAAGGGGGTTTTAACTTGACTTAACACAGTTTAAGTTAGGTTTATAGTTTTATTTAACAATAATAATTAATACTTCTACGTACGGGACGTTACGTCTTCAGCTTACAACTAACTGCTAAACTCTTTTGGAGATGCTTTTATTAAAAACCGATTGCCATTGATAGGGTATCGAGATGTGTTTTGTTTCCTGTATAAACATCGTCGATGACCGGTCAATTGCTTATTGCTTTTAATTCCGTATATAGTTTATTACAAATTGAACTATATACAGGGTTGTATTGTTCAGTGTTAATGTGCACTTGCTTATAAACGTAACTTTATTTAGTTAATAGCACATTATTTTCTATCCTTCCTTTGTAAGTGGTTTTTTAAAACAAATATACCAAACTACGTAACTAATAATAAAAAGAAATACCTAATCGATGAGGTTTAACGTCATACCTCATACAGTCCGGCTTGGCAGTCAAGGGCTAGGGATGGGCGGAACAGCGTATTTTTAGGAACAGGTACAAACTGTTCCGGTTCCGGAAAAAACCTGTTCCGAAAATTCTGCTGCTGTTCCGAACTGGACTGGTCAAAATAGCGTAGCGTCTCTCACGGAGCGGGGGGTCGAATGTTGAAAAGGGCGCCCAGACAAAAATTTGCGACCAAAAAAAAAATAAAAGGTCATCAGGTCTTTACTTATTTACTTTGATCTCCTTATTCTTCGACAGCCGATTATTTCGGTTAATCAGAAAAACAGAAAGTGTTCCGACCAAACGGAACAACTTGAAAAACCTGTTGCGACCTGTTCCGATTCAAAACCTGTTCTGAAATGAACAGGTACTGCTCTGAGCGCCCATCCCTTGTAAGGGCATTCTTTTAGTACAATTAGGAGTCCATCTATACTCGAACATACGGCTCTTTCCATGCAAGATCTAGGCTTAGTAACCCTGTATAAGCATTTGTTATTAACGCTATTGCTCCCATACCCTTTAAAAATTTAACGCGGAACAGAAAAGTCTATTTTCTTAAAGAAACACACCTTTTTTTGAGTCACATAAAATGCTGTGGCTTGGTCAATTTTGAAAAATAGCTATAGAAACCAATTTAAAAATTAATTAACATGTTTTGCACAAACTAAGATTATTTTTGTTTCCATACAATTATGTTGCTCAAGCCTTATGTGTAACAGATTATTACGTAACACAAGCCATTTTTTTATGTATTATAGACCTTGTATCACACTTTTTTCAATATTGTAGTAAAATAAAAGTACGTTTAGTGGTTCAATAGTTCGAACTATAGTTTGGTTGTGATTTTTTAAATTGTAAAGCTGTTTTTAAGATGTCCTAAAGCAATTTTAATTTATGTTGAAATTATTGTGTTATGTACATTATTATTCCTAACGCATTACGAATTTATTTCTTTGCGGTAATTTTTTTGCGATTTTTAAATCATACAGTGTGTCAAGGATTAAAAATTTTATTGGTGTAACTGAAGACAAAGAATAGCATAAGATGCTAATATTGATGAAAGTAATTATTGGGCTTATTTTGAGAAAAACTTCATGAACATATTATGTTCTAAACGTCTTTAACTTTTAAGAGACAGGGTGTTAGAAATTTTAGATTTTTTTTTTAACTTAATTGTCTCAAGAATTACCCCTTAAATATTAGCATGTCATTATGGAACACCCTGTATATAAATAGATTTTTTTTTTATCAAAAGGTTTCTTTAATTTTTTTAAATTTAAATCTACAAATTCGTTGATCATGGGGCACACTGTATGTAAAAGTCAGATTTTTGTGGTTTTTGTATCAGTCTACCAAATTATTATAATCATTTTGGGGGTAAACAAGTACCTACCTAACTAAGCTGCCCTATCCAGCCGTTTTTTAATTTTAAAATAAATTAGTTGCTAGAAATAAGGGTGACTTTCTTTTTTAATGCTTTGCGGCATCTTTTAAAAATCAGCTCGACCTTAGTGTTTGTATTTTTGCCCATTTTAATAATTATGTTTTCAAAAGTGATTACAGGTATAATTTTTAAGTAGTTTACATTATTGTGTATATTTTGTTGTTTTACATATTAAAAGTATAAAATTATTTTTTAGTTTTTAAGCACCTGTATTTTTTTGTAGCTATGGTCCTATTATTATAATTGCAAATAAATAAATAATATTTTAAAGCGTAAAAAAAGTGTATTTTTAATAATTTAAGATTTTTCCTATTCCACTTAATAATACTTATGCCGATTCCATGTGTTATAGGGTGTGTAAATGACGGCCGTTTGAAAATCAAAAAGAGGCGTTTTTGGGTATTTATCGTATGTTTTAGGAACAACTCTCAGGTACCTAAATTTGGTTTGCGTTTTTAAAGATAATTATTTTTAATCCTATGGTAACTTTGACAGTATTTATCTAGAAATCCAAGCTTTTTAAAAGAAGGTTCGGTTCGGTTTCGGAAACAAAAAGGTTCAAAATTACTCCTTGTTGGAAGTGGACCGCCGCTGGATACTAAAGTTGTTAAAAATGTATTTAAGCGTTTTTCCAGAAACATGCAATAAATACCTAAAAACGCTTCAGTTTTCAAACGCTGAAACAGCTGATTTTTACCAAACAGCTGGTTTATGTTGACAAACAACAGCTGATTTATTTCGAGAAATATCAGCTGATTTATTTCAAGAGCTATTAGCCGAGAAGACACACTGCTCTTCTTGGCTATTAGCCTTGGTCTGATCAGCTGATGTACAGTGATATTTGATCGAGACAGAGCTAATAGCCTTCTCTCTTTCTTTGTCTTTGGTGTTCTGTGCCTAACAGCATAACATAACAGGCAAGTTACGATAAGTGAGTCATCTGAACATAAAATAGTTGATATGACTCTTGGTATTTAATTCAGAATAGGATATTGCTACTTGTAGTATCACTACTACTATTATATCGGTTTAGAACGTTTTTCTACGTTGTCTGACGCCTTTTCTCCACCTCCTTCGATCCTGACAATCATCTTGTCAGGTTTTTTAACTCGTTGATCTTTGGATTGACTGTTGCCATTCTAGTTTAAGACACCCTCTTTTTTTGCGCCCTATTTGTTGCCATTCTGGGACCTTGTTTGGTAATCTTTCGTCGTTCATCCGTTGTACATGGCCGTACAATATCAATTGTCTTTTAGTGATCCGTTATGCTGTATTATCATTCAATATTATATTTTCATATTCTTTTTAATAAACAGGTTATTTTGTGTTTTTCGCTGTCTTGCCATTCCGCCGATACGCGATGTTCTTACAATAACGTTGCATAAATGACATGGACATTGGGCTTTGGTGGAATGCTTTATAGCCCAGGGAAACTAGACTTTATCTGTGGAATTTAAGGTAACAAGCTGAGTTTTTGCATAGAACTTCGTTTTGGTGTTTTAATAAAATGCCGTTCTCGTATTGCGACGGTTCATCTGACATCTTAAGATTTCATTACAAGACTTACGTAAAACAGGATTTTCTAAAAGTTTGGTCATATACAATTTTTTCGTACCTTGTGTCGTTTTCGGGATATAGCATAAAAAACATGCGCTCTCTGTGTTTTTAAATGGATTTTTTTTCTTTAGTGGCCTTAAAAACTACTTAATTTTGAGAAATTATAAAATAACGTAGCATAAAGACCTATAAAATGTGAAATTACTGAGTTGTCTCGGTAGTGCCTGTGCTGAGATACGAACCCCAAAACGTTAGCAATACACCGTCTTTCTATGTATTTCCACATTATTATGCAAAACAAACCGAAATTTCTTATTTTTATCCGATTTTCTCAAAAACTAAGCGTTTTAGATAAAAGGCGTATGAATTGATATTTAGTCCTCCATTGGCGTCCCTGAATTGGGGTTTATTATAGTTTCAGTTGCGCACGCCCCCGGTGTGTTTTTGGTAATTTTTAAGTTACCAAGATACACATTATTTGAATGAAAACTTTCATTTCATCTCCTTCCATTTTATGGTTATGCTCGGGCTGAATGAAGCCTAATGAGGCAGAAACGCGTCCCCGTAGCTACCTTTACCTCTGAGGTCTTGCCCGTGAAACTTTTTTGTTAAGACTTTATACCACGGATCACCTTAGGTGATCCGTGTTTATACCTCGTGAACTTCCTTCAAATTTAAAAAAATCCAGGGCTCAGTCTGTTTTCTGGGAGCAGATTATATCTGTCCCCGTCGCGACGTCAAAATTAGCCTCAAAACCGAGGCAACCCTGACCGAAGCTGCAAAGTGACAGTTGGTCTCTCCTCAGTAAAAACCATATTTCATATTTCTTTTTCAGTTACCCACATCATCATTTCATCTCCTTCCATTTTTTGGTTATGCTCAGGCTGAATGAAGCCTAATGAGGTAGAAACGCGTCCCCGTAGCTACCTGTACCTCTGAGGTCTTGCCCGTGAAACTTTTTTGTTAAGACTTTATACCTCGTGAACTTCCTTCAAATTTAAAAAAATCCAGGGCTCAGGCTGTTTTCTGGGAGCAGATTATATCTGTCTCCGTCGCGACGTCAAACTTAGCCTCAAAACCGAGGCAACCCTGACCGAAGCTGCAAATTGACAGTTGGTCTCCCCTCAGTAAACACCATATTTCATATTTCTTTTTCAGTTACCCACATCATCATTTCATCTCCTTCCATTTTATGGTTATGCTCGGGCTGAATGAAGCCTAATGAGGCAGAAACGCGTCCCCGTAGCTACCTTTACCTCTGAGGTCTTGCCCGTGAAACTTTTTTGTTAAGACTTTATACCTCGTGAACTTCCATCAAATTCAAAATTTTTAAGTTAAAAAAAAATAAACTGTGTAATATGCAGACGCCTCTGACGTCATTATGTTAGATTTGCCACTTAATAATACATTTTTTAAAATGCAATTTAGTTTTCTACCAAAAGGTATTCTCAGTATTTTCCTGTTTAGTTTTTCAGAAGACTGAATAAAACTTATGAAAACGTGTTTCTTTTATTGATCTTTAAAAATAATTTTACATCGTGTCAAAGAGAATTTAATTTTCTACAATAAAAATTTGTAAACATTTTTTCTGAAATACTTGGTTTTTGAGAAAATTGGATAAAACTTAATAATTTTGGTTTATTTTGCATGTCATGTGGAAATACATATAAAATAGGTGTATTGCTAACGACTTGGGGTTTGCATCTAAACAAGGGTACTACCGAGATAACTTAGTAATATCTTATTTCATAGGTAAATTATCAATCTTTTATGTTTTTCTCGAAATGTAGTAGTTTTTAAGTTAAAGGCCTGTAAAGAAAAAAATTCCCTATTAAAAAATACAGGCACCTATTTCTTCACGTCGTATTTCTAAAACGGGTAATCGCACGAAAAAATATGCCGAACCAAACCAAGCTTGTAGAGAATACTGTTTTACGTATTTATTAATATAACGGACAGGGATGTTGTATCTCTCCAACTCTTTAAAATATATATCGCAGTGGCTCTAAAAAATTGGAAATGTAAAGTGCACGGCATGGGAATACAACTTAACGACCGATTTACTATATACACACTACAGTTTGCTGACGACCAAGTAGTTGTAGCTAATGATAAAGAAGACATGGAGTATATGATGAGAAAGTTAACGGAAGAATACCAAAAGTGGGGACTAACAGTGAACGTGGACAAGACACAGTACTTATGTATTGGAAACGAATCAAGTGAATTAGAACTAGCAAATGGACAAACAATATCTCCATGCAATGAGTATGTATTAGTTGGGTGTCACATTTGATAAGACAGGAACAGACTGTAAAGAATTGGAAAAAAGAATAGTAAAAGCAAAAAAGGTTATTGGATGTCTTAACAGTATTTTATGGAGCAGAGAGATAAGAAAGAATGTAAAATTTAACATATATGAAACAATGGTAAAAAGCACGCTGTTGTATGGAATAGAGACTTGTCGCGTAACAGAAAAATACAAAACAAAAATGGAAAGTGTCGAAATGGATGCAATAAGAAGATCAATGAGAATATCTAGATTAGATCACATAAGAAATGAGATCATAAAAGAAAGAATGGGAATTGAGGGAAGCATAACGGATGACATCACTAAAAGGCAATTGATATGGTAGGGCCATGTACAACGGATGAACGACCAAAGATTACCAAAACAGGTCCTAGAGTGGCAACCAGTAGGGCGCAGAAAAAGAGGACGTCCTAAACTAGAATGGCAACAGTCAATCCAAAGATCAATGAGTCAAAAAAATCTGACAGAGGATGATTGTCAGGATCGAAGGAGGTGGAGAATAGGCATCGGACAACGTTGAAAAACGTTCTAAACCGACATAGTAGTAGTATTAATATAACGTGTCAGACGAACCGGAAGCGAGATTTTAGCAAAAAAGCAATTTTCATGACCTTTGACTTACATTCATTAGAACATTAAAACAGTTTTAACAAGTTCCCAACGAAAGCATCAAACCATCAGTATAATTCAATGCTAGTAGAGGTATTTTCCCTCGGAGTAGTTGTTGCTGTTAGTTTCACACCAAGGTCAGAGTTGTCAGGTACTTCAAGTACAATGCTTGAAATTGTACTTCAAGTACTTACAAGTACTTTAGGTACTGTACTTGAATCACATCTACAATCCAGTAATTGTACTTGGAACTTGAAGTACTTTTAACAATGCGCTTGGAAATATACATGATTTTGTCAAGTACAGTACTTCAAGTACACTAAAATGTACTTCAAGTACATTGGAAGAACTTCAAGTACATTATAAGTACTTCAAGTACATTCGAAGTACAATAAAATGTTTTTACTTGAAGTACAATATAGATAGGTGAGATATTGTCACGAGGGGGTTTTATCGTGACGAACACAGTTTAAGTTAGGTGTAATGGTTTTATTATAATACTTATATTTACTACTTACATTGTACTTAAATACATCTTGTCTACAAATCTTCTTTGATAGGCTTAACTTCTTATACTTGACTAAAGTACTACTTGTTCACTATTAACTAAGCCTGGGCGTTAGGTTCTCAGCGTACAACTAACTGCTAAACTCTTTTGGAGATGCTTTTATTACAAACCGTTTGCCATTGATAGGATATCGAGATGTGTTTTGTTTCCTGTATAAACATCATCGAAATCCCATTAGCCACGTTGTTTATAATAAATCTGTATACAATTTATTACTTTTAATACAATTTGAACTATATACAGAAGTTCATTTCCTTAGAATGTTTAGGGTTAATGTGCACTTGCTTATAAACGTAACTTGTGTCATTCACTTAATAGGACATTATTTTCTATCCTGACACATCCCCCTTGCTTTTAAAAAAAATCTGTCCCCACAGATTGTCTACTAAACTATTTTTCACAAAAAAAAATATAACAGTCGTCTGTACCTAATAAATTATAAAACTAATTAACTAAAATAATTGTTTATCCATTCCCATCTACTCGTTCCGATTGTTTTGCATTCTTCAGGTGACGCAACCTAGTCCAATGTAGGTTTATAAAGAAGTATCAACCGCAGTGTTGCCGTGACGAATTTGTGGGTCTTGCACGCTGCCTTGAAAATGTTCAGATCTCGCTTTGTTGCCAACTGTCCTTATCTCGTTTTGACTTGTGCGGTCCATTCCCTCAGGAAGACCTGGATGGTAGGTCCTTTTTTCTGTTCGTAGTGTTTGATTTGGCGGCACGACTGGCGGGGGTTTAGAGTTGGCTCCCCCCGGTTTTTTCATGCTGCGCTCTGGGTAGCTGTCTTGCCTTGTGGTATCGACTGTTGCCTTGTGGTATCGGCTGTTGCCTTGTGTTATCGGCTGTTGCCTTGTGGTATCGGCTGTTGCCTTGTGTTATCGGCTGTTGCCTTGTGCTATCGGCTGTTGCCTTGTGGTATCGGCTGTTGCCTTGTCTGGGTTGACTACTTGGTGGGTTGGCTCTATGGCGATTTGTCTGCTGTACACCAGTGCTAATCGGCCCTGCTCACCACTTTTTCGTCTTTTGCATTACTTTGGTTGATCTTTTTTGGCCGCTTTGCTAGGCCTTTTGTGACGTCTTGGTTATGTCAGGTTGTCATCGTTCTTCCTACTTTTCTGACGGGAGTAAAAACTTTCACTTTCTCGCCTTCTTCATATTCTACGTGTCTGTGTTTTGCGTCATAGTGAACTTTGTCTTTTTGCTGCTGATTTTTTATATTTTCCGCTGCGGCATTTCGCACTGCGAGTGCCCGGTTTCGGATTTCTTCCGTGTTACTTGGTGGTGGACTCATCATGATATTTGCTTCTATAGGTAATATTGGTTCCCTACCATAGACCAGCATAAATGGCGAGTACTGGGTCGTTGCTTGTTTTGAACAATTATAGGTTGATGTCACTAAAGGTAAAAATGTATCCCAGTCTGTATGTGACGTGTTTGTGTACATTGATAACATATCTGCGATAGTTTTATTGATTCTTTCTACTAGTCCGTTGCACTGTGGATGGTATGACGTAGTAAACTGGCTTGTGACGCACATCATTTTTAACATCTCTCTTATTAGTTCGGATCTAAATATTTGACCTCTGTCACTCAGTAGGTACTTGGGCGATCCGTGTCTTGTGATTATTTTTTCGACCATAAATTTTGCGACAGAATTTGCTTTTCCGTCCGGCAATGGCGCTGTTTCGGCCCATCTGTCGCGACTACAATCATTGTATTTTTTTGTTTTGATAATGGGAATGGCCCGAGAAGGTCTATAGACACTCTCTCAAAAGGAACGCCTATCGGCATAGGTTGTAATAGCCCTATGGGAATTCTATTCTGTTCTGTCCTTTTCTGGCTTGGCAGTCGGGGCATCTTTTAATAAAATCTTCGATATGTTTTTGTTGATGGTCCCAAAAATACCGATTTTTAATTTTTTCTGTTGTTTTGGCCACTCCTAGGTGGGCGCCTCCTAACGGCTCGTTATGATGTGCAAATAAAATCTCTCCAATTAAATTTTTTGGTATGGCTAGTAAAAATTCTCGCCCTTCTGGCCTAGGATTTATTTTGTGTAAAACTGTGTCTATAAGCCTAAAATTTTTTATTCTTTTTCTTAGTCCAATACTGCCAATTTTGTCAGGATCTTGTAAACCGTCTATGATCTCTCGCAAACTTTCGTCTTCTCTCTGTAATTTTCCCATATCTTCGGGTTCAATAATGAACGTTGGTATCTCCTCTAATTGTTCCTCTTCATTTTCGCTCGGTTTTAGCACGGGATTTCTACTCATGCAGTCGGCATCTCTGTGTTTTGCTCCACTTTTGTGTTCTATTGTGTAGTCAAATTCTGACAATTTTATTGCCCATCTGGCTAATCTTCCTACGGGATCTTTAACCGATTTTAACCAGCACAGTGCGTGATGATCGGTTACGATTCGCACATGCTTACCATATACCAATGTTCTAAAATAGCTTAAACTGTATATTATTCCTGCTAGCTCTAATTCTGAGATTGACATATTTTTTTCTGCGTTTGTTAAACTTCGACTGGCATAGGCAACGGGGTGAAGATGGGTGTCTTCCCCCTCTTGCAAAAGTATGGCGCCTAGGCCTTGCCTGCTTGCATCGACGTGTAAAACGCATTCTTTTTCGGGTTGATAATGCGCTAAAACTGGTGATGTGATCAGCCTTCGTTTTAGCTCCTCAAATGCTTTTTGATGTTTTTCTTCCCAAAAGAAAGGTGTGTCTTTTTTGGTTAAATCATGAAGCGGTCTGGCTATAGCGGAAAAGTTTTTTATGAATTTTCGATAAAAATTTGCAAGGCCTAAAAATTGCATGACATTTTTTTGTGTTTTAATTTTTGGAAAATTTTCAATACAAACTAATTTCTTTTTGTCGGGTTTTAGGCCTTGGCTCGATACAGTATAACCGAGCAGATCTAGTTCTTCTTTTATATATTCGCATTTTGAGGGTTTTAGTGTTAGCCCTGCATCCCGTAGTCTTTGAAAAACGGTGCGCAATTTTTCTAAATGGTCAGAGAGTGTTTCTGAAAATATACAGATGTCGTCACAATAGACCAGGAGCGTTTTCCATTTTAGATCACGAAAAACCATATCTGCCAATCTTTGAAATGTTCCAGGGGCTCCCGATAATCCAAAGCATAGCTTGTTCCAAACGTATGTACCACCTTGCCCGGGGCAACAAAAGGCTGTATACTGTTTAGAATCGTCGCTAAGCTTTATCGCTAAGCTAATCCACTGAACATATCGAGTGTTGTGAAGTATTTGGCCTTCCCTAAATAGGTCAAAAGGTCGTCTATGACTGGCATTGGGTAGTCAGCTCTACGTGAAACATGATTTACGCGGCGAAAATCGCAACAGAACCGCGTCTCTCCACTCTTCTTTTTCACCAGTACCACCGGACTTGCCCATTCTGACTCCGCTTCGCTTATAACGCCTGCCTGAAGCATTTCATTTACTTGTTTGTCTATAATTTCCTTTTCCTTATGAGATACCCTATATGGCTTTTGACGTATGGGTTTCGCGTCACCCACGTCAATCACGTGTTCTACAAGGTCCGTCTGGCCCATATATTTTGGACTTTTTGCGAAAACATCGCTGTACTCCTCTAATAAATTGTATAAATGCGATTTAATTTTTTCATCTTTTATGTGGTTAATTTTGTGGTCCGCCATTGTCACTCTCTCTTCATCCTGTATCTCTTGTGTCTCTTCAATGTTAAGGACCGGTAAGGTGTCTATATCGTACCTAAACCCCTTTTTAAGGTAGCCTAAGGTCGATTCCTTGAAAATTTTTATTGGGTTATGTTTTTTGGTGGTTAATTGCATTGTACAAGTGTCGTCATCAAATTCAGGGGGAAAGCAAATAATTCCTTTAGGTCTTAAAAATGCGTCATTCTCTTCAAAAATAAAATTTTTTAAATCAACTGAACCGAATTTTTCTATTTTTAATTTAATTGTTGTATGCTCACTCGGTGTAATAAAATAATCATTTAAACAAGTTACTTTAAAAATATCCCTTAAATCCTGGCTTTCCTCCTGTACTAAAGGTAAAGAAGGTGAAATAAAATTTTCATAAGTGCCCAATTGATAATTTTCGTCTTTATGAAACGAAAGTGTTGTTGTTATGTAACCGTTCGTTAGTCGTACAGTCTTGTCGGTGAGATTGATTTGGGCGTTATTTTTTTCTAAAAAGTCCATTCCCAAAATTAAAGGTTTTGGTAATTTTTCTACGACTATGGCTTCAATGTATCCACACATTTCGCCGATTTTAATTTTAAATTCTGTTAGGCCGAGTGGCATTACTTTATTTCCACCGGCAGTTGATAAAGCAAATTGTTGTTTTAAAGGCTCTATGTATCTACATAGAGATTTCTCTATAATGCATTTTCCAGAGCCGGTATCGAGGACTATGTCTACCCCCTTAAAATTATTGACGACACCCTTAACTACCAGAATTTTATTGCTTGCCCCTGTTTGGAGGACGACGCCGTTGGGGCACTCTAATTGAGTCGTCCTTGCACATTTGGGGATGGCGACCTACTCGCTCTACTAAACGATACTCTTCTTTGTGGTCCCCTTTCGCTGCTACGCTCCCTGCTACATGCATAATGCCCACACCTATTGCAATCGTTGCATCTCGGCCTGCCGTCGTGACACCTCGTATTTGGATGATCCCTGCTTCCTGAGTGATCCCTTCTGGGTGACTCTACGTGACTATTTTGCGGCCTTCTTTGTTCATTCCTGTTGTTTTGTCCAAAATTATTTATATTTTGGCCAAAATTCCTCCTATTATACCCATGATTTGAGTTTTGATTATAATTTCCCGTATTTCGATTATGATATTGACCTATCGGCCTGTTTAGATTACCTCTATAATTGTTTGATCTACCTCTAAATTCGCGAAACCTCGACCTACCTCTACCATTTTGATGATAGTTCGACGCGTTTTGCCTAAAATAGTTTGTTTCATTTTGTCGCGTGTAATTTGGGCCATTTTGCCTTAAAAAATTAGGACCGTTTCGCCTAGGATAGCTTCCCTCATTTTGTTCGATTGTCAAAACTTCTGTTTGTCTTGTCATTTTGTCTATTAAAACGTTTTGTCTAATAGCACTTAATTTTAAAACTGTTTCTCTTAGTTTTTTTGTGATCCAGGTCGGATGAGGTTATTAATTCGTATGACTCTGTATAGGAGCTATGTAGCCCACTTTCAAAATGTTCTCTAAATTGGTCAAATGGCATTTTTTCGTCAATTTCATACGCCATATTGAATAAATCATAATAATATTGTTTAATACCCTCAGCACTTCCCTGTTTTCTATTTTTAAATTTAATTTTGAGATTTTTTAGAGGTTGGTCACCCCCAAATTCTTTTAAAAAATCTTGTTTTAAGTGAGCCCAAGTTTTATTTGCATTCTCGGTTTTGCTACTATATTCTAAAAACCATCTGAAGGCGGCGCCTTCCAAATAATTTTTAAAATATGCTATCTTATGCGTTTCGGTCCAACCGTTTACTTGAGATACTTTTTCGTATTTTGTAATGAAATTCACCGGGGAGTCTAACCCTGGGTTAAAGTAAGGTGGGTCTATAAATTTGGGTGATGCCGGATTACTGGTCGTACCCGTCAGAGCGTCACTTTGTATTTGTCATTTTAAAAATTTTTGTGATGGCTGAGTCCTGTTTTTTATTGAAGCTAGATTTTGTATTCAACCCTTGGTTAATTATGGTTTGATTTTTTTCGTCTTGCAACGTTTCTTCGGTCGAAGGAATTTCCGTTTTATTGGAAATGACCGTTAAATTATTTGAATCTTCAAAAGATAAATTTTGCCCACGGGATAATTTACAATCTTGTTTTGAAATTTGTAAAACTTTTTTAGGGGTTGAGTGATTTTCGGCACTCGGATCGACGAAGGATAAGTCGAAATTTACTGTCTTTCTGACAGGACTTCTTGAGAGTTTGGTGCTTTTTAAAAAGGGACTGCTCGCAGATTGCGAACTAGAGGCGAAGACGTTATTTTTATCGTCTTCACTAAGACTTTTTGTGACGCTTCTAGTGACTCTGGCTGGGGTACCCATTAATTATAGAAACCATCTTTTTAAGAGAAAAAAAACGTATGAAAATACCGAATTGAAAATGTCGAGACAAAATGAATTAAACTAATATGCGAAAAAATATACACTAATAATAGGTAACATGTCACCACACTTAAACTGCGTTTTTTGATTTAAAAAGAAATATATTATTTTTTCTGTCCATCTAGTTTGAAAATTTTATGAAAATGGTATTTATATAGGAGAAATAATTCTAATGACAGAAAAATAATTGAAAAAATATTATAAAAAATAAATAAATGTAATATTCAATATTTAGTTAATGCATGCCGGAATCGATTGTTTCGGCTGGAGCGTCATAATAATTTCGATACTCCTTAAAATAATTTAAAAAAAATAAAAATGAAATAACAAATAGAGAAAAGAGCGAAATTAAGAAAAATAAAAAAAATTAAAAATAATTTGAAAAATACATTTTTTCCACTATATGCCTATAGGTCTTTCAAAAAAGACAGCGGCGCCTCCACCATATGTCACGAGGGGGTTTTATCGTGACGAACACAGTTTAAGTTAGGTGTAATGGTTTTATTATAATACTTATATTTACTACTTACATTGTACTTAAATACATCTTGTCTACAAATCTTCTTTGATAGGCTTAACTTCTTATACTTGACTAAAGTACTACTTGTTCACTATTAACTAAGCCTGGGCGTTAGGTTCTCAGCGTACAACTAACTGCTAAACTCTTTTGAAGATGCTTTTATTACAAACCGTTTGCCATTGATAGGATATCGAGATGTGTTTTGTTTCCTGTATAAACATCATCGAAATCCCATTAGCCACGTTGTTTATAATAAATCTGTATACAATTTATTACTTTTAATACAATTTGAACTATATACAGAAGTTCATTTCCTTAGAATGTTTAGGGTTAATGTGCACTTGCTTATAAACGTAACTTGTGTCATTCACTTAATAGGACATTATTTTCTATCCTGACAATATAACTTTAATGTGCTAAACCTGTCCGGTTTTTTTATCAAATTTAATAATTTGCCCAAAAAATTGTAAAATTAGGTACTCCCTTATCGAAAGAATAATGCCTATAGGCTTTATTATTTGCACGCACCTTCATTATTTCGTGGAACAAGAAATTCAAATTATTCAGTGTGAGAAACTACTATAGCACTGTCATGCCATCTATTGAGGGGTGTCGGTAGTACAGGTATATTGCACTTGCGGCTTGATTTTGGGGATCCACGTATTCACCAAGCATCAGATGTAATTTTTATGTTTATTTAGTTTGATTTAAACAAGTTTTTAAGCAGTTTCTGTAGGAATGATTTAGGTGGGCCATTATAAAAATAGTACTTTCTATGAGTGAGTTAAGAAATTATTTACGGTAAAAACACCGCTCCAAACGCACTACCAAAAAAGAAATAAAGTGGGGTACGTGGGTCCCGGTGTTCCAAGCTTTTTTATTGGTCTCATTGTAAAGTCAAATATAATTTGATTTACACAAATGTGATCTATTTGGAACAATTGTATGCAATTTAAGAAAGAAAAACTTAATATATTTTTTTTATTTTCAATTTTTGTCTTTTGGGGGAGGACCCATTTGCCCCGGATTTCGGGGTAACTGGGACCCCCTATTGCAAAAGTATAAAACATATAAAACAATGTGATACGACTTAGCTTTTTGTTGCTTTTTGTTTAGTAAAATTATCTCTTTCCATTTCCTTTCTATAGCATTTGTATGTAAAATAATGAGTTGAAAAAATTTTTTATACAATTTAGGAATATAATTAATATATATTTACATACAATAATATTCCAAAAAATAAATCCTTTCAGGTGGAAAATTTTGTAAACTTTTTTAATAATAACATGTTTGATTTGTGTTCCTTTTTTTTACATCTTTGACATTTCTTTACATGTTTCACACGAACAGGCTTAACTCACACAAAGTTACAAACAAACCCCATTTTTTCATATTTTTTAACATGTTTGACATTTAACAAAAGAAGGATAATAAAGTAAAATAAAACTATACACAACCTGCTCAAAAACAAAACTGCAAAATATAGTTAAAATATTTAAAAAACCTTGTTTTAAAGTCATAATTGATTTTCATCGACGTAGTTAAGAAAATCTGTACAGGTTATTATGCGATTTCCCCACAGAAAAATAAGTGGGTTAGGTTAGGTTTTTCCTCTGTGATGTAACCGATGCTAACCGACTTTTATTGTTCCGTGTCCTGCTTGTGAAACCCATGTCGATCACTGGGAAGAAAAGCCTTACAACTCAAAAAATTATATTTTACAGTAGAAGCAATTTAAACTTTTTTAAACTAAATATTACTTAGTACTTACAGTTACAGATGTTCATAACATATATTTTTTTAATTAATAATCCATAAATAGTCTGGAATATAGGTATATTTTAGTTTTAAAAATGCTTAAATATAGATAATAGAGAAGAAACTAAAAAAATATATTTTTGAGTTGTAACCCTTTTCTTCCCGGTGATCGATGTGTTTATGTTTAGATTGCTTACTCTTGAAGGTTTCGTAACTTATTTATAGTACTTTGTCTTCAAATGTATTTGAAATACAAACAGTTCAAGTCAAAGTACTTAAAGTACTTCTATTGTACTTTAAGTACTTCTATTGTACTTCAAGTAAAAGACTTGGGGAAAATCAAGTACTTTTTTAATGTAACCTTTATGATGAATATGAAGACATAGACAAGCGTCAATCTTTTTTAATTTGAGAATTTTTCACTCTCTAATTTGCCTTGACTATATAACATATATGAGTCTCAGAGCGAACCTCTTTACTTTTGTTACAGCGCCATTTTAGGTTGAAGGGGGAGAAGACAATACGAAGTAAACTGTGCGTTCGGTTTGTCAATTGATTTATATTTTACAAAATGTGGTAGGTATAAAATACAGTAGTTCAAAGGCACTTAAGGTGACTAAATATTAAAATATAAATAATATTATAAGGTTACCACTTCTTAACAGATCAGTCTATGTATAAAGATGATGATGCTTGTAAGATACATGTGATAAATATTTAAGGAGTATTCCCGGCATATCACAAGAATGTACCTTCTATTCACATTCGTTTATAAACGTGCCAAGAATGTAACTAGAATTAGGCGCGGATCTACGGGAGGGGAAAAAAAGGAAATTTCCCCCCAGATCTCAAAATATTAAGTTTTTCTACAATAAATAGACCTCCTGGTCATTATGCAAAACAGTTTTAAGTAATATTTATTATGATATCCCCCCCTCCAAATAAACTTCCTGGATCCGCCTCTGCTAGACTGTACATTTTATTTATATTATTTAAGGTAATGCCAAGAATATACTTTTTATTAAAATTCTTTTTGAAGAATACCACGGGCCAAAGCCATACTTACAATAATTAACAGTAACATGTCCGACATGACTTCTTTTTAGCACTTTCGAAAAACATATATTCCTAAAAAAAAAGTTTTGAAAATAGACATTTTTCAGGAAACAGGTTAAAATACGTTAATTAAGTTCTTGAAGAGGTATATTTTGGTGAAGTTACCATATTCATGGGTTCAACTCTCTACGACCCACACAGGCGGATTTCACGAAAAAGCTGGTCAAAACCTAAGATCCATTTACAGCCTCCTAAAATTGCATGTAGTAACAAAAAAATATACGATTTATTTAAAAAAAAAATTATATTATATTTATTTTCTACGATTTATTGTTTAAAAAAGATAAAGAAGAAAAATTCTTTAAGGACCCCGCACAAAAAAATTAAATTTGGAACTTTACTAATTAATTAAAATGCTTCCTAAAAAATCGTTGAAACCAGAATTTTGGCTGTATAAACTTTTACAAGATATTGCAATATTTGATTTTAATAATTGCATAGCTCCATGAGAAAATGTTTTAACCAACATGTAGGTATGTAAAATTCGCAATTGCATAAAACAATGTGATATTTTTGCAAAAAAAAGTTAATTGTACTTTTTCTGTTTTTTCCGACTTTCGTTATCAATAAAGTATATTGTTGCAAGAAAAATACTCTGCCAATATATGGACCCCTAAGCTCACACAATGTACTATAGTTATAGTGTACGTGTGAGCTAATATAACTAAAAAATTAAATATATTTTATTCAACTTCAGACTCAATTACCTTTCGTTGATACCACACATGCCATATTTTGATTTGAACTCTAATTTTTAAAATATACCCCCACTCTATTAAAAAAAAACTAAAATGTATTTTGTTTAACTCCAGACTCAATTAATTTTCGTTTGATATGACACACGCCATCTTTTCCCTTAAAATCTAATTTTTCAAATCTACTCCCACCCTTTTTTAAAAATAAACTAAAATGTATTTTGTTTAACTCCAGACTTAATTACCTTTCGTTTGATATCACACACGCCATATTTTCACATATACTCTAATTTTTTAAATCTACCCCCAACCTTTTACATATACACACACCTAAATATACCACACAGACACACACACGGACATACGTCACGATAAAATTGCTAAAATACAATAAACCAAAATAACATATTTTCAGTGTTATCTCAATTTTTTTTGTTGTCGAAAATAATACCTTCTCTAGCCATTGCTGCGCGAGCTAGGAAGGTAAAAATGAATGAAAAGAATACATGTGACATAATAATTATAGTTTTAATTTACAAAAACCATTGTTATTAAAGCTAAGAAAACTTATTTATTAATTTACGCATATTATGTACGTATTTCTTACTGGACAATTTTCGATATAAACAAAAAGAAATTTTAACTTTTTTACTCGATCCGCATAATTCCGCAGCTGAAACTGACTTTGTTACTTAGAAAACATATGCATGCACTTAATAGGACCAACAATGTCAATAAAGTTGGATGAAGTTGAAACATTTAGTCAAGTTCTATTTCAGAAAATGAAAATTTAAAAAGTTTTCTGTAACGGTTGCTTTAAACCGGTTTAAAATATTACCAATAAAATAAAAAACAATGTTAAATATGTACAATAAATAGCTACGTACCTCCAGATTCAAAATCCATGTTCAAAAAAATTATTTTTGATAATAGGCGAAAGTTTTAAAAGGGCTTGTTAACCATCAACTTTTGTAAATTTAAGTAACGCAAATAACATAAAAAAATAAATGGAAGTTTCATCGGTCATTACTATGGCAATTGTTTTTCAAATTAGGCGTGACATGGTCACGGCCTAGCATGATCATCAGTGATTGCACGTATAGCAATTTTACAAACAGGGCTTTTTAGTGTTTAGGGGTTATGGCCAGCTTTTTCTTAAAATCCGCCTATGTGCGACCTACCGCGTTTGACCCAAAACTATCAAACGTTTTTAAATCTCCCAACGTTTTTGTAAAAAAAGATTAAATCAGTTCGGCAAATATACAAACTTTTAACTATACAATTTGTTATAAAAATTATTATTTTCTTACAATATTAAACGTTCTAATTACTAATCTTATGATGTTATTGGGGTACTGTGAAAACTTTGAATTTAAATTTAAAAACCA
Source organism: Aspidapion aeneum (assembly GCA_963576565.1). Taxonomy (NCBI): domain Eukaryota; kingdom Metazoa; phylum Arthropoda; class Insecta; order Coleoptera; family Brentidae; genus Aspidapion; species Aspidapion aeneum. The sequence continues at coordinate 48,473,782 of OY755048.1, forward strand.
CGTTTTGTTAGCTGATGTGGTTCGTGAATTATAATTTTTAAAAAACCCGGTCTGTTTGTATCTTATATACGTCATTATGTATATTGTTCTGTCTGGGGCACAATAACTCAAAAATCGATAAACCGATTTAAACAAAATTTAGCATGAAAATTGGATAAGGTCATTAAGTTTTGGAGAGGATGGGAGGCTGCAAGGGTGTAGTAGAATGGTTCACATTTTATAAAAATTATGATTCGAGAATCACAGCAGCTAACGAGGTTTTCAAAGTTAGATTAAAAATTATATTTTCAACAATATGTGTCATAACGTCAAAGATCATTAGAGTCACTGTTTTTAAGGTATAAAATATGTTTAAAAAATCATTATCTAAGCGTAGTTTTCACAATTTGATAAACATTTAAATTTTGAACAAAAATAAAGCTAGCTTAACAACCAAAACGATAAGGTCTTATGCCGTGATTTTTTGGCGTTTTTGGCAATTGCAAGGGGCTCTGGAACGAAATAGCGATGTTCAAAATGGCGAGTATTAAAATAGCGGTATCGAAATAGCGACAATCAAAATAGCGATGTAATGAAAGGGCGACTATTAAAATAGCGATGTAACAAAATAGCGATGTAACAAAATAGCGATGTAACAAAATAGCGATTGTAACGAAATAGCGATGTAACAAAATAGCGATGTGACAAAATAGCGACTATCAAAATAGCGATGTATCAAAATAGCGACTATCAAAATAGCGATGTAACAAAATAACGACTATCAAAATAGCGATATTTCTATATATATTTCGACTAAAGGGTTTCTTTCTTCTAAGAAATTTTTTCAAAAAAAAAACTTTCCTGACTTCTTTCCCGGGATCCTAGAGGGTGTGAATCCGAACCGAATCGAACCGAACGGAACCGAACCAGCATATTTTTTCAAAAAAAAACTCTCTAGACTTCTTTTCCGGAATACTAGAGAGTATGAATCCAAACCGAACCCCCGTTCGGTTCGGATTCAAACCCTCTAGGATCCCGGAAAAGAATCAGGGAAGTTTTTTTTTGAAAAAATAAGCTGGTACGAATAGTCAAAATACCGCAGGATATAATAGCGCATTTCGGTTCGTTTTGGTTTGGATTGGTTTGATTCGATTCGTTTTAGTTTAATTCGGTATTTTGATACATCGCCATTTTGACACATCGCTATTTTGATACATCGCTATTTTGATTGTCGCTATTTTGATATATCGCTATTTTGATTGTCGCTATTTTGATACATCGCTATTTTGATATGTCGCTGTTTTGTTACAAACGCTATTTTGATACATCGCTATTTTGATAATCGCTCTTTCATTACATCGCTATTTTGATAGTCACTATTTCATTACTCGCTATTTCGTACGTCGCTATTTTGTACATCGCTATTTCGTTCCAGAGCCATTGCAAGGACAATATCACAGTAATAATGTTTTTTTCGCATTTTTCCTCATAACAGGGGGCGGTGCCTCATAGCCCCATTCACAAGCCGCCACTGAATAAACTATACTTACTAGCAAAAATGCACTTCCAAGTAGTAAAGCCTTATGCCTATTGTCTGTCATTGAACTTGGTAATTGCAGTAAAACATTGTACGATGCAGAATGTGCGTCCCATTGGTGAACTATGCTTCCTATTTGAGTTGTACCATCCGCAGTAAAAATCTAAAACAATTTAAAAACCATGCTTGCAAAGTAATTAGGAGTAGGCAGGATAGTAATATTGTCAAGAATGCAAATTTCCATTGACTGTTCCACTGTACGAAACAATTTTGGAAAAACAAAAATGGTTCTGGAAACGTTCTTACATTCCCAATGTCGATAGCTCACCTTTTAGATATCAAGACGTGATCTATTTGGTTTGTTTCACTACCTTATAACTCTTAAATATTTTAGGTTGCAAACTGTACTAGTTGCAAACCATTTGAATTGGTCATTGGTCTTATTGTGCTTGCTGCTCTTACGTAACATGGCAATGAAGTCCCGAAGCTCTATGATAGCGTTATGATTCGATGTTTGGTCGCTTTCTTCTTTCATCTGCTCCCTTTGTCGGTCCATATACAATTATAAAATTTAAATTGTGAAAGTTTCCACAACCAACACAACCTTGTATAGAAAGAAGCAACAAAAGGTAAACATCACCAGTCTAAAACAACGGGCGATCAAAATTTCGCAGACTGACAAATCAATCAAGATTGGACCTGCCGACAAAGGAAACGCGACGGTGATCATGGATGTCGAGACATACGACAAAAAGATCAAACCAAGTTCTGGAGAAAAGAGACCACAAGCAACTACCAAAACATTCAACCACAACCATAGAAGGGCGCATCTACAGGACCTTGAAGAAGTATGCAGAAAATATCCCGGACGCCGTTAGATTCCGCCTGACTCCACACCACACTAAGGCACCACATTTTTAAGAACTACGAAAGATCCATAAGAAGGAACTTGCGACGAATTACCAGTGCCAGGGACTTACCGACCAGCACTTTATCAAGATTTTTCTTTGACATAATTCAACCATTACAGGGTAAGTCCGAATCTTTTGTCAAAAACTCAGAAGATTTTGTCGAAGTTTTAAAAATGATCGAATTAGATCCCGACGATTTATAAGTTTTGATGTGAATAAATGAGTCACTCAGTATCATAAAAAACAAATTACAAACTGATGATACACTTCACGAGAGAACAACGCTATCGGTGGAGGGGATAATGGATCTGTTGGAGCTCTGTCTTCGTAACTCTTACTTTCAAGTTCGTCTCCTTCACTAGTGGAGTGGTTCGAGGACTATGCAATTACACAGTTCGTTTTCGCGAATGTGACTCCTTATCCAAAATTTTAGCTTCAGAACCTGAAGAGAACGTTTCGTTCCACCTACATATTATTACTCATTATTTAAGGGATTTACTGGTTTTGTTTTAGGTACAAAATTACAAAGATGCTTCACGACGGAGAATTCAAACAAGATACTCCTTATTATATTTAACGATGATGTGTTTGGCGATTCCTCTTATGTTTTCTAAAATCCCTTCAACTTATGAAATGTTAATAATTATTATTATTTTGAGAATTTGCTACATTCGGTTTGTTTTTAATTTTAGAAATCGTTGAGTTCAATAATTTCTCGGAATAACCATTCTGTTGTCCTTTTAAATGTTGTATATTTCGGTGGTTAATAAATACTCGAAATGTTTACATACTTGAAATACTTGAAATTCTCCAAGTAAGCATCCAAAAGTATTTGGTCCCTCAAGCCTGTACAAAACTTCATTGTGTCTATTGGTAACTTCAAATAAGGTTTTTATAAAGTGCCATTTTTGAGAAACTCGGCCTACTAACTCTCCGGGTGGTATCCAGACTTCCATTTTCTGAAAGAAAATTAAGAAATTGTAAAACAAACTGTGTTCTCTACTCTTTGTAACGCATTTTAAAGAAAAACATACTAAAAAAATATTGAGTGTAACAAGTCTAAACTCCACCTTCCCCCTTGAGCATTTCAGTACCTAACTAAATTTTTCTTTGGTTTTCTTTATTTCTAAAATAAATTTGCTATTGTAGGTTAGCGTGAGGCAAATTTTTCAGATTCGATATTTGACCTGCAAGCATACACTTAAACTGGTCGATCTCAAGTTTATAGATTTAGTACTTAGACCCTGGTCTAAGTGCTAAGTTTTAAGTTCTTGGTAAATACTGGTGTAGTAACGAATTTTAGAAAATGAAATTGTCCATCGAAAAGCGTAGAAAAACTGTTAATTTTGAATTGTTAAAGACAGAGTTTTTGTTTTCTAATTTTAATAATTTTGCATAAACGAAATTGCGCATCTTCCGGTATTGGTATCTGGTATAATGGTCCAAACCTACATTAACTAACTAAACCCACTTAACTTACTTGTAAATAAGGCCAGAAAGTGCAAAGTCCACAAGCCAGTCTTCTTTTAAACGAAACGACCTCTTGCTGACTTCTGTCATATAATCTCATATTAAATGCCCTTCCTGACCCAAAACAGGTCCTCTGCAATGAGTCTGAGCTTTCTGTGGCGTAATAGATAGCTTCTGTGGTTTCTCTTGCTGGAATTTTTATAGTGTATCGGTTTTCTGAGGATAGATTGGCCATTACTGTAAGGAAATGACAAACACTACCATGAAAGTCAAATTTATTTCATTATGATATAAATAACACCCTCGGTCGGTGCTTCTGCTAACTAGCTTGTTTATATTAATCACCTGAGACTCGAAAGAAAGAGACGCCTATATACTGGGTATAGCTATCTTACTCAAGCTCTAGTGGACACTATATTCTAAGGACACTCATAATAGATCAAGAATAAGTTCCCATATTGTCATGTAGATCACGTAGACCAGCTGATTTATATATTTTTTAAAAATCATGTTTAAAATTACTTTTTTAATATTTTTTGGAACAATTTCTTCTAAAACTTTGGTTTGGTATGGTTTTTTATTAGGTATCCTATTTATCAAAAATATATTAGCAAATGACAAAAATTTTTGGAAATTTTAATAAAATATATACTAACACAAAACTAGATGAAATAATTCCGAAAAGTATTAAAAAATCTTGTTGTATCATGTGTATATTATGGTTGTTAGGCCACTGCTTGCGTGCCGCGGAATCCCGTTTTCAACTTTCATACCCCTGTATGGCATTATCTAATTTGATCGTGTTAAAATTGGTCAAGTATTTTTAAAGCTTCCTTGAGAATACCGGGACAGTCTCTCAGTTCATCCGGTTTTCTTCATCGATGGAATCTAGATTGTAGACAAATGACAAGTGACATCCATCGGATCATTCATCGATGGAATACTGATGAGCCATCGAAAAATATAATAGAAACCTGATGAAATCATATAGAAATGAAATTCTAAATTATCTTTTTTATCTAAAAAGATTTTGTTTTTTACCGAAAGTTTTGTTACACATAAAATATGGAAATGGAAGAAACAAAGGAAGGTAGTCTTGTAAGCATCAAGGTAAAGGGCGAGGATCAAATTTTCGTATATAAAAATATACAGCAAATTTGAATGACAAATGACATTCATCAGGAATTGCACACCGGCTGGCAGGGTCGGTAAGTTTTGATGTCATCGATTGGTGGCTCGGTGGAATCCATCAGAACCACCGAAACCTGATGAATTTCATCGATGTTTCACCGATGCATTTAGGAACCCGATTGTTCCACAGAAGACCACGGTTCGGTCCGCTTAAACGAGTCAATATGTTATGGATTGTTCTCATCGATGAGCTCATCGGTGAATTTAGAGACTCTCCCACACACTTATATACTAGATATCATGACAGTAAGAGCTCTATATAGGATGTCCCACAACTTAAAAACCGTAGTGCAGCAGGTAATAGAGATGATTATATCTGATATAACAGTTTATGTGGGTCAACAACCGCGCCGAATCGGCTCGCGCCAAATCGGCCGCGCCGAATTGGTGGTGCCCAATAGTACTGGACCTGCGAGACACCTTCACAAAATTTGGTAAATACCTACGTGTTTTTTTACTCAAATAGACCATTACTGGCTTCCTGACAGGCAATAGGACATGTAAATCGGGAATTTATTAAGTTTTTCTTAAGAAAGATTGTGGTTCTGAAGGGAACCGATTTTGTCGAGTTGGCCTGCGCTAATTGGCATTTCTAACCTTACTTTTAATAGTTTATTTTGTTTTGATAGTTTCAATTTTTTAATAGATAATAGGAAACAAATTAATGTTAAGGACCTCCAAACTTTAAAACAACTCGTCAAAAGAAAATTGACCCTTAAAAGTAAGCTTAATAATACCACAACTACTCTCGTGGATTCATTTCCCCATGGAAAAAGGTGGTAAGCTTAAGTTAATATAGCACCCCACTTCACAGGCTGTCAAGAATAGCTTTGCGCGTTTTTTTGAAATGTAACCTGTCAACTGTTTTGGAAAAAATTATAGGTTGTAGGAAAATAGTGCGTGATAGTGTTATGTAATAATTAAGTATAGCTGAATTTTTTTCAAATTTTAATTCTGCATTGTTTTTTTTAAATTAGAAAGTGATAGTTCAAAAGGAAAACCAATTACGGAAAAAACCCGAAGATTCAGCAAATTATAATAAAGGAAAAGTTTTGATGCCAAATTTGAAAGAAAAATACTCTGCCAATACCCTACCCTTTTTTTTGGCTTATTTTCGGTGAATTTGATTCATTTTTAGTTAGGACAATCTAGAGCCAAAACCCAAACTTGGTATATTTCAGTAAAATCGGGCAAGCAGTTTTTGAGTTATGCACGTTAGTTCTAACAGACAGACATAAATACAGACACACACTGACAGACTGATAGACAGCGTGACAAAATGTTTCAAAATCATCTTAAACGCAAAGATCTATAAAAGAAGTTGAGTAAGTAGTAGTGTGGGGTAGGCTCTAGGCCTGGCGACTAGGCACATGAAGCGCCCTTTTCGCCAACCCCCGGGCATCCCCCCTACTGCGTCCTTCCCTCGCTAAGGAATCTGCCCGTCTTCTGTACAAAGGCCAGAATATCGGGCCACCTCAGATTCAGAAGGTCCTCCGTCTCAAAGGCCTCATCTTCGAATACCTCTCTTCTTGCCTCCTTGTATGCTTCACATGATGAGAGAAAATGCGCCGAGGTCTCGTCCTCGGCCCAACATCGCTCGCACGTCGCGTCCTCCTTCACTCTCATCTTTGCCAGGTGTCCTTGTAGGACGCAGTGTCCGGTCAGGACTCCCACTATGGCTCCCACCTCTCTTCGTGTTCTACGGAGCAGCCAGTCCCTACGGGATTTGCTGTAGCCTGTCACATACTCCTTCGCCTGTCTGGCGTTTCCTGTGTTGGTCCACTCCCTTTGTATCTCTTTCTGGGTCGACTCTGTTAGGGCCAACTTCATTTGCCCTCTTGTGAGCCCCAGGAACGGTTCTGGCCCGACGCATTTCTGCTGTGATCCTCCCCTGGCGAGTCTGTCCGCTTTCTCGTTTCCGGGGACTCCCACGTGACCTGGGACCCATACGAGCTCTACCTCTCTTACACCGGCCAATTCCTGAAGTGCATCCGCACACTCCTGCACCAAACCTGCGGACATGGTTGGTTTACACAGTGCTTTCAGCGCAGCTTGACTGTCTGAACAGATGCAGAGGCGTTTTCCTGTTTCGTTCCTAATTTCTTCCTCCCATGTTAACGCCAGTATAGCGTAAACCTCTGCCTGGAACACTGTTGCATTGGATCCCAGCGGGTAGCTTTTTCCAATGCTCTTGCTTTCCACGTACACTCCTGCACCGGTCGAATTCCGGTCTGTCAGCCTTGATCCGTCTGTATACTGGGGGGCAACTTTTTTCTTATTTTTGTCACGATCACCATCACCACTATAGTTGTAGTATACGTGTAAGCTGTTACATAAAGGTATATAAAATTATAGAAAATATTATAGAAAAATTTGTATTTAACACAAACTGCTAGTTAAAAAAGTTCCAAAGCCATTTATCAATCAGAGAAATAACAAAATGTGGTCAAAATCGCCTTGAATCAAATTGCTTGCAGAAAAACTAAATAAAGATATAAAAAATTCTGGGAATTTAGGTAATGCCAATCGAACTAACTAAGTAAACTAAACTAGTTTTAACTAATGAAACCTATAATGGGAATAATATAAAAAATGGGCAATCGGTAGCTTATTTCCAAATTTTCTATTATAACAGAATAAGTAAAAAAAAAACGAAAAGAAAAGCATCTTAAAACTGTTTGGTTTTCACTTTCTCCAACGTCGATCACGAGGATACGAGTGATCCCCGTCTGGAACACGTCCTGATAGTCAGGAACAAATGTTCCATGCCAATCCACTGGATTTTAACAAGTTCCCAACGAAAGCCTCAAACCATCAGTATAATTCAATGCCGGTAGGGGTATTTTCCCTCGGAGTAGTTGTTTCTGGTGGTTTCACACGAAAAGCATCTTCTTAACATAACATGAAATCAACAAAATTATTAGCTAACCTTCTTTTAAAATTATTTTAGCACAATGATTTTATTAATACTATTTATTACTACCTATGTTAAATATACCGAAACCCAAAATAACAAAAATGTTCTATATATTTGAGCAGCCCTACCTATCTAAATGTCTTTTGATGCACTAAATCCGAATCTTTTTGCGGTTTTCATTGGAAGGTAAATTTTGTAAGTCGAGTTTTTATTAATAGCACCATTTTGTCAGTCGAGTTTTTATTAATAGCACCGTCATATTCAATAAAAAGTGGCTTGTAATTTTGACCATACAAATCAAGGTTTCGTTTTGCCCGAACACCCCTAAAATTTTGAAAGATTTTCGACGATTTTCGCATTTTATTCAAAATTTAAGGATGTACAGGCCAAACTGACTCCAGATTTGGCTTAAGCACATTGAAAAAAATATAGATGGGTTGGTCCGGTGAAATTTACAGGCCTTTTATATTGTATGCCGCCGGCCGGGGCTATTAAGAAAAACCGGTATTTCGGCTTTCAAAATTTACCCTGTTATAAAAACCGGATAAAATTGCAGCGTTGGGTGCCCCACAGTTATTTTTTATTTGTACATGATATTTGTAAATGATTTTATGGAGAATACAAGCTGATAAAATATTTTTACGACGAAGCATGTTACGTCATTTATTCTTCGAGCCTCGAAGACTCGGATGTCTTCGCCTAAGTCCGAAAATCAGTCTTAAGCGGGAACTTTGTGAGGTTTAAACAACTTTTGTATCTCCTAAACTAAGACATGGTCCATAAAGCGTACTTTTATAGTTAAACTTAGTGTACAATCAAAAATATTAGCTGATCCTCTTCTTGAAATTTTATCAATTTTTTGCTTTTTTTCTAGTTAGTCTACGCGGTGGCTCCTGTCACGCGTGACTTAATATGTGCGCTCAGTTGGACTGCGGGACTTTGTTAAGCACCCATAGCTGTATAAAAAAAGTTTAGTCACGTGGTCAAACTCATGGTCGTTTGGCCGCCATCTTTGAAAATGTCCGCCAAATTAAAAGATTTTTTGTTTAAGCGTATGTCCCTACCCAGTGGTCCTATTTTAATTTTTTAAAGCTTGTTTTACTCCTTTTTAAAAGGCAAACAAATTTTGTCTTAACACAGTTTTTGATAAATTACGTAGTTTTTGAGATATACCAGGATTATTAGTATTTCCGCTTGCAAACTAGTTTAATAATAATAATACCCATGCTCATTTTATTGTAGCTACAATATTATTGACATTTGTTTTTTTTTTATTACATAGAAGGCTTTAAACCTTTCACAGAAGAGGATATTGACTATATGTTTTTAAAGTTCGTTGGATGGTACCCCTAAAGACTGCCTGAAAGAGGGTAGTTTCTGAAACAATATTATATAAAAAGTGAATTTGCAGCGAAACGATGCATCTTACCGAAAAACGATAAAATTAATTTTTATAGTACTTTTAATTTCGCTTCTTCTTATGTATCACTTAGCACCCTAGCTTTGATAGTTAGCTGTACAAGCCAACTAAAATATACAATTTTGTACAAATTCCATGTTTTCGCTCCAAATTCGATTTTTTTCTTAAAAATTGTAAAAGATATGACAATAATCAGAAGATGCGGAATAAAAGCATCCATTTTCAGCGTTTTTCACAATTTATTAGAACTTGAGGTGTACGATTAAAACGAACTCCGACGATTCAGCGCTGGGTAGGTCCGGTCAAATGTACAGACCATTTTTTTTTGCATGTACCTGTGTTATTATTAAAAACCGGTATTTGGGATTTAAACATTTACGCTGTAATCAAAATCGCGAAAAAAATGCAATTCTTTTCGCAATTTAATCAAAATTTTGGGGGTATACGGTATGGTATGACATAGAACGATGCAAAAAATTACAAAATGAGTAATATGGCCCTTTGCAAGTAAAAATATATCTTCAAATAATTTTTTTAAAAGTATTGCTACTTATTTTCAGATTGGCTCTTGAAATCGCCAAGAAAGTTTTTTTTTAATAAAACTTAAAATAAGTTATTCGTGTCAAAAAAGGTTTGCCTGTCTGGAAAAAGATAGCTGCAAAATTTATAGAGAATTTTAATCGAATTCGGCATAAAATTTTAGTGGTTGTTGGTTGGCTAACAAAGAAAAATAATATTTCAAATATTTAAAAAAGTGCAATTAGAGTACTAGAAGCTAAAAAAATTACATTTTCAAAATTATAATGAGAATTATATTTTTAACAATTCTTTTTATTACATGAAATCTCGTTAGAGTCAAAGTCTTTAAAATATATATTTTTCTTTAATAATATCTCACGAATCACAGGAGCTAGCGAAACGCGGTTTTCAGATTTATGTTTTAAATAACATTTTCAACAAAACTTGTAATTTTATCAAAAGAGAAAATAATACATTTTTGGATCACAATTATATCTAAGTATTCATTTGATTTAGACAATTTTTTTTTGCAAAACTGATGTGTGTTAATCGACGGCCACTATTTTATCAGAAATAACCTCCTTTATCACCTGCCGCACTTTGGCTAATAAGTTATGGGAGCTTGAATATATGTAAATTTTAAAAAAATTTTAGAATTTTGAAAATATTTGAAATTTTTTTATTGAAATTCAAAAAAACTTAAAAATTTATCAAAATATTTAAATCTAAAATATTTTTTATTATTTGTGAACTATTTTAATATGTTTGGAAATTTTCGTAGCTATAAATAAATCTTGTTTGAAACCTCTTATGATTCACGTCTAGGTTTATAATTAGCCTATGAGCATAAATGGGCCATTAGACTGTGTTATGCCCGCAGTAAGAAAAACGATAACTGCAATGGACTGTAAATATTTTAATTAAATGAAGCGCGAACAAACATAAATATATTGATATGAAATTACGAAATAATGAAAAGGTCCATAGGTTAATTGTTGTGCCACACAACGGCAATCAGAAACAAAAGCACTCACCAGTTTGCAGCCAATTTCTCCACGTTCCTAGGGGCCCCTGATTGCATCTAATGATGTCACCACGTAGCTGAAGGGCTGAAGTTTCTAGTTCTATGCTTCAGTACACCAAAATCGAGCACTTTCAGGTGTAGAAATTTGAAATAGTTGGAGAACGAAATTAACACGCCATTTTCTCGAGGCGGTCGACAAGGATCTCTCTGGTTGTTGGTGCGCATGTCCAAATGCGCGAAATGCACTCTGTCCTTCATACAATTGTGTGGTTTTAAAAATATATAAACAACCGCGAAATTTAGCGGGAGCTAACATAACTGCCCTCCAAAACACACAATTTTAGAATCTCAACCGGACAGATATAGATATAAGAAAAAGGATCGACCGATAAATATAAATGAATGAAAACAGATAAGTATCGTAAGTTTATTTAGAGATAAGGAAATCCCGAAAAAGGCAAAACAAACAAACAAAAAATTCAAAAAAAAAATAACGAAAAACCTATTGTAATACCCGGTAATAGGTAAAAAATTAAAATTACTTTTAATTTGGCAAGAGGCACAGTTTTACAACTGGCCGCTTATAAACACCGGTAACCGTTTGTACCGTCGCAACACGCACCTGACCGTCCCCGCCGGGATGCAGTTGTTATGATAACCAAATCATGTAATTTGATATTTCGGGACGAATCAGCCCACGTGTGTCGCTGTTGTAGCGTATGCAAATACTCTATAGAATACCGTTTCCAAAAATCATTATGTAGTTTTTGGATTAGTTGCCATCTCGAGAGCCGATTTAGGGGAACCTCGGACAAATCTGACTCCGGAATTTCTGAATTAAGGGGTTCAAGTGTCAAAAAATGCCCAGGGGTAAGAGGTTGAAGATCGTGTGGGTCTGAAGAGGCAGGAGATAACGGGCGACTATTAAGTACGGCTTCTATGCGACAGGTAAGGGTGGACATCTCCATGATAGACAACTTCTGGTCGCCGACAACTCGAACAAAGTGAGTTTTAAAACTTTTGACGCCAGCTTCTGCCAGGCCATTGAAATGTGGACTGAGAGGAGGTCCCAGATGCCAACGAATAGAAAGTCTGGTGGCAGCACTTCTTGCGTAATCAAGTAATTGGTTACGAAACCCTATAAAATTACTGCCTTGATCTGACCAGCATTGCGTCACGCTTCCGCGTCTGGAAGTGAATCGATGGAATGCACCTACGAACCCTTCGGTGGACAGTTCCATGGTTAATTCCAAATGCACGCAATGTGTGGCCGTACAGACAAACACACAGACATACGATTTGAAAGCTTTACAACCACGGTAACGATGAGGAATCACAAAGAAAGGTCCACAAAAGTCGATAGCTACACTCGAAAAAGGTTTAAGTTGATTGATTCGATGAGCGGGAAGTGAACTCATTATGGGCGGTCTATAGGGTTTAGGGTTGATTCTAAAACATTGCAAGCACTTGGATATGGTTCTTTGAATTGCCCGTCTGGCAGATAATATCCAAAATTGCTGTAAAAGCAGATTATGTAATGTTTAAAACCCAGGATGAAGGTATTGTCGATGAGCGGACTCGATAAGAAGAGTAGTTAAACGATGGTTACTCGAAAGTAAGACGGGGTGTTTTGCAGAATAAGACAAACGGTCAGATTTTTGTAATCTGCCACCGACTCTAATGATATTATTTTCATCAAGAAAAGGTGAAAGTTTTCGAAAAGGTTTCGGTATTGGTTTATCCTTAGATAACGCGAAAAAAAGCTCCGAAAAACAAGAACCTTGAACGCGTTTGATAAGAAGGTATAACGCACTTTGCATCTCACCGGTGGTAGGAAAAACAACATTCTCAAAAATAACTTTTTGGTCCGGCGGCTTAGTGGGTTTTTGATAGGAATGGTTTTGAAAAAGGTTAACTATTCGAAGGACATAACAAATGATACGTTGAATTTTTGATATAGATGAATATTTGATAAGAAGCTGATCTAAGAAGTTGACATCAATTATCGCATTGCAACAGACCTTTGGCTTTTCCTCCAGATTAATATCTCCGAAATCAATCGGCATTTTTGATTTATGAAAATCGGGCCATTCGTTTTCGGGAGACCACAAAAACGACGGTGCGTTCCACCACATGTCATGTGACATGAGCTGTGAAGGGGTGGCCCCTCGTGACGCAATATCGGCTGCATTTGAAGCAGAAGGAATGTAGCGCCATGAGTTTGAGGGAATGATTTCTTGGATTCTACTGACTCGATTTCCAACAAAGGTTTGCCAGCGATTAGGAGGGGATGAAAGCCAATGCAATACGACTTGCGAATCGCAGAAAGTAACGATATTTGTAAAAGTTATTTTTCCTTCATAGCTAGATAAAACCAAGTCAATTAATTCGCTTAAAAGAAATGCGCCTAGGAGTTCTAGCCTAGCCAAAGTTTGTGACTTTATAGGCGCGACCCTAGATTTTGCAGATATGAGAGAAACATATATATTTTCCTCTTCTACACGAAAATATACGACGCCTGCGTAGCCTCGAATTGAAGCGTCACAGAAGCCGATGATTTGACAGGTATTGGTTTTTGACAGTTTGATTTGTCGGGGTAATTGAAAATTGGAAAGAAGCGGGAATTCAGAACGAAGTTTGTTCCAAGAGTCGATGATAGAAGAATCTGGTTCTTCGTCCAAGCCTATTTTTGATATCCACAACTGTTGCAAAATTAATTTTGCTTGTAGCAACAAGGGACAAAGAAAACCTAAGGGATCGAAGATTGTTCCTATGATAGATAAAATAGCACGTTTGGTTGGGGGTTTTTCCTTCATTCGGCATCGATAAGAAAAAATGTCATTTTTTGGATGCCATTGAAGTCCTAAAACTTTGATAAAGTGGGGTTCCTCCTTGTCGAAAGAGAGAGGCATTTGACGATCGGACTCTGGCAAAGTTGCCAATAACTCAGGACAATTGCTTGCCCATTTTTTAAGTTCAAATCCTCCCGACTTCAACAAATCATTGAGTTCTGTTTGAAGGGAGAGAGCTTCAGAAAGCGAAGGGCTAGTTCCCAAGATATCGTCGATATAGATTGACGTTTTTAGAACAGTACTAGCCATAGGAAAACGTTCCTTTTCTCTCTCTGCCAGCTCATTTAAGGTACGCATGGCTAGAAAAGGTGAGCATGTCATGCCAAAAGGGACAGTAGGAAGTTCCCACACTGAAAGTGGGTCCTGTGGAGAAAACCTCCACAATATCCTTTGATAAGGACGGTGATAAGGATTGATAAGGCCTTGACGGAACATCTGTTTGATATCAGCAATGTAGGCAATAGGATTAAGACGAAACGTAAGGAGTAAAGAAGCAATATCCTTTTGAAGTTTCGGTCCAGATAACAATGTGTCATTGAGACTAATATTTTTTGGGGTGACTGCCGAACAATCCCAGACTACCCTTAATTTTGTACTTAAGCTTTCCGGCTTTAGTACGCAATGATGTGCTAAAAAACACGATACGTCGACCTTTGGTTGACTAGATAAAACTAAACTCATATGATTAGAATCGATATAGTCTTGCATGAAACTTGAATAGGCAGTGTACAGATCAGGATTTTTGATTAATCTATTTTCTAGAAGTAAAAATCTACGATAAACTTGCGGATAAGTATTTCCTAGGTCAGGGTTTATTTTATCTTTAAACGGAAGATCTACCATGAATCTACCGCTCGGTCGCCGTATTACACTAGCAGTAAAAATTGATTCTGCTTGTTTTTCTTCCTTTGATAAGATTTGTTTTTTAGGCAAATGTTCGATTTCCCAAAACCTAGGGAGAATGACCTCTAAAGGAGGTGAATGACTCATTAAAAAACAACTGGTTCGTTCCGTAAGACTACCTACTTCGTCAACCTTTCCCATGACGACCCAGCCAAAGATAGTTTCAAGGGCTGAAGGCTGCCCTACCTGTCCAAGAACCCTGCCCTCCTTGAATATCTGTGCGAATACCTCGCAACCAATAACCAGGTCCACAGGTCTAGATTTGAAATAAGATGGGTCGGCAAGTTTAAGGTTTTCCAAGTGTTTCCACTGATTATCGTTCAAAGTGAATGTAGGCATATTGGAACATAGTTGTGGAACAACAATTGCTTCGAAATTAAGTAAAGGAGTGGCTTGCCCTTGTGGCTTAATGTGGAAGTAAAAGAAGACATCTGATTTAATCCGAATATTTCAGTGGTGTAACTTCGCCTAGGAAGATTAAGACGCTGAATACACTTTTCACTGATGAATCCTGTCTGTGATCCAGAATCAAGCAATGCCCTTACAGGTTGAAAATTTCCGCAACCGTCCATAACATCTATTATGGCGGTGCATAAAAGAAAGGTACCTGAAGGTCCTGAGGTATTTAATGAAACATGAACATTATTGACAGGTGGTGTGTGAATGACAGGACTAGTATCTTGGCTTCCAGACTCTTGATTAGTTTCTAAGATATGAGTTAAAGTGTGGTGCCTTTTACTATTGCAAGTCCTGCATGAATATTTTGATTTGCACGTATCTACCCCATGCAAGGGATGAAAACACGCTAGACATATTTTTTTCTGCTTGACGAAAGATAGGCGATCGATAGGTGAGAGATCAAGAAATGTTTGACATTTCGAAAGCACGTGACCTTGATTACACCGGAAACATTTTATTCCCGTACTTGAATTAGTTGAGGTGCCAGCCAGTCCTATAAAAGGCGAATTGGATGATTTATAGGTTTTTGCCCAAACTGATTTTTCATAGAATTTGAATTTTGATAGTTAGGCTTTTGCCCAAACTGATTTTGCATAGAATTTGATTTTTGATAGGTAGGCACCTTTTTGGGTGCTGTTGATTGAGGAAGTGATTCCAAAACTTTACATCTTTTTTCTAGAAATTGAAAAAGTGACTGAAAAGTGGGAATTTCGGTATTAGTATTGGCGTGACTCATTTCGAAATTTGAACGCGTCGGAATATCCAATTTTTCTAACAAAATGAAAAAAATAATAAAGTCCCAACTGTCAACGTCAAAGCTAAGTGATTTTAAAATTTCTAGGGATTCTGAAAAGGTGTTAATTAAATTACGCAATTCTTTAGCTGACTCGTTTTTTAATTTTAGAGTTCATAATTGTGCTCAAAGCATCATTTGCGAGGTCTCGCTTGTTTTGATATCTATTGACTAATTTGTCGTAAGCAATTTTATAATTTTGATCAGATAAGCTAATCCCTGATATCAATTTTAAAGGCTCATCCTCGAGATATGAAAATAAATATTGAAGTTTTCGAACGTTACTTAGACTTTGATTTTGATCTATAATGTTATTAAAAAGATCGAAAAAGCTTGGCCATAATTTTTTATCACCTCGAAATATGGGAATACCTAACTCTTTGAGTTTTGGAGTTTCGTTTTGTCGAACATATGATCTCGAAACGGATGGGGCCTCAACCGGAAATATTTTAGAGTAAACCCCCTTACACGCATAAAAATATTTACGAGCTTCTGAAAGGATCGCATCCTGCGTTTTAAACTCCTCGTCGTCCGCGTCGTCTATCAACATAATGACGTCATTATGTGCCAGCATGCATTTATCGAAGGTTTCATCCAAATCGGAATACCTCACTTGAAACTTGTTTCTCGCTCTTTCATCCGATGCCGCGGTTTGTGAAAACACATAACACTCGGTTATCGCAGATAAAAAACCCTTGCGTTTTTGCACGGCTTTTTTGACAGACATGATTTTACCTTTGAAATGACGAAATTGTCGGTAAATATACAATTAACGCTAAATTAATGCTTCTGAAATAGAAAAATGACGAATTGTCGAAAATATGCACTAATTTATCGCAATTGATGAAAATTGTTTCAAATATCGAAATGATATGGAACACATCTAATCACAGAAATGTCGGTAAATATACAATTAACGCTAAATTAATGCTTCTGAAATAGAAAAATGACGAATTGTCGAAAATATGCACTAATTTATCGCAATTGATGAAAATTGTTTTAAATATCGAAATGATATGGAACACCCCTAACACACTGAACGTTTGTTTTGTTTGTTTTGATTCCTTCTCGTGGTTTGTTTATACCACGCAGTACGCGAAAACAGGTACTGCCGACACCACACCGACCTTCGGTGCGAACACGACTTTCTCTCGTTTCAATACGATGCGAAAAATTCAAGGCCGCCTTGTTTTCGGCGTGAAAATAATGGCCGACCTATTAATACCGTCGTATGGATTTAATTTAAAATAATTCGGCTCGAAAGGAACACTTATGTTATGCCCGCAGTAAGAAAAACGATAACTGCAATGGACTGTAAATATTTTAATTAAATGAAGCGCGAACAAACATAAATATATTGATATGAAATTACGAAATAATGAAAAGGTCCATAGGTTAATTGTTGTGCCACACAACGGCAATCAGAAACAAAAGCACTCACCAGTTTGCAGCCAATTTCTCCACGTTCCTAGGGACCCCTGATTGCATCTAATGATGTCACCACGTAGCTGAAGGGCTGAAGTTTCTAGTTCTATGCTTCAGTACACCAAAATCGAGCACTTTCAGGTGTAGAAATTTGAAATAGTTGGAGAACGAAATTAACACGCCATTTTCTCGAGGCGGTCGACAAGGATTTCTCTGGTTGTTGGTGCGCATGTCCAAATGCGCGAAATGCACTCTGTCCTTCATACAATTGTGTGGTTTTAAAAATATATAAACAACCGCGAAATTTAGCGGGAGCTAACAGACTGAAAGAAGATATTTTTTCTTAACCTAAGGTTGTAGGTAATATTTGCACCGGCACATAAAATAAAAAAGTGATGTTTTATCAAACCTACTTATCCGGGGTCGTTATAATATAAAAAATATTCGTTGCTTTATAAATTTAAATGATGGCTTTGAAAATGTACCATTTTTGCAACTTTACCATGTAATAATGCCATACTTTGATCAAGTTTTTTTTCAATTTATTCGAAATTTTGATGGTGCTTTTCTGTTAAAGCAGGTCAACAAAAATATAATTTTTATCAGCCTTTAACTTACCAGTAGTAGCTAGACGCACTTAGACTTTACATATTTTTCGCGTTCTGAAGTGGGGGGAGGTAATTACCCCCTTAATCCCTCCCCGTAGCCCGCCAATGTTTAGAAAGCTATACTTGTCATATAAATAATATCTTGCTTTTGAGAGTATAATAAAAAGTTATTAAAACAGATAAAAAAAGAACAAAAGAAATGAAAATTAAATAACTTTCCAACTTCAAGTAAAAATATCGATAACTGTTTACACTCTCCCACTTTTTTAATATCACCTTATTTTTCCTACATTTATAGAATACAAAAAAAAACAAAACATTGTTGGGCAACACCGTATGACTTAAAATAAGTATCTTAATTCTTTAAATGATTTTCTTGAGCAATGTTTAAAGCCGACTGAAATTCCATGCTTTCCAGACAAGTTTAGTCATTTTTAAGAAAACATTTAAGGAATTTTTGATGAAGTTTGTATTATTTATGCCTGTGCAAAAAATCACTTAAAATATATAATTTATTTTTGAGAAATCGTGGGTTGCATTATTTTTGGTTATGCGTGTACTTACAATCCGTGAGTTCCACACTTTGCTGTATGATGAGTTGATTTACATTTCTCATAAAGTCCAATCCATTCGACGGTGAAAAATACGGTTGATTAAAACTACTTGAAGTTATTGTAGATATACTGCTGCTAGGTTGAGTAGTGTAAGGTCTTCTGACGTGAGTAAGAGCCGAAACTATTGTTATTAACAAAAAAATTATGTCATAAATAATTTATTCAACACAGAAAAAAATATACTTTTAAGAATAGGAATATATTCTTAAAATAGTTACTGCAGAGGTGTAGCTCGGTACCAAACTGTTTTCAAGGGCTCGTAGGGCGAAGTAAAAAAAAAAATATAAATTCCGCTATTTTTAAAGATTGAATCAAAAATTCTACTAAATGACCTTAAGCAACGGTTTATAAAAAAAAGAAAGTCTGCTATTTTGGATCCGCCATTTTTTTTGGTTTGTGTAAAAATTTGTTTTGAGTTACCTTAAGGACTGTGAAGTTTCAAGATTAAGGCAAGTCGGTTTATAAATAAGAAAGTCCGCAATTTCAGATTTATCATTTTATTTTTTTGTGATCCAATAAATTTTTTTAATTCTATTTTTGCCAGAGCACTAAAAACATACCAAGTATGTAGGTACTTAGTTGAAAAAATTTTTGAAACTATGTTTTAAATAAACAAACAACGGAGTCAAGCTTAATAAAACGCTTTAAGCAATTGCCATTTCCAATTTCTTCGGGCGAATCGAACAAAGCGAGTTTGACGACGCGGCGTCGGCTGCAGCGACGCTCCCACCTCCTATAGTGGAAACGAATGCATACAGGTAAATTTTAGAGAATAGCCGGTTTGGACAAGTATTTTTGAGCCGAGAACTCTTTTATTTAAAATAATTCAAGATTTTTCTTTTTGTGAATGCTTATTTAGAAGGTAGAAATCCTAGACCCGGTTTCGTAGCTTAGCAAATTGTGTCAAAAAATGTCACTATTTTTTAGTTAAATTTAAAAAAATATATTTTTTAAAAAATAAGTTAAAATTTTTCCTTAAAAACTAACAGTATAACTTAGTATAAATTACATAAAAAGAGTCCAAATTTTCACCAAAGTGCGTCACTGTAACGAAACTTTAACATCAGAAAAATAACTTTTACCTTTACCACATGCGTTGGTGTACCACATAATAAAAATAAACAAGAAATAAAAAAGTTATTGGTCCTTAAATATTAGCTGTTTTTCATTAGCGTAATAGAAAACCGACTTTATGCTAACAACTTTTACAACGCTCGTCATCTTAAGTTTCAACGTTACGGTAATTTATTAATTTATTCTTAAATTAAGCCTAAAAACTCTATCAAATGGGTTACAAACAAAACATTGCAGTTTCGATAATAACGGGCAAAAACAGGCAAACGGGCAAAAACAGACAAACGGGCAAAAACAGGCAAACGGGCAAAAACAGGCAAAAGATCTTTATAAATTCTTGACCGAGAGGAATAATTATTTTATGCCTATGTGGAATCATCGCACATAGCACAATCACGTGTTTAACACGTAAAAAAGGCGTGAGAAAAAAAAACGTTGATTTTAAAAGCTGCTAGAAAAAACGTTTATTTCATATATGAAAACAAGCTTAATAGGTCATTCATTAACGTTATAAAAAATAACGTTGCTAAAAACTTCGTTTTAATAACGCCATTATCAAATTAAAAAAACATTGTTTTTACGTTAGTTTCAAGTGATTTTTATCAACGTTAAAATCACATTGGATGCACGCCTTTTCTACACGAATTTTAAAACGCGACTTGCATGGCTTTTCTACCGAATATTTTTGAGATTTTACTAGCACCAGCGCCACCTATTGTCGGGATTTTTCACTGACGAAATCTATCAGGCAGTGCTTTGGCCTCTAAACTCTAAAAGCCTGTTAAGGAACTGATCCCTGATCCACGATCACGACGCATCTGTTATTAACCTGATAAAGACACATTAATATTCTGTGAAAGTGTTTACTGATAAAAAATCTTGTTTAGCTTTAAAAAAAAACATAATGTATATAGATAGAGATATTTTGTCTTACCTTGAGCGCCATCTTTAAAATTGTCTTGAAGTGTTGTAGTCTTAAACTAGTAAACTTTTATAACTTCCTTTCGCGTCTCTTTTAAGTTAAAAAAATGTTATTAAAAAAACGTGACCAAAAAAGACGCAGAAAGTTAGTAGGTTTGAGAAGTCTTAATCTAGTGGCGTTTTAGAACATGGTGTGGAGGACTTTTCAAGTGTAAATTTGGTATGAAAATAACGAGGGTAAAGAACACGTTATATACACAGCACCAGAAACTTCAGCAAAAAGTACATTTTTATAGCTTGATTTCTCCTTGTTTTTTAGTTATCTTTAAGCATGTAGATTTAACAAAATAAAAATTACATGGTATGAGGTTGTTTTCAAGTAAAAAAAGACTTATGTTATTTTTGTTCACGTTAATTTAACGTTGATGTGTTTTTTGTGCTATGTGAGATGACATTGGGAGATAATCCACTAAACTTTTCCGTTACATAAAAGTAGTATTTTTTAAAACTTTTTTACTTGGTGACAAACATTATCCCTCTCAAATCCGCGCGTGGGTCCGATTTGTTTTTACCGAAGTCGTAACTGTAATAGTTTAGTTAAATCCGGCTGCCGTCCTTAATTAAATACAAATATACTCTGTGTTTTTTGCTTAGGTATAGTGACCATACGTCCGTCATTCGAACAGTCGGTAAGTCCTTTAGACGACGCGTCATGCTGAAAATTTTCGTTCATACGTCCGTCATTTGGACTGAGTGAGTGATGCTCGTGAGTTACCCGAGAAAATTTACCAAAATCAAAACAGGCTGGCTTGTTTTTTTTTGCACTACTCTTTGCCTCTTATATTGGTATATTTACAGTTTTGTTTCAATTAAAATATTTAGTTTCCGAAAAAACTTATAAAAAGTACAGGGTTGGATGGAGTCAAACACACCGGGCCTGGGATTTTTTTTTTATTCGGCACCAAAAATTTTACGGCAAAGAAAACGAAGCCATTTTTAATGTTGTATATTCTGTATGCATATATTAAACACTAGGTACCTATTAACATAATTATTATCTAATTTTTTCACAAAATGAAAACTCAAAAAAAATAAAATAAAAACGTACAAAATTTCAACATACAGCAGCACTGCCCCCGTTAGTTAAAAGGCTGCAAATAATTTTTTTTCAAATTTAGGTTTTTTGGTCTTGACGGATTTTCCATCATGTCCTATGTATTAAAATTTAAAAAAAATAAATAGCAGTAACTGTAGTACTGCCTTATGAACAATTAAAACTTTAAAGTCGTTTTTTTCCGAACCACACTTTTGTCACTTGCACCCTTTTAACTACCGGGGGCAGAGCAGGTATGCTAATTTTTCATATGGTAACGACTTTTTTAATAATGAACTTGATGCTGCTGATTTTATTTATGATCTTCTTAATTTGAATTGAACCAATACCGATTCTTCAATCGGTGAATCGATTTCTTAAATTTTTTATGCATTTTAGCACCAATAATGATCTTTCGCAACTAAGATATGAGATATTGGCAAAGCCGTACCGAAGGGGGAGATCAGGGGGATCAATCCCCACCAAAATAGCTAACAAAGTGTGTTAAAAGAGATTTCAGAACAGCAACGCAAATAGGAAAAAAAATTTGGCCAATATTTTTATTACATTTTTTCTTCCTGATTTTTTCTTCTGGATATTGGTATTGTAAAAAGATATTAATAAGTTAGTGCCATTATCACATTATCTCCTTGATACAGTATACTTGTTTTAATATAAAAGTAACTGTAACAATCAAACGAGTAACGCAGGCCTGGAGTTACTACATACAGATTTTTTTAAATTTAAATGTTTATTGTTTTAATTAGTTCGTTTGTCAAATATACACAAATAAATATTAATAATTTGGAATAGGTACTTCGGCCTTGCGGCCCAACCGGCCCTAAATTGTACCGGCCCACCGGGCATTTGCCCTGTCCCATCCAACCCTGAAAAAGTACGTATTATTGTTGATATTTCAATGTTTTAATTTACCTACGTATTAAGTGTTTAGGTAGGTATAAATTTAGCAATAAACCAAATAATTAAATTTTTTAATCAAGATGAATAGGTGAATAAACCGTTAATGAATACCTATAAGGTTTTCGCAATAAAATCTTTGATTTTAGCATTTTTAAATTTGATGTTGTACAATTTAACGACTTTTAATAATTCTCTTTTTATTTTTTTTACTTATTAAAATTTCAAAATACACATTTTCTATCAAAAGTTTATCATTGTTAAAAAAAAAACATTATTAGTTAAATTTATATAAACAAGAACGCTTATTTTGGCAAAATGTTCGTCTTTTGTGCAAAAAAGTATAGTCACGTAAACTACTACTCCCTACTTTTCCCCATACTTTACAGTCACGAGCCGCCACTGTGTTATAGACTAAAATTTTTTACCTTCAATTTGTGCCGGAGCGTCCTCAGTTTGATCTCGGACATATCCATTATTTTCCATCTTGAAACGAGTGAAAAATCAAATTTACCTATACTATAACAATTAAAATAACTATACACAAGTAATTGGATACTCACACAAAAAAAGACACTTTAACCAGATGTGTACTTTTTGTATGATCAATGAGATCTAAATTTGCCTGCATTTTATCTAATCTCATTGTTACAAATAGATCAATCGAGGGTTGTCATACATTATAAACAACAGTGAATTAGTAAACTATCGAGAAAAAAATTGCCATTATTTCGAGCACAAACTAGGTACAGGATGTACACCAAGTAACACACGGTGCTGCTCAATAGCTGCCTACAATATTGAAGCAAGAAATATAGCTACCAATATTGATTTGGGTGTATATATTTTTACAACATTGGGGCAGCTAAAAGTGATGTCATGAAAGCATAAGGACAAGTATGCATAAAGGCCGCTTGAAGCAAGAAACTGGCAGTTGCATGCAAGGTTAGGGTCCCCAACAGATATGTCTTATTTAGTCACACTAATCTTGCCTGCAACTGCAAGTTTATTGCTCCATGTCAAGCGGCCTTAAGGACAAGTGTTTTTTAGAAAAAAATGGCTGTTGTCTAAAGAACCACTAAAGGGCAACAAAAAATTTGAAATGTCGTATTACTTTTTGGCAACAGACCATTTCCCCCTAATTCAACCCCCCTGATTCCGAATATCCCTATTGTCGAAATATTGACAGTGACGTAGAAAATCCCCCCAAACCCCCAAAAATCTGTTTTTTTTTCAGTTTTATTCAATTTTCTGGAAAACTAACCTTTTTATCGAAAATTGCAAAAAACAGTTTTTTATGAACAACAGAATTATCTTTTTGACTACGTTTGGGTCGGTACAGTTAGGAAAAGCAAGTAGCTCTTCAGTGGCGTCCGTAAATTGGAATTATTTCGATAAAACATGTTTATTATAGGTTTTATAAAATTTTCTCAAAAACTACACTTCTAGGAAAGAAATATATTGTACACTTTAATGTAGAAAATATAATTTCCTTATAAAAGCTGTAAAGTAATATGGGGTTTATGTCACAGGAAAGTCTCCAGGGGCGTACTTATAAAAATAATTTTTCAAAAATGATCAAAATAATCAATTTTTGTTACATATTTAATGTATTTTGAAAAGCTTCTTACAAAAAAAATCTTTTTAACTTGTTCTATCCTTTGTTTGTAAGAAAACTTTACAAAAATATTAGGAAGTTGTCGAACAGATATGGCTTTTAAAAATGTTTGTATTAATCGGATTTTGGCAAACTTATACCATAAAACTTTATTTGCAAAGAGTTTACTTATAAAATCTTGCTTAATACCTTATGAAATTATTAATTAATTTTAAGCTCTTCACGTTTTTTTTTTAAATATTTTTAGGTAATAAGGACCTAGAGTATGCTTATTACATAACATAGGAACTATTTTCTCACAAAAACACCTTTGAGAAATCAACTTCCTTTTTCAAATAATTAAATGCAATTAACTAACATATATACGTAAACATATGCATTTACTTACCCAGAAATTTTAGGACCCTCAATCTTGTCTTCTGCAAACTCATCTAGCAGTTTCTCATAGCTCAGGTTCTTCTGCACCACATAATTTACTTCAACTTTTTAATTGCAGATTACACTGGTCGGCATGAAAATCGGCCCTGACACCATTCTTGCCGATTCTTATGTAAAATGACCTCCTTAATCCAAATATGAACTCTGTTTTTTCCGAGGGGTCATCAGCTTTCAACAGTACTGTACAAATTTCACAACAGGACCCGACAGTACCACGACAGGATCCAACAGTACTCGACAGTACACGACAGTACCCAACAGTACTCGACAGTACCACGACAGGACCCAACAGTACTCGACAGTACACGACAGTACCCAACAGTACTCGACAGTACACGACAGGACCCAACAGTACCCGACAGTACACGACAGGACCCAACAGTACCCAACAGTACACGACAGTACCCAACAGTACACGACAGGACGTAACAGTACGATAGAAGCCAACAGTACACGACAGTACTCGGCACAACCGTCTAACCCGGAACAGTGGCGTAGATGCGAAAAGACAGGATGACCTTTTTTTTTTTTTTTTGGTCGCAAGATTTGTGAGCGCGGTGCGGTTCCCCAAAGATGATGAGCTTTTTTTTTTTTTTTTGGTCGCAAGTTTTTTGAGTGCGCCCTAAGGCCCTATCGGCCTTCCCCAAACAGGATGTACTCGACAGGACCCAACAGTACCCAACAGTACACGACAGTACCCAACAGTACACGACAGGACGTAACAGTACGATAGAAGCCAACAGTACACGACAGTACTCGACACAACCGTCTAACCCGGAACAGTGGCGTAGATGCGAAATAACAGGATGACCTTTTTTTTTTTTTTTGGTCGCAATGTGAGCGCGGCGCGGTTCCCCAAAGATGAAGAGCATTTTTTTTTTTTTTGCTCGCATGTTTTTTGAGGGCGCGCTTTGTCCTTGGGGGACCCCCCCAAGGCACGACGACAGTACTCAACAGGACCCAACAGTACTCGACAGTACACGACAGTACCCAACAGTACACCGACAGGACCCAACAGTACTCGACCATACACGACAGTACCCAACAGTACTCGACAGTACCCAACAGTACTCAACAGGACCCAACAGTACACGTCAGGACCCAAGTCCTGTTGGACGCTGTACAAAATTTTAGGGTGCCGATGACCCCTCGGTTTTTTCCCATCACCTCCCATTTTTGGGGGAGACCCCCCTACCTATTTTTATTGCTTTTCGATAGTTTGGTGGGACGAAAAGGATTTTTTTTGGCCTTAACATCATTATTATGTCGATTTTACCGTTTTATATGCATTTTCTAATTATTTTTATAAAATTTTAGCTACTAGCAGCTTAACGGTAAAGGTAATAAACGTTATAGCAAAGTATAAAGCAACATATTAGTATATAAAAGTATGTATATACAGAAACCACTGGCGTATACAGAAAATCGCCTTGGAGGGGCTTGGAAATTTTTTCCACTTTTATTTATTAACATATTAAAAAGTAGGAAAATAAATAGTTTTAACATAATCTATTTTTAGATTCTTGGGGGGGCTTGCGCCCCTAAAACTATAATAAAAAAATATAATATTTTTGCGTTATTTGTGAATGGGACAGCCGAGCACGTGACAAACATTACATTGTACGGAACTGGCCTTTGTGAGAAAGATCTACTCCCGGTCAGAAAAATGTCGCCAACGACCCTTATTAGTCCTGCAAGATAATATTTCATTGCCGCCTTTGCACATCAAACTTGGATTGATCAAACAGTTTGTAAAAGCACTGGACAAAACAGGCGACGCATTCATATTTTTGAAAACTAAATTTCCCCGTCTTAGTGAGGCTAAAATCCAGGAAGGTGTTTTTGTGTGGCCCCAGAATAAACAACTTTTTCAAGATTCGACGTTTATTGAACACCTGAATCAAAAAGAAAAACGAGCTTGGTTTGCATTCCAAAACGTGTGTAAGAACTTTTTGGGTTCTTAGCGTACAAGGCCATATAGGATGTAACATGTCCCTGAAAGTGCACCTCCTTCTCTCGCATCTGGACTTCTTTCCTGAAAATTTAGGAGCAGTGTCGGATGAATACGGGGAACGGTTTCATCAAGACATCGCTAAGTTGGAAAAGAGGTTTTCAGGGAAGTGAAATGCAAGCATGTTGGCGGAGTACTGCTGGTTTTTGAAACAAGAGGGTTGAGGGTATAAAAAGAAAGCAAGCACCAAGTGAAGGTACTAAAGTTCTTATTTATCAGTGGCGCACCCAGGAATATGTCTTGGGGGGCCCGACGCCTCTATAGCCTCATGATGTCGAATTTTAAGCTATTTTTTGTGTTTATTTTTTATGAAACATGTGGAGTATATGTGAAAGGCTTGGGGGGAGGCGGGCCCCAAGGCCCCCTCCTCTGGGTACGCCCATGTATTTATTATTGTTTAAAACTAAAATAACTTTCTTTATACTTAAAAATTTAAATTAATGTCGATAATATTATAATTATTATCGAAAAATGATAAAAATAGGTAAAAGGGCTGCTCCCTCCAAAGTGGTGGGTGGTAGAAGAAAACGCAAGCTATATTTGGATTCAGGGCGTCGTCTTACAAAAGAATCAGCGGAAATAATGCCAGGGCTTAAGAATTTTTTTTTTGCAGACCATTTAATTCTTTAGAGAGCGGCAAAATTTTGAAAACATTAAAATTTGGTTGCATTCTAAAGGTTGTTGCCTGAGGTGACTGCCTCGTTTCCTCACCCTTTGGCACGCCCCTGATCGCTCTCTTAACTTTATTACTCAAAAAATCAGTTGAGCTGTCCATAGAGGTAATGCGGCGTCCTCGGTGGTTGGGGCCATTCAGGAGGAGCAGGGTCTTGATGAAATATTTTTTAAAAATATTTTCTACTTGCTGTGCTTTCGGGCTGTTCGGCCGTCGTCGTTGGAAATTCGTTCTCGACGTTTTGCCATCTCGAGTGGATGGCATCTTCAGGAGATGTTGACTGTTTGTCGGCTTCTCGAAGACGTGGTTAGTCTGTCGCGGGCGCAGGTTATATACGCTATGGTGGGCGGGGCGTATATCAGAGCTGGTCGGTGATTGGTCACATTCCGGGATGGATGGAGTTATCAACCCTCCAAGTTTCATGAAATTCCATAAAGTAGTAAAGTAGTTACGAAATTTCAAAAAACGTCGGAATTGCCACTCACTCACTGACTCACTCACTCATGTATAGATCATCAATATTCTACTGTACTTCCAGACATGCTACAAAGCTGAAATTTGGCAGACTGATAAAAATTATGACCAAACCCCTGGAAAAAATCAAAAAATTCAAAAATTTTAATTTACTCCCCTCCCCTATACATTTAAAGTTATGTAAAATTAGCATCGCCCACTTCCAGAAACGCTAGAGAGTTGAGCTTTGGCAGACTGATAGGAACTATGATAAACCTATAGGAAAAAATCAAAAAGCCCCAAAATTTTAATTTACTCCCCTCCCCTATACATTTAAAGTTATGTAAAAGTAGCATTGCCCACTTCCAAAATTGCTAGAGAGTTGAGCTTTGGCAGACTGATAGGAACTATGATAAAACTATAGGAAAAAATTAAAACACCCCAAAATTCTAATTTACTTCCCTTCCCTATAAATGTAAAGTTAAGTAAAAGTAACATTGCCTACTTCCAGACATACTAGAGAGCTGAGCTTTGGAAGGCCGATAGTAACTATGATAAAGTAATAGAAAAAAATTAAAACACCCCAAAATTCTAATTTACTTCCTTCCCCTATTAATGTAAAGTTATGTAAAAGTAACACTGCCCACTTCCAGAAACGCTAGAGAGCTGAACTTTTTAAGACTGAAAGACAATATGATAAAACTATATGAAAAAATTTAAAAACACCAACATTTTAATTTACTTCCCTCTCCTATAAATGTAAATTTATATAAAACTAACATTGTCCACTTCCAAAAATGCTAGAGAGCTGAGCATTGGAGTGCTGATAGAAATTATGATAAAACCATGGGAAAAAATTTAAAAAGTCCAATATTTTCATTTACTCTCCTCCCCTATAAATGTAAAGTTGTGTAAAAGTAACATTACCCACTTCCAGAAACGCTAGAGAGCTGAGCATTGGAAGACTGATAGGAACTATGATGAAACTATAGGACAAAATTTAAAAACACGACAATTTTAATTTATTTCCCTCCCCTATACATGTAAAGTTATGTAAAATTAACATTGTGCACTTTCAGAAACGCTAGAGAGCTGAGCTTTGGAAGGCTGATAGGAACTACGATAAAACCATGGAAAAAAATTAAAAAATCTCAAAAATTTAAGTAAGGCATTGCAAAAGTTTTAAACAATATTCCGCATATTTTACTACTTTAAAAATTAAGTATTATCCAATTCCTTTAAAAAAGAAGTGAAATCATAACAAAAACATTTCATGTAAAAAAAGCCAAGTACGCGAAAATGGCATTCCGTAAAAAGAATTGAGATAAAAGTATAGCCAAGTTTTCCAATACAAATTTCAAAATGAAAGGTTCTTACTAGTTTGGAAATATTTTTCTAAACTTGGCTATTACGGCTGTAAATGACTCTTAGGCACAGTGCTAAATTGAACATAAAGAAGTTTGGCTGTAATAGCAAAGTTAAAAAAAACATTTCCAAACTAGTTAGAACCTTTCATTTTGAAATTTGTATTGGAAAACTTGGCTTTACTTTTATCTCAATTCTTTTTACGGAATGCTATTTTCGCGTACTTGGCTTTTTTTACATGAAATGTTTTTGTTATGATCACTTTTTATTCTAACAACTAAAATTTTTTGTAGTATAGTTGCCATGATTTAAAAAAATCCTTATGCTTTACATTAATTAATTAGGTAAAACCGACTGTTGGCGACTTTGCGTGCGGCTTTAACTTATAGTTGAGACCAATTATACCTAAATAGTTTTCTTTTTTTTATTGTTCATATTTTGCAGTATTACTGTCTTTTAACCATAGAGGGGAACAGAGTCATACTAAAAATGAGAGGGAGAGTAGGGTTAATTTTTTTGAAATTTTTTGAGTTTGATATTTTTTTAAAGTTATTTGTCATACCGACCTTTCTATATATTGTACATAATTGTGTTAATGCCTGATTTGCTAATAAAAATCTACATGCTTTGACGTGACAAAGGGAAGGAGGGCGGGGAAGGAATTTAGAGTTTTTTCCTAACAACTTGTCTTTATTGCTTTTTTTATTATTTCTGGAAGTGGGCAATGCTAATTTTACATAACTTTACATGTAAAGAGGAAGGAAGTAACTTAAAATATTGAGCTTTTTTAATATAGCTTTATCAACGCCCTTATCAGTCTGCCAAGTTTAGCTCTCCAGCGTTTCTGGAAGTGGGCAATGTTACTTTTACATAACTTTACCTGTTCAACTTTTTAAAAAAATTTCAACAGCTTTATCATAGTTCCGGTTTAATGCTGCCAGTTATTTTTGTTTTTGTTTTATTTTGAATTTTTGGGAAAACCTAACCTTAAAGTTTGTTTTGATATTTTTGGGCTTTTAGCAAAAACCTTCAAAAAAGAAACTCCTTGTTTGGGAAAAATTCCGATCAGGTGATAATTTCTCTATTTGTTGAAAGTTATTTTCTTTTGGATCACCTGATCATTTTGGCAAAAATCATGCGCGTTTTGCACACGCTGGGAGTTTGAAGCGCCTCCTTGTATTTGACAAGGGAATAAAGAACTCACTTCCGACAAGACACTGAAAGAAGTCACACGTGTTTTAAGACCGAAATTCCAACCACAAGAAAGGCCGCGGCCGTGAGTGAAGTGTGGAACTGCTGTTAAATGAAAGAAGGTAAGCTTCTAGTGTGTTGCCGATTTTTTACCTTTGTTTAAAGTTCAATAGACGTCTGCTTTCCCAGACGGGGCGAATTTAACTTTCGGGTAATTTGTTGTGATATCTCTAGTTTTCTCCCCTTCGGGCAAAGCCGTCTTGGTCCTTGAGACCCGCGTCTAGTTCCTATCAGCCTTCCAAAGCTCAGCTCTGTAGCGTTTTTGGAAGTGGGCCATGTTACTTTTACATAACTTTACATATAGGTAAATATATATAAATGGCGAAAACCGGACCTGTATTTTAAAAAGTGCAAAATTGTCGAATTTACTTAATAAGTGTTTACTTTTATTAGTTTTTTAACGTCCAGAGGGCGCGCTGTAGGTAATTTGTCTTGAGAGGGCGCTTGTCAAAAATTTTAACAAAATGGAGTTTTCAGGTCCGAGAATTGCTGTAAGGATATGAAAAATAGTAAATAATAGTACTTTAAAAAAATTGTATTGGACTTTCTTAAACAAATAACTAAACAACACTTCAAATATGTTATGAATTAAAAAACAAATATTTTATCGACATATTAGTCAGATGAGAACATCGATTATTTCATCCAGAAACGGTACAAATAGAAAAACAAGTGGCTCAGACAGTGCCTTTTTAAAGCGGTAAGTGCAGTGCAAAAAGTTGCAAAAAAAAACTGTTTAGCCACAAGTTATGGGGGTGGGGGAAACGATAAGACATATTTGTCTAAAATTTTACGACAGCGGGCGTTTTGATAGGTAAAAAATTTCGCCAGGCACGCAAATTCTCCATTGTAGCAAAAGGAGGAGAAGGATAAGCAAAACCATTCAAAGGACCTAAATAATATAACATTGTAAAAGGGATTACACACACATACAAGTTTTAGAGCTTGTAGTCTAGATCTGCAAATGTAACAAAGGAGATTTTGCGCGCCCGGTGTTGATATGCTTATGATATTTTTAATATCATAACTGGTGATGGGTTTGTATAAAATATTAAATACTGAAAAACTGATCATCAAAATTAATAATTTTAATAATAATAATTGGTAACTTGTTTAAATAAAAATATCTAGCATTTAAAAACAGTGATAAACTTTTTTAATAATTGAAAAATCTGACAAGGAAAATCTAATGGTATTTATAAATTATTTTATCCATATCACTATTGTTGGGTGATTCGCCCAAAAAAACTTAACAAACTTTAGCCTTTTCTGTTCCAAAGATTTTATGCTTAATCGTGGTTACTAGTCTTCTCTTTTTCTTAATGGATTTATATAACAGAAAAGTAGTATACCGCATCATACCAGAAAATATTCCCCCTTTATAGTTTTTGCAAAGTCAGTTGAACAAAGATAAAAGCCGACCATCGGCATACCCTTTATAGAAGTGACATGGGCGGCGCTAGATATACTCATGAAAATTATTTCATTTAATTATGGCGTAAACTAAAGAAATAAAAATAGATAAAAAAATTTCTATTCCTCCTCCTACAGGAACGACACTGATTTATTTTCGACCTCTGCATACTGCCGACTAAAGGGGTTTCAAAAAGCACACCCGAAAGCAATAAAAAGCGCATCTCAAAAAAGTCTGCCAATCAGGTGCCGTCTATACACCTGTGCTCGGTCGGTCCGAAAACAAATACTTTGTGGTCAGACCGCAAAGAGTCGCGCCTCTTCTCTGTCGGTTGAGTTGAAATTATACCAGGAAGATTTTATATAAATTTGGAACTTTAGATATAGATAGATAGATAGAACCCCGTATTAGGAGTTATTCAAGTGACTTTGCAAAAACTATATCACTCTAGCACCACTGCAGTAACTATCTTTTTAAGTTAGTTACTGAAGTATGGCGGCAGAGCGGTACAGGCGGAGTATTTTCTTGTATAGTGTGGTATGTTGTTTCTCACTTATACAAATGCATATAGAAAAGGAGAGGACGAGTAAACACGTAAGACTTAAAATGTGCAAAAAAAAAACTTAACTGCTTTTGGGGTAACAATATTTTTTTTATTTCAAAACAACTCATATAGTTCTACAAAATTACTCACTAAAATTTAACTAGTAGGTATCATAAAACACCAACAGGAACTTTTGTTCATTTTTTCGCAAAAAATTAGGTTAGTAATATTATATGAATAAGGTAGTTGCAGACACACTAACTTTTTTTAATGGGTTGCTTGATTTTGAATGCAACCCATTCAAAAAAAAGAAGGAGAGCTATCGAGAGCTTCGGGGCGTCAAATCAAACAATTGGGCCTGTGAGAACCCTCGGTCACTGCTTCTGCTAACTAACTTATTCATAGGATAATATATAAGCAACCCTGGAAATGTCACTTTCTAGCTTTTTATCTTAGTAATAGCAAAAATAAAAATATGATTATTTCAAAGAGAGGGGTGACGAACTCGTCGTTTCACTTAGCCAGAGATATGAGAGAGTGGGTTCGGTTCGGTTCATTTTCTTAAAATTGTTATCCACTAAAACTGTAGAACAGGGCTTGCCTATACGTTAACTCTTTTTAGGAAAAATTCAGAAAAATAACATTTTAGTGATTCATCGTTTCTCAGTGTTAAATGACTCTAGGCTCAGGCTCAAAATGTGGTGGTAATGACGACATCATGATAGGCGAATAGTGTAGGTGGTCTTATTGACCATGGGCTAATAGTGTGAGTGGTTTTTTGAACTTGGTATGATATTGTAAATTTATGTGAGTGTTTTTCTTTCGTGTACAGGTGCAGGTGGGTCTTTGTTGCAAAGGCCATTATATTTTGTGTGCAGAAGCAAAGAGTGTGGGTGGTCTTTTTCACCTTGATATGATATCGCATAGTTGCAAAGGCCATTCTCTTTTGTGTGAATAGGCGAACAGTGTGGATGGTCTTTTTGACCTTGATATGAAATTGTAAAGCTATGCGAATAGTTCGAAAGGCATTATTGACCCCGTGAATGGCCTGGAGCCCAAATTTATCACCTGCCAATAACTCAATGTCACTGCAGATTTAAAAGTCAAGGTCACACCTTGTTATTACTAATTAAAAATTGTGGTGTGGGATTCATACCAGGTGTTCGTTTTATATTGTAGACAGAAGCTAATAGTCTACAAGGTATTATTGACCTCGAGAATGAATGGCTTTGAGCCCAAATTTGTTACCCAAAAAGTCAAGACAAGTTTAAATCAACATCGCATTTATTGTGACAGAGTGTGCGTTAAGCCGGTTGTTTTTAAAGTCCGATCCTGGCCACACAGCAAGCATTATTATTTAAAAGCTTCATTTTAGTAAAAGCAAATTTTATTTAATATAGTTTAAAAGAGCATTATGGATATTACAATATAGCAAATAGTCGAATTAAAATCCATTGGTTCTCTAGAAGTCAGCAGTGCCTACCTAATCAAGGAAATGCTTACAGTTAATACACAATTTGGAAAATCAATGTTGGTGAACCGAACCGAACCCACCCTCTCATATCTCTGGCTCAAGCACATCAGTTGTGGTTAGGTGTGTCTTTATTAGGCGTAAAAATGACGCACTAGGGTTTAACTTTTTACCGCGCAAGAATTAAAAGCGCTGAGACCATCACCGTGCAAAAACTACATTTTTAGCGTCAGTCGACTTCTTTCAGTGCTATAAACAAATATTTAAGGAGTTGCACGGTTATTACGGTGCTATGTGTGAGCTACGTAACAAGGTCATCACCCCTCTTTTTCGTTTTCTCCGCGCCATCAGGTATTACTTCTATCACATTTAACAAAAACAACTTTAAAATATACAGTCGCCGGACACGTAAATCCTCCAATATTGCAAGAGAAGGAGGATAAAAAACTCAATAAAACTTAATAAAAAGGATTTAAAACATACCAGTTTTAGGACTTGTAGTTTCATCTAGATTTATATATATAAATATATGATTTTCGACATCTCATAATGGAGATTTTACCAGTGTTGCCAACAATTTTTATGAAAAATTCCCTGAACGAACCCTAAATTTCCCTAAATTTAACATTTGGTGGTCCTGGATGGGTGGGTTATTTTCGGAAATCGTTATTGTTAGCTTTAAAATAAAATTTTATGGGCGTTAAGAAAATTGGAAAGTTATTATTTCTTATTTAGTGAAAAAATAAACATACATACATACATTATATAGCGGTAAACAGAATAATAGAGGTATTGGGCAGATATAATTTTATAATAAATAATTTTTTGATTTACAATTACTCTGCCAGTTACTCAGAACGCTAAATTTAAATAAAGAAACTTTTAAAATGTTCCTAAAATTCCCTAAACTCCTAAATGCTGCCTACTATGTCCCTAGAACAGGAAAAGTTTGCAAACCTGGATTTTGCGCGTCCGACAACCATACATAAAAACAAAAGGGTTATGACCTAATAGTCATAAAAGTATTATAAGCCGATTTTGAGCGTGCGTTGATTGGACATTCATTAAACTACCCAGCGCAGTTATTATTTCAGTTGATAAGTTAACCAACTCATCCGAACTCAAGAATTATAACCAGATCAAGGAATCGATTAAATGGACTGGGTAAAACAATATTTATAAAAGTCTTTTATATATTTTGATCCCATAAAACTGATCCCATTTTGGTGTAAATCAAAGTTACGATTGCCTTGATAAATATAAAAAGCTACAATTTTAAGAGGAACCCAAATCTAAAGTGAGCTGATGAATATTTATTGAGTGTTGGTAAACCTGGATCTTGCTTCTTGCACTACAGTTTAATAGTGATAGGTTTAAATTATTTTGTTTTTACACGTCTTACGTTTGGGTCAAAAAATGCTTTTTTATCGATTTTCTTTTTAAAATGCTGAAAATCAAATTAAAAGTGGTTCTTCTTTCCAAGATCTTTCCAACTTTTTTCAACTTTGGAATTTTTTTTGATGTATTATATTTATTTGAGCTATTTGTGCTTCTATAAATATAATTTGTGGTTTCTCAATTTTTCCATTTTTTCCAATTTTTCCACGGTATGTGAAAAAAACAGTAAAACCCGAGTTTTTTTTCCTATTTTTCCGGTTTTGTTCCCAAGCGTTAAATCACTAATCCGAAGTAAATAACTGGCAGCATTGCACAATATATCGGTTTTATTTGATCCGCATGGATTATCTGTCTATCTATACTCGAAAACGCGCGTTTTACATGCAAGATCTAGGTTGTCAATGTGATTGAAGTGTAAGTGTCTTTAAAGGCCGATGAAGTGTTTAATAAATCTAACGAGGAATGTCCTTGTGTTCCTTGTCAAGATGCGATTTATAAGGCTTCGTCGCTTAGTGGACTTATATCCTTTTTTGATAGTTTCCTCTGTAAACTGCAACGCCGAAATATATTGGTACCTAGATATACCCGCAAGTACGTAATGAAACGTAATATTTTACGCTAAAAATCGACTTAAGTACTTTTGTGTAAAAAAATATTGTACTTTTGACTTGCACTAATAATAAATGTTACTTCCCTGCTGAAAAAGTCTCCTCAACTCTTAGAGTATTTCTCGATACATCACATACCAAGTTTTAGGAGATTTGAGGAGTTTTGATCTATGATTTCGCAATAGTTTATAAAATCTTATCAAATCTCCTATATGCTAAAAAACTACTTTTAGAACTTTAAGATTTTACGACAACTCCTTTAAAATAAGTTACGAGATTTGAGGAGACTTTGGCAGCAAGTTTTTAGCTTTTGGATTGTGTATAGTCCAGTAATTATTGCGTTTCCTAACCTAGGATGCTTCTTAGCACTGACCTTTAGTTTCAGAAAAAAAAATATTTTTATCACTTTAAAATCATAATACTTTCTTAAAAGTAGAATAACTTTCAAGCAAAACTATTTCTATGTAAGTAACGATCTTAATGCATAGAAAATTTAGTTGCTATTTTAGTCCTAAATTTTGTATTTTGACTAATGAATACTTAGTTATAACTAAAAATGGACGCTTATTATATAATAATAATTAGGTAAAATTTTTATACAAAAAACTAGAACGTTTAAATTCTTAATCTTATTTTTCAAAAATATTGCTACAATTACTATATTGACACTTGGTTCATATGATTATTTTTTAACGTAGAAAGATCGTATTTTTTATCTCATTTTCTAAGTCGCTACATTCTTATTACGCGGGTTATTACAGACTTATTGGAATAAAACCTGAACTTATTTTAAAATCGGCAGTATTTTGACGGATTTACATATAAAAAGCAGCTGCTTTCTTTCAAAATTCGCCTCTGTGTATTTAAGAACCGGATTTAGTAGTACCGGTTTTTATTAAATGAAAGTTATCGACTGTATTTTTAAACTTGACTTTGGTATGTCAATTTTGAGAGGTCAGCTGCCAGTTTTCTGTGTAAATCTGTCAGAATAAAGCCGACTCTTAAATAAAGTCAGGTTTTTTCCCTATTATCATTATCCGTCGTCTTTTGTAATGCCTCCAAGCGAATTTTAAAACTACCCGAAACAATAAGAATCTTACTATCTAACTAATTATTTCGGGCGTATTGTAATAGGTCGTGATGGTCGTTCACGATGTTCGGATCTTATAAATATATGTCGGATTTTCACGTCACTGGTGGTCCAGCTGATTTTTATAAACAAAAGTTAGATATGATATGAACAACTAATGATTTTTGAATTTTTTTAAAACTAAGGCAATTTTCCTACTATTTTTTAGTATATTCTTATAAAATAATATTTTTTCGACATACCAGTCGTTATATTTTTTAGCCCGCTTCATTTCTCTCTCAAAAATTAAAATTCGAAGGAAATAATGTGTTCGTTTTAGCTTCAAAAATCATCCGCTGACCTACATCTTTGTTTACTACCCAATAGTCCTCGGTTCACCTTTGATACTAAACGATCACATTCAGTTTGACTTGCACTTTAAGTGTTGTGTAATAAAAAATAAAGCGGGCTAAAAAAAAATAACGACAATACGTCTAGAAAATTACACTTTATGAGGATGTACTAGAAAACAGTAGGAAAATTGCCTTAGTTTTCAAAAAATTCAAAAAATATTAGTTGTTTCGTTGTTCATATCAGATCTAACTTTTGTTTACGAAAATCAGTTGGACCACCAGTGACGTGGAAAATTCGACATATACAGTGTGTCCACGTAAGTTGGCGGCATATGGGAAACTTTTTTATTATTAGTTTTACGAAAAAAAGTTATTCTTCATAAAAAGTTCTGCATGGTCCAAAACCTAAAATGCAACCAGCAGATGTAAAATTTTTTCAGTCATATTACGAGGTTTGTCAAAAAATGTGATTTTTGCTCCAGAGTAAAGTACCTTTCTTTTTGACAATATCGAAAATTGTTATAAAGAAAAGATGTTTAGAATTAAAAATAGCTTTCAAATATTCAACATTGTTTATTTACATTAATAAAATATTTTTTTCTACATTTTCTCTGCGATTACGTTGGAAATTTAAGTTTGCACATTAATGCATAATTAATCTAGGATGCACTGGCATTTTTTAAAACTGATAATTAAAGTAGGCTTTGCGAACTGTCTAAATATCGAAAATTCGAAGAAACGTCAACAATCTTATTTCAAAAAGTGCCAAGGTATAAACAATTTTTTAGGCAGTCTAACAGTGTTTTTCAAAATTTTGAGAGATCCGTATTGTACAGTTTTATGTTTGACAGACGTATTTGTTTGTTACAAACTAGTGATTAAGCAACTTAAAGGTTATCAGTGTTCGATAAATATTAAGAGATAATTGTTTTTAAAAGTTTATTTATAATTGTTTAATCAAATTTATAATTAATAAATGCATTGCATTAATGTGCAAACTTAATCGCAGAGAAAATGAAGAAAAAAATATTTTTTTAATGTAAATAAACAATGTTGAATATTTGAAAGCTATTTTTAATTCTAAACATCTTTTCTTTATAACAATTTTCGATATTGTCAAAAAGAAAGGTACTTTACTCTGGAGCAAAAATCACATTTTTTGACAAACCTCGTAATATGACTGAAAAAATTTAACATCTGATGGTTGCATTTTAGGTTTTGGGCCATGCAGAACTTTTTATGAAAAATAACTTTTTTTCGTAAAGCTAATAATAAAAAAGTTTCCCATATGCCGCCAACTTACGTGGACACACTGTATATAAGATCCGAACACCGGTTTATTTTATCCACCGTGATGGTCGTTAGTCTTTTAGTTAATACGAGCTATATTTTTAATTATTTTAAGTTCACTGAAGGTTAGATGATGACCAAAACCTTTGTAAGTTTAAATAGCAAGGGAAGACAAGTTATGCTTCCTTCGAAAGTTAATTTGATTGTCTTTATTCCATATTTTTAAATCAATTTTATATACTAAAGAGATCATTAATTTTTTATGTATATACTTGCTGTTTTTAAAAACTTCTTTTCTTGATGAGCTTTAAGAGAAAATATAT
This sequence comes from Aspidapion aeneum, assembly GCA_963576565.1. NCBI lineage: Eukaryota > Metazoa > Arthropoda > Insecta > Coleoptera > Brentidae > Aspidapion > Aspidapion aeneum. The sequence goes on from OY755048.1 coordinate 48,512,689, forward strand.
AAGCTTAGAGTGAATAAAAATATTTTGCCTAGGATAGTTTTTAATGTTGCTTTTGATAATTCAACTTTCATATATTTTCGTTACATTTATTCATTTCATGTTAATTTAAAACTGCACTCTGTATAAGGTTGCACGATCTTGTTATTTTCTTTTTATAGATAGAGGAGAGGTTAGGTAAAAAGACAATTTTTTTTTTATTTTGAATGAAAAATTTTATTCTATAGTTTTTTATGACAAAAAAATTATAACCATTGATTTGTTTGCTTCGCAATAAATTTGGTTTAATATTTAGTTAAATAAAATCTTTAAAAGTAACTGGGCTATGTCATTATGATTATAGTGGAATACTATAGTTTTCGTGTTCTTAAATCTCTCAATTTGGTTTGTAATTACTTTCAGAAATAGTTCTTAGATGGCGTCTTCAAGTTTCAAATATATAAAATAAAACTGCATTTCTTTGTAGATTTACTCGAATAAAAGTGTGTTTTATTATTTTAAACTATATTAAAAGGGATACTGCAAAAAACAAACTGACAAAATAATTTATTATCGTTTTTGATCCGGTCTGCACGAAACTAAAATTATCGTGTCACATTATAATGGAAATATCACTCTAGGATTTCTGTCAATAAAACCATATTGTGTTTTAGCATTTTAACTCAGAATGATTAATAACATTAGATGGAATTTGTTAAAAATAAACAATTTTCAATATGGTTTTATCAGTTTCAAATAAAAATCGAAAAAAAAAGATTTTACTTTACTTTATTTACCGTAATGGCAACATCGACAGTATATCTTTTTTTAATTTACGTTTTGGTCTCTATTTAACCAACACACAGATTTATAGTCTTCTTAAAATTGTGTCAAAAAAGAGAGAATTAAGTTAAAAAATACCAAAGGTAAATTCTGAAAGCCAAAACGAGTTTCTTTTTTGAGAATAGGGACTTATTGGAATAAAACTTGAGTTTATTTTAAAATCGGATGTATTCTGACAGATTTACAAATATAACTGACAGCTGACCTCTCAAAATTGACATACCAAAGTCAAATTTAATAATAAAGTCGCTCACTTTTATTTAGTAAAAACAGGCACTAATAAATCCGGTTCTTAAAAATCAAAAATAATTTTATACTTCACACAAAGGTGTGTGTGCCTAACTCGCGAGTGTCAGAAAGAGAAGGAAGAGTTGGTTTTGGTTGTTTTCCTACTTTCGCAAGGTGGCATCTCCAGACGTACGTTTCTGTGTATTTCACGTCATTAGTGAAGAACAGCGCACCTAGGTAAGCCAATTTTAACCAAAACCAACTCCTACATATGAAATACTCGCGTCCGTGCAATGCGAGTAAACTCAAAGGTGTAGCGCCATCTAGCGAACTGGCTCGAGCACTCGAAAGTTTAAGCACACTGGCATCGTCTTGTCTGAGACGCAGCTGCGCCATTGATGACAAGTTTCGTCTCATTCTCCACTGATGACGTGAAATACACAGAAACGTACGTCTGGAGATACCGCCTTGCGCAAGTAGGAAAACAACCAAAACCAACTTTTCCTTCTCTTTCTGACCCTCGCGAGTTAGGCACACACACCTTTGTGTGAAGTATAAATTTCTTTTTGATTTTTATCAATACACACACAGCACGTTTTCCATCTTTTTTCTTTTCGGTTCTTAAAGACACGAAGGCCGAATTTTGAAAGAAAGCAGTTGCTTTTTACATGTAAATCTGTCACAATATCGCCGATTTTAAAATAAGGTCAGGTTTTATTCCAGTCCTATTATTTTTTATAACTTTACAAATAGTTGGTAGGCAATTTGAATATATGATCGCAGCACCATCTAACAACATAAGGTTTAAATGATTGATTTTAGTGCTACTACCGAGTAGTTTACAAGGAAAATTCTGTGAAAACAGAATTATTTAGACAATAATTAGTAGCAATTTATTATTACCTTTTTCTTAAAGATTCAATGAGATCTTATCTTAATAAAATAGATACACACAATCATTCAGATTATGGAATAGATAGTATTATATCTAGGACACAAAAGCCGTTTTACTTTCTAACCCTGTTAAACAATTAACTTTTAATTCGAAAATATATTTTTAGAAAATACGTACGTAGAGAAACTGTTTCTAAAAGAAGGGCTTAAGTAAATATATAAATAGGTAAGCCTTAGAGTTTCAAAAACTGAAATTTTACCACCAACATTTAGCCAATATGAGTGCTGTGTTATTGTGTCTATTTAATAGATAAATCAGATTTGTTAGTTCTTCCTAACTTTCCGAATAATTCTTCAAGGTTATTCAAGATGTAACACTGAAACAAAGCTCAAGCTTCTTTAAGGTCAGCAGTATTTAGTAAAATTGAAAATCGAAACAGCCCTTTAAAGGTTATCTCTTTTGTTATTGCTTTTTGAATTTAGATTTTATGAAATATCAAAAGTTTGCTGTTGCTGACCTTAAAACGTATTTTTTTTGTACTTTTAAATCATCGTCGTCCTAACAAAAAACTTTAGAAGTAAGAGCCTAGCCAAAGTGTTGCAGGTGTAGCCTTTGCATAGTTATTTTTTTTTGAAGACTTTCAATTTCTGACCTCTCTGGATCTTATCCTAGCTATGCCTACGAAAAATGCCAAAAGATGTTTGACAAGCCACGAATTTTGTAGCTCTTTTAAATTTTTTCATCTTAAAATTTTTGTTTTTCATAAACATAAGCAACAAAAATGATAAAATTAACCAAGACCTTAAGGCATATTTAAGTTTACAATTATGGGTCGAAAATCAAAGAAGCGCAAGAAACTCCAACTATGTACAAACAATAGTGAAACTTAGACTTCTACATATTAACTACTAATTTTACGAACCCGTCCAAATCTGCAGAAGCCTGAGTTTCACCCTCATGGCTCCCATCCCACTACCTAGGTATTTATGCCATTGCTAAGGATCCTAATATTTTCAAACCCAAAACTAAAACAAATTTAAGGTAGAAACCGAACAGTTTGATGTATTTAGATATAATACTAAATATTTTTTTGCTAGGTTTATCCTTTATGTTAACAAGAAACTAAGTACGATCTTTCATTTCATCGGGAAATCAAAGCTTCTATCTGACGCCGTCTCTTAAATCCAAGTGTCGACTAAAAACTTGACGGACTGTGAAGTATTTGGTTGATTTTACGCTAAGTTCATGCGATCATATCGATATCTAACGAATCATTTTCGTCTATATGACTCGAAGGTATAGGTGTGGTTGATCGGTCGTCCAAAAGAGGATTTCCAGGTCCAGTGATGCACGGTGAAACAACGTCTGACCGCATGAGGAATTGCTCGCCAGTGAGTGCGTGCGGTGAGGATAGCATCGGATCTCCATTGACGCCACCTAATAAAATTAAACGTATTAATACTAGTATTCTCTTAAGTCCTTATACAAAAACATTTTAAAAATACAAACAATTCAGGTACACGGCCAGCTGTAGACCATTACGATGATGAAACAGGATAACTTTATCTTTAGAATTTATCAGTGACAATAGAACCTAATAACTTACCTAAAGCTTATTACTATTTTATTTAATATTTATGCCAAAATAGTTGAGAAAAAATGTATCTTAATGTGTGTGTTTTGTGTGACAAAATATTTCATGAAGCTAACGCAACAGAATATCTCGATTTTTCCTGAAGGGCGTTTTCCGAAAAATTTAACATAATTACATAACCCCCTTGGAACATTTAGTACACCCAACCCAAAAGGACGACAAGACAGAATTGACGCATAATTTGATGATCGCCTAAAACCATTTAAAGAACTAGCGATCAGGGTTCTCAACCTTGACATGGGAAAACAAAATGCTGTGTTTCTCTACGTTCATGTATGTATATAAATGTATTCTCAAGTAGTGACAGGCCCTACTAGACCTTCATGAACCGCGACCACATGTGGGTCTTTTGTTTGTTTGACTAGAGTTTTATTTTTTTTCCTCTCAGTTTATAAAAAAACTCTGCAGACTATAACAAATAATGATTTAGGCTTAACACATTGTCTCAAAGGTATAACACTAAGGCCCATGTATTATTTATCTACGATAGTAAGTATACATTTATTTATTGGGTACCTTGAAATCAATATTTAGCTCATTGACCTTGTAGCTTTAGTTAGTGGACTGTTATAATTTTCGTAGAATTTTTGCCTGATTTCGCGGCAAACTGTACATAGATACATACGGTACACCGAAGTGATATAACTTTTTATATAGTTTAAATAAATCATCAATATTGAAGTGCATCGGTAACAGTGAATAATCTATTTATTTCGCCACATACCGCAATGTCATCTAAATAAGTTTGGACACCTGTTAAACTTTTCTTTGGGATATTAAAATAAATTACTCTTTGGAAATAGCCAACATTATTTGTCGCTCCAAAAGATATTCTTTGAAATTGGTACAGACATCCAGCAGCTCCGAAGGAAATATAAAGTTTATCTTCTTCATTAATAGATATTTGACAATAAGCACGCCTTATGACAATAGTAAAGGATAGATGTTCAAGTGTAAACTGGTTAATAGTTTATGCGATATCCTTATGCGACGTTTTCGATTTGCATTATGTCTTAGCAAGACTTGGGCTCGCCAGTGGCATAGCGTGGGGGATTTGTCGCCCCCCGCCCCAAGGGTACTGGCGCTCCTTTGGTGCCCGAAGCGTTATTAAGTAGCAGGGTCGGCAGCGGTAAATTTTGATGATGACCTTTTTTTTTGGTCGCAAGAATTTTTGATGGGCGCCCATTTTAGCTGTCGGCCCCCCCCCGCCCTTTCAGGCACGCTACGCTGCTGGGGCTCGCCATAGCAAGTTACTTTTCTCGATTATGATTTTTTAAAAAAGTGTATTGATTTTCTGGTGACTCAGTGCTGATTGGCCGGGTATTTAAAGCAAGATTGTTAAATAAAGCTGGTAGCTTAACTTTGACCCCAACTAGGCAGTAAACTTAATAATAAGCCTTACTTACTTTAAAAATCTCAATAAGATAATGCCTTTTTATTATATCATGACCTACTACCAGACAAGCACATAAATTTAAAAGCAGAGATATTTAAAAAATATATTTTTGAATCTAACAGGTCGATGTTGAAAAAAAGTAGCTTTTAATAGGTGATGCGTAAGTTGAGCTTGCCGTTAAAACTTGGCCTTGACTTGCTTAGATTTTAAAATTGTGAGGGACAGCAAAATCATAATCCAAAAACTGTTTTTTAAATTTTACTAGAGTGTTAATTATTACAAGTTTCTGAATTTTGTTATTACTTTAGCACATGCAAATGTTTCTTTCTCCACAGATGAATGCTTTTTTTAGACTTAAATAAAGTGCTACAGGTTTTCCAGATTGTGTCAAATAAGCCGCTATGTAGAATACTGACGCATCAGTTTCAACAAGTAAAGCCTCGTTTTCGTTTATTCTTTTTATTTCGAATAAACGAAATCGAGGCTCTGTTGATCTGATAAAGGAAATGTTTTTCAATTAATTCATTCTGTATTCATTTAAAGTAATTTAAAAATATCCCAAGAACTTTTTGAAGTTCAGTTTTATTTTTAGCCGTAGGTAAGTTTATTAATTTTTGATTGAAGATGATTTTTATTAATTAGGTGTAAGTTTATAACTTTTTACAGCATTTAGAAATCTTTATTTTCACCACATATTATTACGTCATCTAAATAGGTGTAAAATAAAATGTTCTCAGTCAATTACCTTTCAGAAATAGGCAGTCCAAAAGGTATTCTTTGAAATTGATACAGACGTCTAGCTGATAGATAGATAACCACTAACCGAAACGTCGTTATTTCTACTCAATCATTATCTACGAGTTTTAAATAACGGTTCAACAAGTGTTGTAAATACCGAGTGGTGGAAGCAGTGGGCAAGGGTCACTGCCGAAGTACTTATGCCGCGTTTACATCATTCAAATAGTTTAAGCAAGTAACTGAATTTGGTTACTTATATGGCTTATTCAAGTACTAGAGAAATCTTCCTCTCTGATTCGCAGTACACTCTAGCTTCGCACTAGGGTTAACTTATATTACAAAATATACTGCGGCTTAGAGCAGGATTATGTATGAGCGATATAAAGAAAACACAATTCTCTGGAAAGAAATTGTGTCGGAAAGCCTTTTATTTAAAAGCAGTTTTTTTGAAAATCAACCTAAGCTCATATAGTTTTAATAGTGTTAATCTAATCTTGGTCAATTGATCGCGATTAGGAAAACTAAATTAGTCCAGGACTTTTAGTCGAACTATATAGAATAGGATAGGTCAGGTTGATCTTCAAGAAAAATAGTTTTTTGAATGAAATCAAATTAAACGAAGGGTCATCCAGAGTACATTGCGAATCAGAGCACAGCCGATCTAAATCAAAGTATAGGATGCCAGCACATAGCCCGATATCCCCAGTGCTACGCTATTTTTTATATTTACCGTAAACGAGATCATCGTCGTCCATGCCTTCTTCCATGGCTGCTAAACTAAGTGTCGCGTCGTTTATGACATCTGGCATTACGTCGGATATCTAAAACAAATGAATCACAATATAATACCGAAAAACTATTTCAAAGAATTAATAGTTAATTAATTCATTAATATTATAACAAGAAAAATACATGTCCAGTCATTTAAGACATAAACATGCCGGTTTGGTTAACAAGGTTTGAACGTTTTGAAACATGGCACGATTATAGATTTAATGGTCTACAATATTCCAGTAAGTTTGATTAATACCTTAACAAGTTGTACACTGTAAATCAAAAAGAATGGAAACATAGGTGAACCCTATTTTTCATTCTACGAGTGAACGACAGCGAACCAAGGAAACTAAGTCCATGGCGGGACGAAAACGTCCACCGGTCTATAAGGTAGAAAGACTTATCGTCACAGTTCAACCAGACTTGTTGTTGTTGACCATTCTTTTTGATTTACCTTGTATCTTGTAGACAGTTTGTTCTACTTTGTGTCAGGCAAGCCACGCTGAGGATGGAAATGCCTTTTTCCGAAACACCGGTGTCCGTGGTTGACTATACCCCTATGAAGTTGCCTTTTATACTGGCTTAAGTTGTATACTATTTAATAGAAAACTTTATTGCTTATAACAGACTATTTTCCGTATTTTTTCCTTAAATTGCTTGATTTTCATAGCTAGCTATTAAATTAACCCTTAATGATTCATCGGCACCCCCGTTTAAAAGGTAATGTAAGTTCCTACAATTTTCTCTAGAAAGGCTTAATTTTTAAGAAAATTAGGTAAAATTTATTAATTTCAGCTTATTGTGCATATAATATAGAAATACATAGTATATGGAGGTATCTCTAACACTTTAGTATACCATTTTGTAAGATATTTATCAGTCTTTATTTTATGTAATTAGGTTCACATTAAAAAATTAGTAGTTTTTAAGTCCAAACCACAAAAAAAAAGTTGGTTCATACCATAATTAGAAAACTATTAGTCAGACAAAAAAACAGTGGCATTTCTGTAGGTTGTTAGCTATAATTTTTGTTTAAACTTTTTTCTACAACCTGCAAAACCCAAGTTTCAAGTTTCAAAACCTTCGGACCTTTTGCAACTCAAATTTATATAATGACATTAATGACAGGCCTAAAAAGGAAAATATTAAAACTTTTACCTTTCGATTCGACTCCGAAAACACCGAGGATGGTGGCATAAGCGGCGTTATTGTGTGATGGTTGTGATCGCCCAAATCAATACTTTCAAGTTTGTGTGTGCTGCCGTCGAGATGATCGATGTTCGGCTCGATACTGTGATTACTGTTTGGATACGAATTGAACGGTGATTGGTTAAGCGACCCCAATCCTTGCCAGTTAAAGTCTGAGACTGGTAGGCCATGAGATTTGGCTTGACGTTCAAGTTCCTAAAAAAATTAAAAATATTCAAAACTATTTAAAGCATTGGAAATTTTATAGGTACCACAATTGTATACAGTGGCGGCGCGTGGTAAAAAGCTTTCGGAGGAGGACCAAAAAAAAAATTGCGGCGCAGGCGGATATTTAGTTAGATATTAGTTACCTACCTATTATTATTGAAATTATAAATAAATAATAAATGTATCATACCTAGTTTACATATTTTCTCTTTTAATGGCAAAGATTAAAATTTAATTGTTTTTAAATATTGCACGCTAATGCTATCAGAATTAGAAACTTCCGCCATTATCGTAAATACCAAATCGTTGAAATCAAAACAAACCGCCAGCGCCCGACCGATAATGCCAAATTAGTGGTGTGCAAATACTATCTGCTCGATACTTTAATATCTGATACATGGGCGGATTCGAAGTAATCGAATATCCTTCGACGCCAAATACTCGTTACTCGAATCCCGAATGGGACCGAAGCCGAAGTGTTACTCAATTGTATCGGCATCGGCCGTATGAGTAACGAGTTTGGAGTACTTGTAATCATTTGGACCGAAATTTATATATTGGATTTACCGATAATATAATATAAATAATAATAAATCTAATACTCGAATGGGAAGTATCAGTATCTACTCAATACTTGGAAAAGGAATCGTTGCACATCACTATGCCAAATTGTCTAAGTGCACTAATTAAAAGTGCCCTTGAGCTCCTCTAACATGCAACGCGAACCATGGGTACGGGGGGCGTCACGGGGGTGCGGGTTGCCTCGAGGCTAGTTTTTGCACAGATTTTGTCCTAGGCACTGGCGCAGGAAGGTTCAGATTCTATGTACTGTAAAATTCTATTGGGACATGTCGTCCTCTCTTTCTATATTTCGTAATTAGAATGCGACACAACATCTACGGAGCAAATAAAAGTGAATAATTAGATTCGAACTAACTATAGAGCGCATCCGCCAGCATGCACCGCAAATACAAACACATACATACCGGGTATTAATTTGTAGGTAATATTCCAGTCTTTATTGAATTCCGTTTGGGGTAATTATTAATTAAATTTTAGTATTTTTTTAAGTAAAATTTGGGAGTGCACGTGCACATGTGCACTTATGGAGAAACCGCCACTGATTGTATACAATTTATACCACAACTTTAAGTTTAGTTAGAGGACGTATACAATGTAGGTAAAAGCTCTACTGGCTATAGGGAAGCCTGCTTAGAAAATTCAAATTTAGCAGCTGTTTAGATAAAAATAGATACGTAAGGGTATAACACGACTTCCACTGGTGGCCTCTGTAATAAGACTGGAAAGGAGAGGGGAAACACCAGAGGAGAAATTGCATTGTGATTGATAATATTCCACTGCAAAAATCTCTGAGATTCTGAAGGCACGACTTACTTCTAATATTTTACCCCAAATATCTCAAAATTAAGAAAGAATTAAAGGTAGAATATATAGTTTGATTAGTAAAATCTAAATTTTTATTTGTGCGACAAGAACTCAGTCACCCTCTAGAACAATCTGTTTGCTTTTCATACTGTATTTATATATACCTGTACTCGAAGTTGCAGTCTTCTGTTCATTTGTTCCATTTGTTTTTGTCGCGCTTCCTGCGCTTTAAGTCTGAGTATTTCGTTTTTCAGGCACTTAATGTATTCGACGGATGATTTTAGTATAGTACCCTTATTTGGACGTACGTCCCGTACTATGTCGTAGTAAGGATCGTTGGTCTTTGGAAGTAGTGTTCCGAGCTCTTTTATTCTGTCGTTTATGTTAAATCGCCGCCGTCGTTCAACTGAAAAAACAAAAATAATTATTTTATTATTTAAACAAAATGATTTATAATTGGACTGAGTGTTATTTATATATTTATCCTGAGAACTTAAAATTAAAATTACTAAGAACATAGAGATTAAAATTAGTTTTTCTAGATCCGCTAGTGGATTATGTTTGAGCATAACTTAGTTTTTAACAAAAATAATGGCACGTAATTACTTTTTATTTCTTGGTGAAACAAACCCCTTGATTTTGCATTTAAGTGTTGTTGTTGTTGTGTTCTTTTTTTGACGACTTTGACTTTTAGACCTTGCCTATTCTGGATTATTTATTTATTTATATAACAGTGCACTGGCTATAATAATTTCGAAACATTAGGCTATGAAAAAATAGGTTGGTTTTTAAGGCCTCTTCTGCTATTGGAAATTTTATCAGCGTTTTTAACATTTTAATGTATGTCATCATTTCTCTTTGCTAAACTTTTACAATTTCGACGTAAGTGACATAAAAATTAGTAAAAAAATATAATATACATTCACTAATGACTTGTCTATATTTGCGAACGACTACACGGCGAAAATATATAACACCCGAAAATTATATACTATACCTAACTATAATTATCATTATAACTATAAAGTGATGTGAATATTGGTGTTCGTACCAAAAATAATGCAATTTCCTATTGTTAACCATATGGTTAATTAATTTTCCATTTTAGCACTGTTAACATTTCAAAAAGTAATTTACATATTTGACTGACTTTGTAGCTAAACTAATACAAAAGTTTGATAATAGTATCGACTGTACTATTTGAAGCAAAACATCGTTTATGATGAAGAAGTTAAAATATATGGTTGACAAGAAGGACCCATCAAAAACCATCCTCTCCATAGGAACCAACATACAGGCAGGAATCTACTAACTATTGAACGCATCCCTACAGATGCTGGTAACCAAGGCAGAGGCAGCCCTTGGGTGATCAACGAGTTTAGCCTATACTATTCATCAGGACTGGATGGGTGGTTTTCAAACCTACTGCAGAAAGGGCTCCGGGGAATCCTTCTGTAAATTATATAAATCTTTAGAGCGAGCATGCTGTTGGAATGCTTATTCTTCATCTCCTTTCCTTAGTAATCTATTCTGAGAGGTCTTATCTGGATCAGTAACAAGTCCGTCAGCAGTAACCATGTGGCCAAAGTACTAGGCGATCTGCGGCTAAATTGGCATTTCTTGGGGTTAAATCTGAGAATCGCAGTTCTCAAGCTGTCAAATACTTCTTGTACATTTGCTAAGTGCTCCTCAAACGTACTTTTAAAAGTAGTTATGTCATCGAGATAAACAACTGGAATGCGAACCAGCTGGAGACCACCAATAATTGTATCCTTCAACCAATGGAATGAATATCCTCGCCCTGATATTGTAAAGGTTGTTATTACTTTGCTACGGTAGAGATTCGTCGATTAAATTGAACGGGCTTTACGGAGTTTGCCTAAAATAATGTTAATTTCTGGAAGAGAATATGCGTCTTTCTGAGTTGAGACATTTACCTTTTGAAAATCTATACAAAAACGGAAACTATTATCCTTCTTCTTAACCATATGCTATAGGATAACGCCTTCTCCTTACATCTTGTCAAATTCTTTGTCAAATATTACTTGCATCCGTAGAATCAACGGGGGGCACCTTTGTTTAAAGGGATCTGACATGAAAGGAGTAGTTTCTGTAATTCAATCAAACTTTGAGATTTCCAGGTTTAGAAAGTCTGCAAATCGGGTGTCGCTGTCGGGGCTTGAAGTGAAAAGGACTACCTTCAACTAAACTGATTCTAGTTTTAATTAAAGACAATATCAATTTTGGCCCTAAATATAGTTGATTGGTAATAAAATCAATACCTAATACAATATCGTCGGATAAATCAGGTAACTACAGAAAAGGCTTAATAAAAAACTTCCAATATAAAAATAAATTTCATATTCGGTGGTCACCTCGATTTTTCATTCGCAATGGTAACTTATTCATTTACAACGTTAAACTTCCTTTTTATTTTGTTACATAGTTTAGCAAAAATTTTCTACAATAACTCTTTTTAGCTCCAGTATCGACAAGAAATTATTTTGTTTTCATTTCAATTCAACAATTATATGGGACTTTGCTGCATTTACGGTATATACAGTATTTTCTTGCTCAGAGGCTTCATCTTCTGGATGCGGACGGGCCCTCGATTCCGGAAAACATCCGTCTAATTTCCCGAATTTTGGCATGAACAGTCTCTAGACAAAATTCCATCTTATTTACCTCGAGAGCAAAATAGTTTTAAGTAGATTCATCTCTGAAGTGACGTGAAACCAAACATCTTGAAGCAAGGTGGTCATTCATACGCGCATTTGCGACAGTTACTGAGTTGATGATGGGTAATTCCATTTGGTTAGAGGTCGGGAGTAAAAACATAATTCTTAATGTTTTTTGGTCCTCTAGTTTAAAAGAGTTCACCTCATTTTTCATGGTTAACAAAGATCCAGAATATATTTGGTCTATTTCTAAAAGTTATTCATGTTTATTATTTTTCTTGACCACCATAGATCTAGGTTGGAGCCTGGTGGTAGTTATTTAATTGTTGAGGTCTTTATCAGGTATTTCGAGAGTCCTGATTTGAATATTAATTGCGTGTGTAAGGATTGGATTTTATGGGCCCTTAAGAGTCTCCCATAGCCAGTCAGGAATACGGTCACGAAATAGGTAGGTTCGTAATAACAAATCGTCGTAGGTTTAAACTATTTATTTAAGGCAATAACGTTTAAGTTAAATTCCATAATCAAAAGATTTATGGAAGAGGGCATTACGGACAACCTGTATAACAATTCCGTACAGCTTGTGAATTGGCGATATTGTTGTAGTGTGTGTACAGAAAACCTGTTAGTTACGTCGGACAGTATAAGAATGGTCGGTACTGTTGTAATTATCGGAATTATCGGACAGTATATGAGTGGCCAATACTGTTATAGGGTATGAGCAGACTACTACTATGTCGGCTTAGAACGTTTTTCTACGTTGTCCGACGCCTATTCTCCACCTCCTTCAATCCTGACAGTCATCTTCCGTCAGTTTTTTTTTGACTCATTGATCTTTGGATTGACTGTTGTCATTCCAGTTTAGGACGCCCTCTTTTTCTGCGCCCTATTGGTTTCCATTTTAGGACCTGCTTTGGTAATCTTTCGTCGCTCATCCGTTGAACATCGCCGTACCATATCAGCTGCCTTTTAGTGATGTCATCCGTTATGCTTCCCTCGATTGCCATTCTTTCTTATATGATCTGTTCTAGATATTCTCATTGATCTTCTTATTTCATCCATTTCGACACTTTCCATTTTTGCTTTGTATTTTTCTGTTACGCGACAAGTCTCTATTCCATACAACAGCGTGCATTTCACCATGGTTTTATATATGTTAAATTTTACATTCTTTTTTATCTCTCTGCTCCATAAAATACTGTTAAGACAAACAATAACCTTTTTTGCTTTTACTTTTTTTTTCAGTTCTTTACAGTCTGTCTTATCAAATGTGACACCCAAGTATACATACTCATTGCATGGAGATATTATTTGTCCATTTTCTAGTTCTAATACACTTGATTCGTTTCCAATACATAAGTACTGTGTCTTGTCCACGTTCACTGTTAACCCCCACTTTTGGTATTCTTCCGTTAACTTGCTCATCATATACTCCATATCTTCTTTATCATTAGCTACAATTACTTGGTCGTCAGCAAACTGTAGTGTGTATATGGTAAATCGGTCGTTAAGTTGTATTCCATGCCGTGTACTTTGCGTTTCCAGTTTTTTAGAGCTACTGCGATACATATTTTAAAAAGAGTTGGAGATATGCAACATCTCTGTTTTAAGCCTTTCGTTACAAGGAATTCTTTTTAAAGTCGATTTCCAATTTTAGATTTTGACCCTTTGTATAGTTCTTTTATCGCTTTTACGTATGTATGATTTATCTCTGCTGCTCTAACACTGTCCATAATTTTTCTACTGGAACGGTATCATATGCTTTTTGTAGGTCCACAAAGGTAACATGAGTCTCAATTACTTGTTTAAGACAAAAAACATTATTACTACAAGATCTGCCTGCACAAAACCCACTTTGCTCTTCTTCTTCTTGTTTATGAAAATCATTCTCTATTAGATCTCTAAGAATCCTACCGTACAATCTACTTAGAGTACTGGTTACTGAAATTTCTCTGTAATTGTTGCAATCCAGCTTGTTCCTTTTTATATATTGAGTATATGAATGCAATTTTCCAATCATCAGGTACTGTATGTCCATTTATGCATTGATTGATAATATATGTGAGATTTTCGAGTAGTTTCTCTGATCCATATTTGAGCATTTCAGCATATATTCCGCCAGGTCCGCTAGCTTTTCCGGATTTAAGCTTTTTAATACTATTCTTTATCATTTCTTTTTCGATGATTACTACCTCTCCATGTAGTTCTATGTCTCTCCTCGGAGAGGCTGCCAGATATTCGGGTCTCGTCTCCTGCAGCAGTCCCTTATAGTGTTCTGTCCATTGTTCTGGTTTGATAATCTGGATGTTTACTTTTTCTTTTGTTGGGTTTTTTACCGTAGAAATGAATTTCCATACTTCAGAACTCTGCCTACCTCCTACGTGTGTATTTATATCGTGGCATTTGCCCTTGACCGTTTCCTGTATTTCCTCCGTCCACCACATCTTATTGTTATTTCTATTATCTTGGTATCCAACAGCTTCTTTGCTTGCTTCCTTCAAGCTTTTTACTATGTGTGTTTAATAATTTTTCATCCAATCGTTTTTTATGAGCAGACAACTTGTATAATAATAACGGACAAAATAAGAATGGCTGATACTGTTGTAGTGTGCGTACGGATGGACAGTATACGAATGGCCTACGAGTATACTGTTGTGTGTATACGGACAAACTGTATAATAACACCAAATATATAGTATAGTTTGTGTAGGGACAACCTATATAGGAATAGCCGATGCTTTTATAGTGTAAGTACGAACCTGTATAGTACTAATGGATAGTAATGATATGGCCTTTTACACTTATATAGACAGTATAGGAATGGCACATACAATTGTAGTGTAATATGGACAACCTGTATAGTACTAGCAACGTCACGTAGCGGCGGAGCTTAACTAAACCCTAAATATTAGGGTAATTTATTCACAATATATTTCAAAAAATTTAAAGACTTTTAGGATTTTTAATTTTCATAAATTAGTATAAATTTACCTACTTACTCATGTTATGGTTGTCTTTTTTCTGTCTATCTTTGGCAATGGCGTGAAAGTCTGCGTCACTGAGTATAAACTCATTCTTAATAATATCGTTCGTGAGTGAGCTGTCTGACGTTTTAAAGCCATCTGAGTTAAGGGAACTTGATTCTAATGATAATAAGTCGTCTATTAATTCTTCAGCCTGAAACAAAAAAAAATGCTAACTGGTTTGCTAAAATCACAATATTTATGATATATAAAAGGTGTCCAATAACTTAGGGGCTATAGGGTAGCAGGTGATAGAGTGGGTCATTTCTGATAAAAAAAAGTTTATATAACGCATGCGTCAAAACTCTTTTTTGTTGAGATACAGAGTCTCAAAGTTGGCGATTTTTTTAACATTTATGATAATAACTTTTTAAAGAACGCAGTAAAATTATTAAATTTGATAAAGTCGTGTACTGAAACAAGAGCAATAATTCAAAATAAAAATATAAAAAAAATTTTGCGGTCAAATTTTTTTAGGGAAAACAATTTTTTGGAATAAACTTTTTTAATTGCTGTTTTAAACATAATGATTTTCTTGATGTTTTTTGTTATTAAAAATAAGCATGTAAGGAGATATATTAATAAATCATCATTGACTACGTTTATACTCGCTTAAATTAAATTAATTATTAGTTAATTAAAATAAAATCTGTTTTAGTGCTTAAAACGGTTTAAATAGTGTTTATCGACAAATTGGTTTTAGTGCCTAAAAATATTTTAATTATGTTTATACGACAACATTTTTAAACCATTCTTATAAAAAAGCGCTTTAATAGGCCTGTATAAACAAAGTAATTGGTCGTTTTTAAAAGATTAGGTAAGCGAAAATTTAATTTAATTTTAATACATTTTTGAAGGCTATTTTAAAACCGTCCAGAATCAAAAACATATTTTGACCCCCTAACCTTACTTTTTGCCTGAGACATTATTGGGTCTATTAACAGGTCGGGCAGTGATCGGTTCGGTTCGGTTCGGTTCGGTTCGGTTCGGTTCGGTTCGGTTCGGTTCGGATCATTAGTAATCGATTTAAATAGGTGTTGTAAAATCTTCATCAAAAAGCCAACAAAAGACGCTATGGCCCCGGACTATACAGTAAGAGCATAATTTATTAAAAACGAATAAACCAAGTCCGTAAAAAGTTCCAACTGCGGTGCTTATACTTTTGAAACTAACCAAAACTTTAATCGCGAGTTAGGCGCACACATCCTTTGTGTGAAGTATAAAATTCGTTTTGATTTTTATCGATCCACACACAGCACGTTTTCCATCTTTATCTCTGCATATGCTTCGGGCATTACGGCCTTTTAGTTGCTACGTGATTACGTGGATTAAAAACCACATTCAATGGATGAAACTTGTCATAGATGGCGCAGCTGCGTCTCAGACAAGACGATGCCAGTGTGCTTCAACTTTCGAGTGTTCAAGCTAGTTCGCTAGGTGGCGCCACACTTTTGAGTTTACTCGCATTGCACGGACGCGAGTATTTCATATGTAGGAGTTAGTTTTGGTTAAAATTGGAACAAGTCGACGGGCATCAAAACCCCGTGGTACAGGATGCGTTCCTGTACCGGCCCGGAGACAGGCCAGGGACCTACAAAATGCCCCTGGATGTCTAACAAAGTTGCGCCAAATTAAGGTTTTAAAGCTCAGGTAAATCCACATGGAAAAGTACAGACTAGAAATGAAAGAGGTACATACCTATCAGGCACAAGCATTATACCTTAGTAGTAGTAGGTGAAAATTGGCTTACCTAGGTATGCTGTTCTCCACTGATGACGTGAAACACACAGAGACGTACGTCTGGATATGCTACCTTGTGTAAGTAGGAAAACAACCAAAACCAACTCTTCCTTCTCTTTCTGACAATCGCGAGTTAGGCGCACACACACCTTTGTGTGAAGTATAAAATTCGTTTTGATTTTTATTCTTTTTAAAATTTTTAGGAAAAGTACTATTTTTTTTAGTTTTTCTTACAATTTTCATTTTCCGCCAAATTTTTTGACAGAATTTATTCCTTAAGTTGTTTAATTTTTCTAAAATTTTCTTTTGCAGCGCCATTTTTGCAAAAAAATTGTTAATATTTCCAAAGGGCGTAATTTTTTCGACAACTTTTTTTTGGCGCGATTTTTTCGACAAGTCAAATTTACCTAAAATTTTCGAGGAACATTTTTTGTGAATTTTCGAGTCTTTATTAATATTACAGAAATTTTTATTGTTTGCAAAAAGTACTTAATTTTTTTAAAATTGGTATTGGTTTTTTTATTTTTTTTATTTTATTTGTCAAACACACTGTGTTTTTTTTATTACAATCTAGTCAGTAAGACTAATTAGCAATTTTGTTTTAACTTAATTTACTAGAAAAGTCAGATTTAAACTTAGGGTTCACTCAACAGTTCTCCCCGCTTTGTTTAGTCTGTAACTCACAATTGTGTTGTGTTTATAGCATTATTTTGTTTTATGTGTAATTCACTTAGTTTACTAGCTCAAACGGCTTCACTCTTTTTAGTCGTCGAACTAGCATAGTATTGTCTAGAAGCTGAATTGCTTCCACATTCACATGCCGATGGAGTCTATCTTCATGGCTTTTTGCGTACTTTTTTATAGTCTCTGCTACAGTTTCGATTTTTAGATCTCGATGAAGGTCACTATTTCGAACGTACCAAGGTGCATTCACAATGTTTCTTAATACTTTATTTTGAAATCTCTGTACAACTAGAATGTTACTCTCTTTAGCACAACCCCATAGTTGAATACCATATGTCCATACTGGTTTCAGTATTTGTCTATAAAGCAGTAACTTATTATGAATTGTTAAATTGGACTTCCTTCCAATTAGCCAGTTCATTTTTCTATACCTTATCTCAAGTTCTTCTTTTTTTTTCTTAACATGTGCTTTCCAAAATTGGTATTGGTGAAATGAGCAAGTCTGCAGCAATAAAAGGACTTAATTCTCCTTAACAAATTTTTTCAATTTTCTTGTAATTCTTTTAGATTAAAATTTTTCTTTATTTTAATGTTAAGTGATTTCACGCCCCCTTCCTGTAGAAGTTTTAGGCATATTTCTGCTATGTATTATCTATTTTTTGCATCATCCAGATGCTAAGCTTAAGGCTAAAGCCCCCTTCCAAAATGACCCGGCTACTTGCACCCCTGGAAAGAAAAGTTTTCGAACAAAGTCTACATGAAATTTTTTGCTAGAAAATAAATGCATTCATTTAAATTCAATTTATCATTTGACAGATTTTTCGGAATTAGATACCTGAAACTATGCTGGAGATAAATTTTCAATAAATAGGACCTAACAAAAACAACTTTTTTATTTTATAAAAAATATGTTTTGAATAAGAGATTTCTAGAAGACTGAAAAATCAAAAATACATATTTTGTTTGGTTAAGTTTATTTAACTGTTGAGTATTTAAATGCTTTGACTAATGTATGTACCTATGTCGTAAACTACAAATAGGTATGTTAGTTTCCATTTTAACAAGTTCTTGTTGATTTGGTTAAGCGTCTGATTTTTTCTAGTTGGATTTAAAATTTGTATTAATTAAATGGCTAAATATTTGTCTGTCCTAGGCACACTTCTAATATAAGTTACACAATTTAATTTTATTTGATTTTGATTTTTTGTTACAACATTACGATTCACAAAAAAATCTTCGAAATGCACCAGCAGCGGGGTTCTTAAACGAAGAAACGAAATGTCTTCATGTAAAAATGTTTTTTTTCTATAAATAAGTCAATATGATTTTCTTGGAGCATTGATATTGTTATTTCGTAATGTGTGCACCACGAGATGAAAGCTACCGTGGGTATCGGAGTATTATGTATATGCTTTAAGACCCTTTACAATTAAATTTTGAAAATTGGTGTGCTGTATAAACATTTGATGGTAAATAAGATTCTAGATTCAAAATTTTAAAATTTTATTCGGTGGCGTCACATGCGGGCAGTGGCGGCGCGTGGTAAAAAGCTTTCGGAGTGCACACCAAAAAACTCTGCCAATATATGGGCCCCTAAGCTCACACTTGGTACTATAGTTATAGTGTACGTGGGAGCTAATAAAACTAAAAACTGAAATATATCTTAATCAACTCCAGACTAAATTACCTTTTGTTTGATACCACACAAGCCATGTATTGACTTAAACTCAAATTTTTGAAATCTACCCCCACCTTTAAAAAAAACAAAAACTAAAATGTATTTTGATTAACTCCGGACTCAATGACCTTTCGTTTGATATCACACACGCCATATTTTTACGTAAACTCTGATTTTTGAAATCTACCCCCACCCTTTTTGAAGAAAAAAAAACTAAAATGTATTTTGTTTAACTCCATACTCAATTACCTTTCGTTTGATATCACACACGCCATATTTTCACATAAAATCTAATTTTTTAAATCTTCCCCCACCCTTTTATTTGGCTTGTGTTTGGTGGATTTTGTTCATTTTTAAATGGGACCATCTCGACCCAAGACCCAGCCTAGGTACCAAATTTCATTAAAATCGGCCAAGCGGTTTTTGAGTTATGCGCGTTGGTCGTTACAGACATACAGACAGACAGACAGACAGACAGACAGACAGACAGACAGACAGACAGACAGACAGACAGACAGACAGACAGACAGACAGACAGACAGACAGACAGACAGACAGACAGACAGACAGACAGACAGACAGACAGACAGACAGACAGACAGACAGACAGACAGACAGACAGACAGACAGACAGACAGACAGACAGACAGACAGACAGACAGACAGACAGACAGACAGACAGACAGACAGACAGACAGACAGACAGACAGACAGACAGACAGACAGACAGACAGACAGACAGACAGACAGACAGACAGCGCGACAAAAAAGTTTCAAAATCATCTGAAACGCGAAGATATATAAAAATTTTTGGAATCGGAGCAACTTTTTTTTCTCGAAAAATTTAGGATCACCATAGCTCACACTACTATAGTATAGTATATGTGTGAGCTAAAAAATTAAAAATTGCGGCGTAGGCGGATATTTAGTTAGATATTAGTTACCTACCTAATATTATTGAAATTATAAATAAATAATAAATGTATCATACCTAGTTTACATATTTTCTCTTCTAATGGCAAAGATGAAAATTTAATTGTTTTTAAATATTGCACGCTAATGCTATCAGAATTAGAAACTTCCGCCATTGTCGTAAATACCAAATCGTTGAAATCAAAACAAACCGCCAGCGCCCGACTGATAATGCCAAATTAGTGGTGTGCAAATACTATCTACTCGATACTTTAATATCTGATACATGGGCGGATTTGAAGTAATCGAATATCCTTCGACGCCAAATACTCGTTACTCGAATCCCGAATGGGACCGAAGCCGAAGTGTTACTCAATTGTATCCGCATCGGCCGTATGAGTAACGAGTTTGGAGTACTTGTAATCATTTGGACCGAAATTTATATATTGGATTTACCGATAATATAATATAAATAATAATAAAATCTAATACTCGAATAGGAAGTATCAGTATCTACTCAATACTTGGAAAAGGAATCGTTGCACATCACTATGCCAAATTGTCTAAGTGCGCTAATTAAAAGTGCCCTTGAGCTCCTTTAACATGCAACGCGAACCATGGGTGCGGGGGGCGTCACGGGGGTGCGGGCGGCATCGAGGCTAGTTTTTGCACAGATTTTGTCCTAGGCACTGCCGCAGGAAGGTTCAGATTGTATGTACTGTAAAATTCTATTGGGACATGTCCTCTCTTTCTATATTTCGTAATTAGAATGCGACACAACATCTACGGAGCAAATAAAAGTGAATAATTAGATTCGAACTAACTATAGAGCGCATCCGCCAGCATGCACCGCAGTTGGTTTGAACACGAATACAAACACATACATACCGGGTATTAATTTGTAGGTAATATTCCAGTCTTTAGTGAATTCCGTTTGGGGTAATTATTAATTAAATTTGAGTATTTTTTTAAATACAAGCACATGTGCACTTATGGAGAAACCGCCAGCATGCGGGTAAGGTAAGCGTAAAAAGTACTCAAAACATTCCTATTTCTTTTACTCTGTAGGTTATTGCGATTTTGTTTGGATATCATAAAATTCTAGAGTTTTCTACGGGAAAAAGGTAATCTTACTTTGATTCGTTAGAGGGTACCTTTTACGAGTAAATCGACGAAAATTTTCTGATGAAAAAAACACAAATTTAGCGTCAAGACAAGATGCTAATCTTTTTACCCAACTGTAGTACGGCGAAAGGAAGGGTAATGTTTTTCGCTTGGGATTTGTATGTATGTTTGTGTTGCGCTAGAGGCTAAACGTCTGAACCGAGTTTGACCAAAAAGGTGTCGTTGAATTTCTATTGATCCCGAAGGTGCTATTATAGGCTATATTTTTAACAGTAATTAACCTAAAAATAATCAAAAAAAGCAAAAAAATAACAAAAAAAAACAAAAGAGAAACAAAAAAAAAAACAATAGAAAAAAAAAACAAGAACAAATAAAAATTAAACTTAACACTGTTCGCGTCCGTAAAAAATATACATGTACTTTCTGGGTAACGCTTCATGAATGGTAAATGTATAGTGCTTTCTATAAGGCTGAATAAGAATTAAACCTAAAAGTTGGAAATAAAAAAAAATTAATAAACACCCAACTGCTAAATCTACTTGTACCTACTAGTCGATTTATGAAAAAACAAATGATTTTTTATTTAATTTTTTTTTTAATAAGATTACAATGCACACGTAGATGAATTCGTCTTTGAGATGTCCGATTCAAAGGGACGTAGCTACCCGAGGAAGGATTACGCCTCTGAAAGGATGGCGCTTAGTTTTGAATCACCCGGTATATAAGAATTTTCAGAACTAAAAAGAATTTCCTATACCTATGTTGTAAAAATTTAAAATTTTTTTCAAATATTTTTTAATATGTTTTTAATAATTTGAATAGAAGTAAATGTTTAAAAAAAAAATATAATTTTATGTCAACATTTAAATTATGTAAAGTTATTTTATTTTACCCGTTAATTTATTTAATTCATTCATTCTTTGGCTTGATGATCATAAAATAAAACTAATTATTATTATTATCGTATCTATCTTTATTAGTCTACCATATACATAATACTCTTATGTATACACAATAGTGATGATGAGGGGTGGATCTTATCTCACAACCCTCAATCTAAACGTGCTTTGTGCGGTACGAGCAGTCGTAACGTTGCCAAATTTTGCTCAGAGTATTAGTTTTTGGGGAAAGCGTATGCTCAGTTTCAATTGTAACTACCAAAACTAGTTATGGGTTGCTTTTTTGATAATTGCTTTTTAAAAGCTGCTGTTGAGGCGACGTCGCTTTTAACTGCTATCAGGTCACAAAAACCAGCTTTATTAAAAAACAGCTTTGTGCAGTGAAAAAAAAATCAAAGGTGAAAAAAAAGTTTTTTGGGCAAACAGTTTATTTTCCGAGGCAATAATTTTTTTTTTATGCGGGTCAAAAATTGCACAGCTTTTTTTTTTAGGTAAATTTATAAAACAAGGGACGCAAACCATGTTTTACTACTTTCACTGTTTTTTGAAAAACGCAGTTTTGCCCATGACTAAAACCAAAACCCACTTCAATTAGTGCAATAATTAATCTGCATCTAGAATACAAATATTGACCTACATAATAATATGACAATTTAATTTTTTGTACGTTGAAATGTTAGATATAGTAAGGGCAATAAATCTACTTGTCGTAAGTTTTGCATCACCAAAAATTTAGTAAACAACATTTTATAAAAAATATTATATCAGTATAAACAGAGTATGACATTAATTTACAGCTAGCTTGCTTAAGAAAATTGTGTTATTTTAAGAAAAAGGCGCAGGTGTCCTATTAATTTTTAGGTTGCTTCGTAAGTGGTTAAAATTTAAAAGTAATAAAAATTGTAACTATTAAAGAATCACTGCCAGATACTGCAAACGACGACCTTTTCTCTGTGACTAGCCTAGTTGTCCAGGATGTAATTTAAATCATTCACCAAACTTTAAGGGATGATACAAAAGGGTAATAGAAAAAGAAATCCTATTATATTTTGCATCAAACCTTTTTTTTAGATACATGGTGTCAAACTTAAATATTTTTTTTTTGATTTTTTGTTATATCATTTTAGATAATCTAAATTTGGTGGAAATACTGCCTCAGTTAGTTAAAAGGGCGCAATAACATAAGGAAATAATGCATTTTTGCTGCCTTTTAACGAACAGGGATAGAATAAGGGTACTAATATAGTGTATAAATTGTTTTTAAAAAATTGAATTACTCAAAATTACCAAAAAAAATTTTTTTCTCTCAAAAATTATCAATAAATGTCGTGCAAATATTAATATTATAATTTTTATTTAGGGGCATTTAGATAAGTACAAAAACCAATCTCAATTTTTTTTGTGTAAATTTAGTAGGCTAGGTATAACAAAATATTTTTTATTTTTTTTACAAATTTATACTTATTGCAAAGGTAATTTGGTCACACTGTATCTCCTTAATCTATAATAGGGTGTTTGACAGTAGTAAAAAATAAATATATATTTATTTTTGGATATCTCTTTAGGTCTTGGGAATGCTAAAAACAGACTTTTTTGTTTAATTTTTTCTCAAATTCATAGTTCTTTTAATTAAATAAATTTATTAAATTAAAACGATTAGCCACGTGATTCAAAATAGGCGGTCTACCAATCAGCTGCGAGTGACGTCACAAAACAGTAAATGCCTCAAACGAACCTATTTTCTGTGTTATTTTCTTATGGATGGTAATGTTTGCTTTGGTTTAAAGTGCGAATTATCGTCCTAAATTAGATTTTATTTTGTGTTTTGCTTATAAAAAACATTTTCAATGGAAAACGGTTTCTCCAAAGCCGATAGCTCCAAGTTGCCAATGCTGAATTCCTTTATGGTGGCAGCAAGGGTGGCAGGCTTCTTTGCCAACAACAGTGATTTTTGTTCTGCGGAATTTAGAAACGTTAAAATGTTGATGTAAGTATTCGATGAGTTGTTTTGTATAATTTTTTTAAAGGTATTCTTCGCCTACTTTTATTCATTTAGATTTTGAGGTTAGGTTATATGTTTTGCTTTTTTGTTTAATATGCTACTTACAATAGATTTAATTAAATACCCAATCATTATTATTTGAAGCATTAAGAAACAATCAAAAATTGCTTTTTTAAAGCAAAATTTTTTAAATACATTCTACATACATGCCTATGCACTGCCTATTCTTGCATATGCACTGCTCAGTCCTACATTTAGCCTGCATGTGCACTGCCTAATCCTGCATTTAGGTACTCCCTAGTCCTGCCTAATAACTGCCTAGCACCGCCTAAAAATTTGTACACCTTTCTGCCTGTTATAGTTGTTCACCCCTTGTAATAAACATAACCTCAAAAATTTCATCGTCATTTACGAAATAGTTATATATATATTATAGACAACGTAAGAAAAATTAATAGAAACAATTTAGTTATATTCACATGAAAGGGATCTTCACAAATGTAAAGTGAAGATGTATTGATAAGGCCCTTGGGTCTCTACGAGCAAGCCACTTTTTCCGTTCTTTTACTGCTGTAGGCACATGAATAAATAGTTTTTCAGGTGTTTTTATGCTAGTATTCGAACACTGAGGCACTACACACCACTTATAGGATATTTTTTTACATAAATAACAGTAAAAACACATACCAAAAACAAATAAACGCTTGAATGCCGTGTATCTGTCCGCGAGTTTACTGCGCTGTGGCGTCATTGCAACGCCATGCTAGAAATGAGCGTTTTCGCGGCAAATTCAAATCGGAAATTAGAAATCTTTATTTTAAATGTAGTCATAATAAAATATACTATTTTAATAATTTTGCGTAGCAAATTAGGGATCTATGTATCATTATAAACTATTTTCTAAAATTTGACAAATACCCTATTATTTTTCTTTTAAGCAATAGAACATTTTTTGATCATAGTAAATCACAAAACTACTTGACGTTGGTTTGTCATTTTTGAAATTCACAGTTTTTATCTACTCTTTAAATTTGATTAATGTGATAACCTTTCCCACCCTTCCTTTAAGTTTGTTGCACCATTTAATTTATATTCTGACTGTCATAAAAGGTATTGAATTATGTGTGACCACGGAATAAGTGTGGATAAGGTATAAATAACAAACAATTTTTGATTTAAATTCTTATTTTCTGGAAATATCAGGCTTGGTCTCAAATCACATATATAAATAATAACATTCCTAAACCAAATCAATTAATTAATTAATCTATTACAGGGGTGTTTAGTAGGCTGATTTAATAAAAAGTTTTAAGAGTACTTAAAGCATTTTTTAAACATATCGGCAAAACGTTGTTTAGAATTAAAAGTTATCGCAGATTTTTAATTCTCGGAAAAATCTTGAAATAGATTCCTGTTAAACAAGTACTTTCCTGGCTATTAGTGGTGGATCTAATCCCTAAAAATTGATTAGCCCCAAAATAAAACTAAAAAATTACTTTTTTGCAAATATATTATGAATTAACAGCTAATAAATAACATTAGGAAAAATGGTTTTTAATTAAATAAAGTCGGAGGGAGGGAAGTGCTGAGCCTTTCATTTCAACTATTATGAATTGAAATTTTAAGGTCTCTATATGGCATATGGTCTGTACTTATGGTTATTAAATAAAACAAATTTTAGGAAGTGCCTGTCTTTGTATTTTTTATATTGTCCTCTGTCCCTTGCTCGCTTGAGCTTGTTTGCATATTAAGGTAGGCTGTTCTACTAACAATTTTTCCAGTTGCACCAGTGATAAAAATGGTTTATTTTTCTGTCTGAATCAAATAAAATTGTTTGGGAAATTGCTTTAATAATACCAATTTTCAATATTTTTTATGCATCGTGCATCATTATGTAACTATCATATTAACTCATCGGTTGTTTGCTGTGTAGAAAATGTAAGCAAAACAATTAGGTATAATTTAATATTAAGTATTTTTTACTTAGGCAAAATGAAAACCTATTTTTACCAAAAACAAAATACAGAACATTTAGATAAGAATCCAACAGACCAGAAAAAAAATTTGTGTAAAACTTTAGGGAGTTTTTAAAACAATTAAAATGTTCAGCCATTGCGGGTTTAGGTTGATTAATGAGTCAAAAACTATATTGAGTGATCTTATAAGCAACACGATGTTTTAAGTTTGAGGAAAATCGGTTTCTAAATAAAAAGTTCGCCATTATAATTTTTTTTTTTAATAAACCAACCAAGTACAAGTCAGTCAAATCTGAAAAACTTTATAAACAAATTTATAAATAAACCTTTAAACAAATGCCAATACCAATATCATTAAACAAAATTTCTCGCGGCAAATTTTCTCGGCGGAGAATTATCCGCGCGGTGAATTGCATAGCGGTGAATAAACGGTGGCGAATCAGAAGCGGCCAATTGTCCCCTACCCTTAAATGCTGATAGTACAGTCTACAAGTATTTTGCCACTGCCAGTAAATAGACGAGACATTATGGGTGAGATTGTTCTTAAAAAGTGCTTACTAAGTTTCATTGATTAAATTACATCCACAATCAAATACAAGCACGTACATAAACATAGATTAGCAAACCTATTACTATTTTATCAATGAAAAACCGTGGCCGTCTCGGTTCAACGCGTTTTTATTATTCGCGTACCCTCAGGTGTACACTCGCCCAATTTTTTAATGACATTTTATTATTCTTACATTTCTAGAATAGAAAGAAACAGTGCGTTGTCTGGCAACATTGCATTGTTTTAAATAAGTATCATGATTTATTAAATCATTTTCTTTAGCAGTTTTTAAAGGCCGCTGAAATTCCGGCTTTCCAGGCAGGCTTAGACAATTTTAAAATGACATTAAAAATTTGGGCGAACGTACAATAGACACAATATAAAACTCCAGAAATTTCTAGATGCGATCGCGATGGAAGGAATGTTTAAAGATGCGTTCCTCGTTCGCATTCATGCTCAAGTAAATACGCGCCTTGAAACGAACAATATTCAAATGAATAATCGTTTGAAGTATCCACTAGGATCGGACAGAGTCGCATACCGCCCACAATCGATTGCTGTTGGCCACGGCTTCAAGGCATGTACATATAGGGTAAAGGGGGGCAAAATGGGATACGGGGATAAAACGGGATACCGCAGTTATAGCTAAACTGCGCAAGAATAAAACTTAATATCAGATATTTTATCTCCATGTCTGGTTCAACTCTTTGCAATATGATTGGTGCCGGACGGCTGAGCTTAAGTTGGTTTTTGCTCAACATGTGATGTTGTGCGTTGTTTATTGTTAAAATAGCTTGTTCATTTTGTGGTGGCGGTAAATACATTTTTTACAGACTTTTTAAAATTTTGTTTACATTGAACAATTAGTGGGTTTATGTATTATTTATAATTAAACGCATTGCCCGTAAAATTAGCCTTTTACTGTGTATGATTTTTGTTTAAATTTAACTGGTGGTTTGGGGCAAAACGGTTTTTTTTTATGTGGGCAAAACGGGGTAACTTGTTATACCTAATAACCTAGACCCCATTTTGCCCCATTTTTTTTTAACTTATTTTGGTATCACTGAAAGTTTTATTTTATTTTATGTTGTCTTTGCAAAAAATGGGCACAAAATTCATGTAGGAGAGTCGACAGCGATGACTAGGTCACTGTAATTCTTTATAAATTTTATAAATACTAAATTTTATTATTATAAATGTATTTTTTATTACAACTTTTTATTTTATAAGTATTTTAAACTTGGTTGGTATTTTAATAAATAAAATTTGTCTTACAAAAATATTGATTCTCAATTAGCCACCCGCTACGCCCGTTTTGCCACATATCGCATTTTACCCCGCATGCGGGGGGCCTAAACTGAAAATTAAAACATTAGTATAACATATCTAGCCTTACTAACTTAATTCCAAATGACGAACGCAATGGTGATAATTTAATAGGAGAAATAAGACTATAAAATATTCAATTTTGCCCCCCTTTCCCCTACCAATGCTCGTTCGGTCTCTCAGCGAAGCATGCGAATTCTGCCTCTAATGAATACGCGCCTTAAAGTAGCTCGACCATTTGTCCCGAGTTAGACGAGACTCTCCTGATTTACAGAAGGCTTATACTTCGAAGTGCCCCGCAAAAGTTCCGATTTTTACCTTCATAATTTTTACCTGTATTCAAGATTTGCTTTCAAAAATCAGTTCTAAACTAAAAGATTGGCCAAAATTATGTTGAAAACAATAAAAAATATATAGTTTGTAATAAATTTTGTTGACCCGAACTAAAAATATTCAGCTGCGGCGTTAGACTAATATTTTTTGGTAATCGAAATTCGGAATTATTTGGAAAAAAATGATCATAACAAAAACATTTCATGTAAAAAAAGCCAAGTACGCGAAAATGGTATTCCGTAAACAGAATTGAGATAAAAGTAAAGCCAAGTTTTCCAATACAAATTTCAAGGTTCTTACTAGTTTGGAAATGTTTTTTTTTAACTTTGCTATTACAGCCAAACTTCTTTATGTTCAATTTTGCACTGTGCCTAAGAGTCATTTACAGCCGTAATAGCCAAGTTTAGAAAAATATTTCCAAACTAGTAAGAACCTTTCATTTTGAAATTTGTATTGGTAAACTTGGCTTTACTTTTATCTCAATTCTTTTTACGGAATGCCATTTTCGCGTACTTGGCTTTTTTTACATGAAATGTTTTTGTTATGATTTCACTTCTTTTTTAAAGGAATTGGATAATACTTAATTTTTAAAGTAGTAAAATATGCGGAATATTGTTCAAAAGTTTTGCAATGCCTTACTTAAATTTTTGAGATTTTTTAATTTTTTTCCATGGTTTTATCGTAGTTCCTATCAGCCTTCCAAAGCTCAGCTCTCTAGCGTATCTGAAAGTGCACAATGTTACTTTTACATAACTTTACATGTATAGGGGAGGGAAATAAATTAAAATTGTCGTATTTTTAAATTTTGTCCTATAGTTTTATCATAGTTCCTATCAGTCTTCCAATGCTCAGCTCTCTAGCGTTTCTGGAAGTGGGTAATGTTACTTTTACATAACCTTACATTTATAGGGGAGGAGAGTAAATGAAAATATTGGACTTTTTAAATTTTTTCCCATGGTTTTATCATAATTTCTATCAGCATTCCAATGCTCAGCTCTCTAGCGTTTCTGGAAGTGGGCAGTGTTACTTTTACATAACTTTACATTAATAGGGGAAGGAAGTAAATTAGAATTTTGGGGTGTTTTAATTTTTTTCTATAACTTTATCATAGTTACTATCGGTCTTCCAAAGCTCAGCTCTCTAGTATGTCTGGAAGTAGGCAATGTTACTTTTACTTAACTTTACATTTATAGGGGAGGGAAGTAAATTAGAATTTTGGGGTGTTTTAATTTTTTCCTATAGTTTTATCATAGTTCCTATCAGTCTGCCAAAGCTCAACTCTCTAGCACTTCTGGAAGTGGGCAATGCTACTTTTACATAACTTTAAATGTATAGGGGAGGGGAGTAAATTAAAATTTTGGGGTTTTTTGATTTTTTTTTTATAGTTTTATCATAGTTCCTATCAGTCTGCCAAAGCTCAACTCTCTAGCATTTCTGGAAGTGGGCGATGCTAATTTTACATAACTTCTAATTTTTTCCAGGGGTTTGGTCATAACTTCTATCAGTCTGCCAATTTTCAGCTTTGTAGCATGTCTGAAGTAGAATATTGATGATCTATACATGAGTGAGTCAGTAAGTGAGTGGCAATTTCGACGTTTTTTGAAATTTCGTAACTACTTTACTACTTTATGGAATTCCATGAAAGGGGAGGGGTTGTTAACTCCATGGAGATCTACGACTGTGCAAAGTTTGAGATTCGTAGCTCATTCCGAAGTAGAGTTTTAGGTAGGTCAAATATCGGCTGAAATGTTTCCAGAAAAGATGGTTACGGCGAGCGAACTTGGCGAGGCACTGCCGTGCCCTCAGATGTGCATTTCAAGGACCCGATGTGCATCTTATATCTCTTGCATAGGTATGGCAAAATATTACCCATTCCTGCAAAACTTGCCTAAAAATTTGAAATGTGACGCTGGAATATTATTTTATTTGCTTATACTTTAATGTTTTTTTTTGGTTTAATTTGAAAATGACTGAGGTAAATTTTTTAATTTATTAATTTCTTTTCGACCATTAAAGGCCCCCCCTTGGTTTTGAACTAAATCGGCGACTTGACCACAGCATCAGCAGTGTGTTCCAACTTAAAAAAAAAAATATGGTAACGTTACCTAAACTTAACTTTCTATCGAATCAGTCTACTTTCAATCGAAAATTCATAAAAACGTGCAATTTTAGGAAATAGTTCTTATTATGGCGGAGTCGTTTAATATGAATCAAACAGGTTATTGTCTTCCTCCACTAATTTTTAATTTGTTTTAAACAAATAGTCCCGACATGTTTCTTAGGCAGAGACATACATGTTCAGGGGACATTACTAAAATAAATTAGCACATCATTTTAAAGAACTGGTTAAAAGACTTTGCCTAGCTACTAAAACGGTTAAGTCATAGAAATTTCAAAAACATTTTGGCCTTCTAAAACAGTTCGGCGCCGCCGTTTTGGCGCCAAGTAGCAACGTGCTTGGAATTGCCCGAATCAACTTGCAAAAAAGAGAAATTAATTTTCTTGTAATAATATCAACCATAGAATGTTGGTCACTTATGCAAATCGTTTGTTTTTAAGTGTACAACATTAACTTTTCGCGAAACAAAACTGACCTTTTGTGTAATGAAGCAACTATTGCAAAAATTGAGACATGAATACTTGAATAAAATAAATTAAAAAAATAATTATTATAAAACTACGTTGGTTAATAACACTCACAAGTCGTAAGAAACAATATTTTCTTTAAAATACTTTTTCTTCTTGACGTCATGCTGTCAGTCTCAAATTCTTTTTTTTCCTTGGCTTATCTTTCCTTTAAAGAAACCCGCACACTTATGGGATTTTGGTTGAACGCGTTACGGTGTGGCAGACATTTAGAGAAAGGTTTAAAAAAATTTCTATTTGTTAAATGCTTTATTTTATTTAAAAAAAAAACCAATCCCTTTCGTTGGGGGAGGGTTATCTTGACAATGTACATTAAACGATAGCTTTTTTGCAAACGTGAAATTTTGTACCCGTGAATTTAAAAATCAAACAAGTTTCATGGCTAATCGGGCAAAAACTCCTTTTTGCCCGATTAGCCATGAAACTTGTTTTAAATTCACGGGTACAAAATTTCACGTTTGTTAGTATTATTTGGCTTAAAAATTCCGTTGATTGACGCTCACTGTCTTGCTGGCGGGTAAAAATGCAAAATGCGTTGATCCGGCCTGAAAAGACAAAGAGCTGTCGTAGGTCACGGACTATAGTTGTTTTCTTTTATTTGCATTCGATCTTTTCATTGATCGATATTGTATAGCAGTGTTTTTCCCTGCTTTTGGTTTTTTGTTTCTCTCGTATCTCGGTAGATGGCGCCTCTTGCTATAGTTCGCTCACTAATTACATTTAATTAGAGACAAAACCGTCTGATTAACTTCGCAAGATTTGTCACTTGACCAGCAGTGTTCTGAGGAGTCCCATAAGGACGAAACGGTTAACTGTCAACACTTATTAGGTGTCCATTAGATCTTGGACCCCCGTGAGGTTAAGCTTTCAAGCTACCCACAGAAAAATATAAGGGAAACAAAAAACTCCTTTTTGCCCGATTAGCCATGAAACTTGTTTGATTTTTAAATTCACAGGTACAAAATTTCACGTTTGTTAGTATTATTTGGCTTAAAAATTCTGTTGATTGACGCTCACTGTCTTGCTGGCGGGTAAAAATGCAAAATTCGTTGATCCGGCCTGAAAAGACAAAGAGCTGTCGTAGGTCACGGACTATAGTTGTTTTCTTTTATTTGCATTCGATCTTTTCAATGATCGATATTGTATAGCAGTGTTTTTCCCTGCTTTTGGTTTTTTGTTTCTCTCGTATCTCGGTAGATGGCGCCTCTTGCTATAGTTCGCTCACTAATTACATTTAATTAGAGACAAAACCGTCTGATTAACTTCGCAAGATTTGTCACTTGACCAGCAGTGTTCTGAGGAGTCCCATAAGGACGAAACGGTTAACTGTGAACACTTATTAGGTGTCCATTAGATCTTGGACCCCCGTGAGGTTAAGCTTTCAAGCTGTCCACGGAAAAATATAAGGGAAACAAAAAACTCCTTTTTGCCCGATTAGCCATGAAACTTGTTTGATAGCTTTTTTGCTTTCTTTTTTCTTCTTTTTTGATTTTTTCGTTCTCCGCTGGATAATTTAATTTAACCCCTTCCTTACACATGCTGCTGTAATTTGTTGTGCCTACTTCATTGAACACGCTGCTGTAAATTTTTTTAAGCCTACTAAACTGTAGGCAATGGCGATGGATCAACTCCAGCAAGTGTACAAGCTGAAGATGAGAGCGTATGCTCTCGAAACATGTTCTTGTAATAATAAAATTAGTGGAGAACGACCAAACTTGTTTGATTTATAGATCACCTCCACCCAACATGGACTATTTCTTCCATTGATCGAAATGTATAGCAGTTTATTTTCGCCTGCTCTTGTTCTAGTTTCTCTCGTATATCGGTAGATGGCGCTTCTTGCGAGAGTTTTCTCACTATTTACATAGGATTAGAGACAAGACCGTCTAATTAACTTCGCAAGAGTGTCACATTAACCAAGCCGTGTTCTGAGGAGGTTTTGAGGAGTCCCATACGGACGAAACACTTAACTGTCCACACTTATTAGGTATCCATTGGATCGTGAGGTTAAGCTTTCAAGCTACCCACGGAAAAATATGAGAGAAAAAAAAACTCCTTTTTACCCGATTAGCCACGAAACTTGTTTGATTTTTAAATTCACGGGTACTAAATTTCACGTTTGTTATTAGTTTTATTGCAAATAGTTTTAATAAATTTACGACAACGCGATTTTTGTCCACTTCCACTTTCAATTTTTAAATCAGGTAGTGACGGGCCTAATTCTTTAATTTTTAGTTTTTCCTCTAGCGAAAAACCACTAAAAGAGTTTTTAAGACGCTAATTTTATTAACTTTCACTTGAAAAATAGAACAATATGCAGAGTATAAGGGTGGTAGTTTGTTGCGTAATTTAGAGGGCGTAAATTAAAACAAATATGCCCCACGTACACGAACAAGACGACAAAGAACCGGCAAAAATTTTCGTTAATTCTTCTCATTTAAACAATGTAAAAATTATCCAACTCGCTCATATAGGCCACTAGTAAAAATCTCTCTCTGTTCGACGGCGCTAGCAGACAAGCGGCACACATTCCACCCCCGACTTACTCTGCGTTTCAACGGCAGCCAGCCGGTCAGACAGTCGTCGCGCATTATCGGTTCGGAGTGTGATCCACTGCATTGCACAGGGTTTACAAATAAACAAAATAACAAACATATTAAGATGTTTTACAAATAAAAAAAATTGTTTTTGTAGAAAAATAAGGTAGTGCCATGGCTCCGTGGCACATAATTTTAATCAAAAATATTTTTTCTTCGCAATCTTAAAATGTAATATAGCGAATAGGTTTAAACTTGACCCTTCAACGTTTCTAAATTCTTTCCGAATAAATTATTTGTTACTGAACTATTATTTCAAGGTAAATACGATCAAAGTGAAGATCGATTGATCTTTAAAGATCATTATCAACATTACCGTAATCTTGAAATGCAAGATAGTTGACATAATCACATTTGACCTATAAAAGAGGCTAGTATCTTTTTATATGTTTACAATTTTTTTAAATATTTTTTAAATTCGTAAAAAATTTCCGTCTCTGCCGCATATACTACGAGGGACACATGCAAACGAAAACTAGTATCTTGAGAACAACTAACAGCGATTTTAATTATAAGTACCTTATTTTGCGGGGCGGACCTATATCATTTATAATAATAATTCAAAAAAGTGTCGAAAAATTTCTCAAACCAAAGGACAACCGATCCTTTATGGAGCGCAGGGACTTAACCTTAAAATGAATAGGGCTGTCTAACAAAACATATGATCCAATCCAAGATGTCTTCCGGTGGACACACAAACCGATTTCCCATAAGCCGTAATGTTAACAAAAACGTAAATTTTACAAAAACGACAAGAGATTTAGTCTTAAAAATGATTCAGTTTTAAGAACAGATCCTTTGTGCATATGGGAAAAATGCGTTTTTCTTAAAAATATTAAACTAAAGTGAGTAAATCTGAAATAAAAGGGACCATGTTTTCTTCAAAAAAGTAGGTTATGTATTTATACTTTTATTTCGGTGTGATTTTAACGTGGTTTTAAAAATAACGTTAAAAAGCTACCTATTAAACTTAAAAAAGTGTGTGTTTTTAACGTTGATTTGATTTGTGCTATGTGGGTATCCATTTAGGAGGGACCCAGTGAGGATCATTGCTGTGTTCTAATTTTGAAAGTTGCTTGCCTAGAATAGTAAAAAAATCATAGTGAAATATTTCTTATAGTTTAACACAATTCTAAGGTCCACTCGAGCACAAAAAAAGATCCCAATAGTTACATATTTATCCAAAACAAACCTGACAAAAAACTTTCGAATATTTCAATGATGTTCTGTTAAGTCAGCTCTAGAGCACTTATCCACTTTCTTTTCCCTTCTTTGAGCTGATACCTAGTTCATTTAAATCAGAATGATTTTTTAAGGTCAAAATAATACTTGGCATTCCATCAAAACTAACATTATCAAGATCTCCCCAGCTGCCACAGTTCATAATAGCACAAAAACTAATAATAATGATTCAAACTGAGTAAACAACTGAAAAAAAAGTTTTAAAAAACGCATTTTTCCCATGTGCACAAAGGGTCAATACTTAGAACAGCATCTTTGTTGTAAATTAAATCGTTTCACTTTTTTTAACATTTACGTTTATGAAAGCATTGCGGGTAATGAGAAAACGGTTTGCTTGTCCTCCCACAACTATCGAACAGCTGATCGTGACAGTTCGTTAGACAAGCTTATAGCTAACGCTTGTTATAATAAATCACTGCATTATGCGCTTGTCGCTATGGATCCTATTTTGGGGGCAACACTGATTTCAGTATTACCAGTGGCCGCTGGTAACTTTATAAATGGGGGGGGCAGAAATTTATATTGCATATTTTTTTTTCTCATTTGATAACCGTGACTCTTTCGCCGACACTAAGGCCGCCATTTCAGAACGCCTAATTGCACGGGTCATCGGCCACCTTTGGAACCCCAGACCGGGTATTTTTTTTATCCGGTCCTTTTGTCCCTTAGAATGGCCTACCGACTGAAGGAGTGTGTAACAAAGTCCGCCTTCACGAGATATCCGACCTCATCCGGCCTGGTTACCGGCGTGAATGAAGTGGTAGGACAATATTACATTTTACACTCCCCAGGAATCCTATAAATGTCTGCCGCACCCGACCTCGGCAACCGACGGCGATCGAACCCGCCACTGTAGCAAGCGAGATTCCTTAACTCACTTGTGTTTAGTGCGAAAACGCACCGAGCCACCACGGTTACTTTATATTGCATAAAAAAGGAGATCAAAAAAACTTAACCAAACAATTTTATTTTAGCATTTTTCAAACAAGCAGCTACTTGGTGTAGTTTTTAGTTTATTTGTTTATAGATTAAGTCTATTTTCGCCCTTTTTTTACATGCGCAAAGTGCTCGGATTAGCACCAGTTTCAGACTAATCATGGCCCTGTAGAGCAACCTTAAAAATCCCACAGAATTTTAAACAGTCTGTTAACCTACTGAGTATATGTCTATTTTTTGCCACATTTTCATTATCTTCGTTAATGTTTTTCCTATAGGCACTATTCAGTTGGCACCTAATATCAGTCTTGCCTAGCATAGAAAATTCTTCAGGCTGTGTGTGTGTGTGTCTTTGCCAGCCACGCAGGATAACTTCGTGGATTGTTCATTATAAGACCAATCAAGCAAAAAAAAGCATTTAGTTTTTCACAGCCGCACAACCCGTTTTTAGCATCGTATAATTTTTTATTACTTTTAGGTCCGGTCAAAAAGGCATTAAATATTCCTTCAAAGTTATAAATTGCATGTAGAATTAAACCCACCGAATATAGTATATTGAAAAATAAAATTTTTGGTCCTACATATTTTAATACAAAGAACTTAATAGTCATTTTTCGTATGCCAAATAAACATTTTCATTTTTAAAAAATCTCTGCAAGTTCTAATCATATCTTATTACCCAAACTGCAGCACGGCGAAAGGAAGGGTAATGTTTTACGCTTGAGATATGTATGTACGTATATATATATCGTCACCCTAATTCTGAAACGTCGTAACCCTAATACTATGTCGGTTTAGAACGTTTTTCTACGTTGTCCGACGCCTATTCTCCACCTCCTTCGATCCTAACAGTGAGCTTCCGTCAGGTTTTTTTGACTCACTGATCTTTGGATTGACTGTTGCCATTCCAATTTAGGACGCCCTCTTTTTCTGCGCCCTATTGGTTGCCATTCTAGGACCTGCTTTGGTAATCTTTCGTCGCTCATCCGTTGTACATGGCCGTACCATATCAGTTGCCTTTTAGTGATGTCATCCGTTATGCTTCCCTGGATTCCCATTATTTCTTTTATGATCTCATTTCTTATATGATCTGTTCTGGATATTCTCATTGATCTTCTTATTGCATCCATTTCGACACTTTCCATTTTTCCTTTGTATTTTTCTGTTACGCGAGAAGTCTCTATTCCATACAACAGCGTGCTTTTCACCATTGTTTCATATATGTTAAATTTTACATTCTTCTTTATCTCTCTGCTCCATAAAATACTGTTAAGACAACCAATAACCTTTTTTGCTTTTACTATTCTTTTTTCCAGTTCTTTACAGTCTGTTCCTGTCTTATCAAATGTGACACCCAAGTATACATACTCATTGCATGGAGATATTGTTTGTCCATTCTCTAGTTCTAATTCACTTGATTCGTTTCCAATACATAAGTACTGTGTCTTGTCCACGTTCACTGTTAATCCCCACTTTTGGTATTCTTCCGTTAACTTTCTAATCATATACTCCATGTCTTCTTTATCATTAGCTACAATTACTTGGTCGTCAGCAAACTGTAGTGTGTATATGGTAAATCGGTCGTTAAGTTGTATTCCCATGCCGTTTACTTTGCGTTTCCAGTTTTTTAGAGCTACTGCGATAGATATTTTAAAAGAGTTGGAGAGATACAACATCCCTGTCTTAAGCCTTTCGTTACCAGGAATTCTCTTGAAAGTCGATTTCCAATTTTAATTTTAGATTTTGACCCTTTGTATAGTTCTTTTATCGCTTTTATGTATGTATGATTAATATTAGTCTGCTCTAGCACTGTCCATAATTTTTCTACTGGAACGGTATCATATGCTTTTTGTAGGTCCACAAAGGTCACATAAGTTTCTATATTTCTGGCGCTTCTGTTCTTAATTACTTATTTAAGACAAAAATCATTATCACTACAAGATCTGCCTGCACGAAACCTACTTTGCTCTTCTTCTTCTTGTTCATGAAAATCATTCTCTATTAGATCTCTAAGAATCCTACCGTACAATCTACTTAGAGTACTGGTTACTGAAATTCCTCTGTAATTGTTGCAATCCAGCTTGTTTCATTTTTTATATATTGAGGATATGAATGCAATTTTCCAATCATCAGTTACTGGATGTCCGTTTATGCATTGATTGATAATATATGTGAGATTTTCGAGTAGTTTTTCTGATCCATATTTGACCATTTCAGCATATATTCCCCCAGGTCCGCTAGCTTTTCCAGATTTAAGCTTTTTAATACTATTCTTTATCATTTCTTTTTCGATGATTACTTCCTCTCCATGTACTTCTATGTCTCTCCTCGGAGAGGCTGCCAGATATTCGGGTCTCGTCTCCTGCAGCAGTCCCTTATAGTAAACCGTAACCCAAATTAACAAAATTTTACAGGAATAAGAAAAGTTAGAAGCAAATTACATAGGGTAAACATTATGCGACTTGTTAGAAATCGCGGGAATGACCGTTTTATATATTTTTTTGGTTGCGAGGATTTAGCAGCATAGAGCTATATATAATATATATATATATATATATATATATATATATATATATATATATATACTAACCTTTGACGCAAAAATTCAAAATTCATTTTTTTGTGGGTTACGACGTTTTAGAATAAGGGTGACGATATATGCATGTTTGTGTCGCGCTAGAGGCTAAACGGCTGAACCGATTTTGACAAAAAAGTGTCTTATAAATCAAACAAGTTCAGTCGTTCTCCACTAATTTTATCTCATCTTCAGGTTGTACACTTGATGGAGTTAATCCATCAACGTTCAAGTGTACAGCCTGAAGATGTTAACGTTTTTTAAACAGGAATCAACATGGCGGTCGTCAGGTTAGGCTTTAAGGCAGACAAATTTCCTAAATTTCATGCTATTTTAATGAAATTCCTTTGATTACTCATCCCCCTTCCACTCCCTATCTCCTCCTCGACCTCCTTATTGTTAATAGTTGTAGCTGTAACTTTTACAAATATACAGCGATTTCAAAAATTCTTTCTGCACACGCTTTAAGATTTTTTTCAACACCATTTTACTAGTTCCGCCTCCCTCTCCTCTCCCTCACCTTTAATCAATGTTTTTAGAAACGCACCTGTCTACCCCTTGGGCATAGTTCAATGTTTGACACAAATAGTTGGAAATAAAAATTACCCAGTCATCTGATTCATGAAAATTCAAAACTGTATAATTTCGTAAGTGTGCATTGGACTTGATTGGACATCAAAACCAAAAATTGAAGCATGTCGTACATTACAGGTATACCTATCACTTTTGTAACCTACTGGCGAGATATATTTAAAAATTTAGAAATGGTATACATTTATACAAAAAGCACCCTTTACATTATAAACGTATTATAATATTATTTTCTGTTTAGCAATTATAAACGGTTTTAATTCGAATATTTTTTTATAATAATTATTGGTAATTGTTTGATCCTTGAATGAAACTTAAAAATTAGTTCCCACTAGATGATAGATGTACAAAATCACACATATTCACATACATAAACGTGCGTAGCATTTTGGATTATGGGGAGGGGGCCGACGCATAGCAGTCGAAATTACTAGACGTAAAATCTCAAGACTCGGAAAACAGTTGTCTTGTGGGTTGGAAGGTACAGATAACGTTTTTATTGGCTTTTTTGTCCGGCATCTTAAGATTTAAGATTGGGGATACAATCACGCTTAAACCTTTAAATATATTCTTATTTAAAAAAAATTACTTTGTTTGAATTCATAAAAAATATATTTATCTCGATAACGATGTACGAATTACGGAAATCGGTTTACTTGTTCTCCAAAAAGTTTTTGTTTCAAATATTGTTTTACAAATTATATATCACTCAGGGCACGCCTTCCCCCCGCAAGCCTAATTTATAACGCATTTTTGATATATTTCATGAATAAAAAACTTTAATAGCATAACATTTGACACCTTGGGGCCTCGGCCCTCCCTAAGACATAGTCCTGGGTGCGCCACTGCAGTCAGGATGGCTGCAAGTTTTGATAATGGTCTTCAAAAA
This sequence comes from Aspidapion aeneum, assembly GCA_963576565.1. Taxonomy (NCBI): domain Eukaryota; kingdom Metazoa; phylum Arthropoda; class Insecta; order Coleoptera; family Brentidae; genus Aspidapion; species Aspidapion aeneum. Next base: position 48,552,397 of record OY755048.1, read on the forward strand.
GCAATTTATCCTCACCATGATGTTTTTTACTTTATAAAAATCCGTTCACCAAAAAAATTATTTATGACAAAATTAATGCAGCTAGAAGCAGAGGAATATTTTTTAAGAATCTCTGAACTAATTTTAATCATTAAAACCAAATAGGAACTTTAAAACTTTCTGGACAACTGCTTTAATTTTGTTCGTAAATTTGGATTTTAAGACGGTTGATAAAATATATTTCTGCTTACAAGCCTGATCAATTCCTTCAAAAGGTATAAAGATAAATAAATAAATTAAAATAAAATAAAATAAAATTAATTGTCCTGTTTTTTGGCTCAGTGGGAATATTAGGTTAGACGTGCCTCCCCCCTTGTGGCCCCCCGTGCGCACCCCCATGCCCAGATACATATTATTGCAATGATTTTTCGATTCAAGGATAGCTGTTTTTTTGTAACGCTTCCTTGTTATATTATTTATTTTAGCTCAATTACCAGTCACATAAATATTTGTTACTACCAACTACCATTGCATTGCATTGGTATTAAAATTTAGAAGAACCGTGAAGCGAAGAATGGATTGAAGGGGTAATTTGGTTCACACCAGAGGCACTACTGGGCTAGGACTACTGGGGCATTATAGGTCTTCCTTGGGCATTACCGTTATTTTAGCTCATACAAAATAAAATTAGTGTTTAGTATATTAGTTCTTTGTTTTCTACAAATCACCTTTTCTTGAAACATTTCAGCCCATATTTGACCTATCTATAATTCTACTTCGGAATGAGCTTCAAAACCTAAACTTTGCTCATTCGTAGAACTTGATGAGAGTTAACAATTCCTCCAAGTTTCATGGATTTCCCCAAAGCAGTAAAGTAGTTACGGAATTTTGAAAAACGTTGATTTTGCCACTTACTCAGTCACTCACTCACTCATGTATAGATTATCAAAATTCTACTGTACTTCCAGACATGCAGCAAAGCTGAAATTTGGCAGACTGATAGAAATTGTGACCAAACCTTTGGAAAAAATCAAAAAACCCCGACATTTATATTTACAACCCTCCCCTATACATTTAAAGTTATGGAATACATCTAAAGTGTCCAGTCTCAGAAACGCTAGAGTGCTGAGGTTTGGCAGACTAATAGGAACTGTGATAAAACTATAGAAAAAAATTAAAAAATACCAAAACTTTTATACTTTATACCAAACTAACAGAAATTAATAACAAGTTTCTAAAAAGAAACTCCAAAGCCCACCACCTCCTTCAAGCACAAATTGATAGAAATAGAAAGGCATCGCAAAAGTTTTGAGTATATTCCGCATATTTTAATTCCTTTAAAGAAGGAGTGAAATTATAACAAAAACATTTCATGTGAAAAAAGCCAAGTATGCCAAAATGGTATTCCGTAAAAATAATTGAGATAAAAGTCAAGTTCTCCAATATATATTTCAAAATTAAAAGTGTTTACTAGTTTGAAAAATTTTTCTTAAACTTGGCTATCGGCTGCAGATTAACTCTTAGGCACAGTGCTCAATTGAACGTAAACAAGTTTGACTATGAATTTGAATTGAATTTAAAAATCAAGCAAGTTATATATTGAAAAATACGAGAGAAATAAAAACTCCTTTTTACCCGATAAGCTACGAAACTTGCTTGATTTTTAAATTCACGGGTACTAAATTTCACGTTTGTTAGTATTATTTGGCTTAAAAATTCAGCTGATTTGACGCTCCCGTGCCTGATGGCGGTTAAAAACGCAATAAGCGTTGATCTGGCCTGAAAGGCAGAAGAGCTGTCGTAGCTCACGAATTAGTTTGTTTCTTTTTATTTGTAATCGACATTTTTTAATTGATTGATATGTACAGGGTGTCCCAAATTGGGCACTTTTAGGGGGTTTAAGGTACTTCTAGGGGAGACAGAGAAAAACTGACCACGCATTACGAGGCTCAAATTTCAAGAGAAGACTTATAGTGAAAACCGCATTTTGAAATATCGTCTCGTCTTTGAGCTACGGAGGCTTTTTGAAAAGTCTGCAGTTTGGAAGGGGGTCTATAACTTCGTTATTAGTGGAAATTTTGATTTAGAGTAAATTGCAATTTTATAGACTTTGTCACGAGGAATTTACCCGTTAAATTAAATTTTAACTGTCACTTTTAGTTTTTGAGATATGACATAAAGTTGCATTTTTTCTTATGGAATGGCCTATATTTCAATTAATTTTCGAAGTCGTCATTGAATTCTTTTCAAAATGATGCATCATATGTAAGAGTTTGATTGAGCGGTTTCGGAGATAATTAAAGTTTTTATTTTTGTCTAGTGTGCGTTGAATGACGTCATGCGCCATTGACATGAAAGCCTTGCGGTCAAATCCTACTTTAATGCTCCTAGAGTCCCTGTATATTGACATATTTGGATATAAATATGTCAACATACAGGGACTCTAAATGCTCCTATAGTTTTGTTGTCTTATACTATGCAAATCAAGTTGGCCTTGCGTCTTGGTGTTTTGTCATTGTTTTCAATTGTTTAAACAATTTGACATTACGCTTTGATATGAAATTATTTTGCAAAAAATAGTTTTTAATTTTATTTTGAAATATGTATCAAAACGATGAAAGTATGACATGTTAAAGTGTTACTAGGAAAGTAATGATAATCGACAGGACGCTGGAAACTTATATCTTCAAATGTATCCCGAATGAAGAAAACCGTATATGGATATATTTCCAAAGTTGAAAAGGAAACTTGTTCAGTATGGCTTTTTTTCAAAACCGCGGGCCAAAATATATGACGTTAGGAGGAACCGTGAGTTAGAGGAGATAGGCATTATTAGTTAGTAGGTTGGTTGTTATTTTTTCTGTTGATCTATGACGCAGTGATTATTGATAACTTTTAATAATTTCGAATTTCTAGTCTAGTCTGTAATTGTTGTTTCTTTTTATAACTAGGCTTTGAGGGCCGTCAGCTGAATTATAATTTTTCCAAACCAGGGTTACAATGTTTTTGACTGTGTAAAATAATAAAAATACTGGAGTGCCTTGACCTGCCCCAGCAGGAAATCATAGCGCACTAGAAATAAGTGAAAAAGCTGAATATCTCCTACATCGTTCAATCAAACTATGACATATAATACATAATTTTGAAAAGAATTCAATGACAAATTCGAAAATTAATTAAAATATAGGCCATTCCATAAGAAAAATGCAACTTTATGTCATATCTCAAAAACTAAAAGTGACATTTAAAATTTAATTTAGCGGGTGAATTCCTCCTGACAAAATCTATGAAATTGCAATTTACTCTAAATCAAAATTTCCACTAATGACGAAGTTATAGACCCCCTTCCAAAATGCAGACTTTTTAAAAAGCCCCCGTAGCTCAAAGACGAGACGATATTTCAAAATGCGGTTTTCACTATAAGTCTTCTCTTGAAATTTGAGTCTCGCAATGCGTGGTCAGTTTTTCTCTGTCTCCCCTAGAAGTACCTTAAACCCCCTAAAAGTGCCCAATTTGGGACACCCTGTATATCAGTTTATTTTCGCCAGCTATTGTTTTGGTTTCTCTCGTATCTTGGTAGATGGCGCTTCTTGCGAGAGTTTTGTCACTATTTACATAGGATTAGAAACAAAACCGTCTAATTAGCTTCGCAAGAGTATCACATTGCACCAAGCAGTGTTCTGAGGAGTCCCATAAGGACGAAACAGTTAACTGTCAACACTTATTAGGTGTCCATTAGATCTTGGACCCCCGTGAGGTTAGGCTTTTAAGCTTGCCACAGAAAAATATGAGAGAAACAAAAACTCCTTTTTACCCGAATAGCCACGAAACTTGCTTGACTAATATTTATAGGGGGGATATAATGGAAACTTCTATATCATCATATGAATCAATATACTAGCGCCATCTAATTATTGCAGAAAGAAATAGTGCAGCACATATGATAAAAACTTTGGAAGAAATACTATTTAATAGGTATAAATTCGAGCTTAAGCATATCTCCACAAGACGGCTTCCATTTGACGCGCGGTGAGATCTAAGCTGCGTTCGGTATTTGCATCTCAGACGTGACGGATTTTTGGTCACGTGATTACAGATTAGTCTAAGCAAATTGGAATTAACGAACGATCCAGATCAAATCGACCAAATTTTTATACATGGTTATAACCTTAAATATAACCAAAAAACTTATGTACATATTGCAACTCACGCCCAACTATAATTTTGACAAAATTTTACTGTGATGTCGGAAATTTATTCTTTTTACATAAAAAATTATTTTTGTAAACAAAACATACGTCACAATCTCAGATTAATCTGTTTCGTCGATCAAAATGTACGGAGCAACCAGATTTACGTCCGACTAGTTTGAGCAGAATTACCGAACGATTCAGATCTACCTCCCCTAAATCTAGATGGAATTAACGTACGACGGAAATACCGAACGCAGCTATAATAAAAATATTCTAATTCTATACTGTGGCTGATGACCCAAACCCGACAAAAAATACTTATAATACCCTGTTTCCACCAATGCATGCCCACCCCGATTCAAAAAACGCATCAGGTGACACTGCATGTAAAACCGGTGCAAATCCATGGCATGGCATCAATACGTTTTTTGATTCGGGGTGGGCATGCATTAAAGCAACGTGGTCAGTTCCGGCTGCCAGCTAAAATAACGTTTATAGAACACAATATAAATCAAAAAAAATGAAAAAATAGGTGAAACCTATTTTTCATTCAACGAGTGAACGACAGCGAACCAAGGAAACTTAGTCCATAGCGGGACGAAAACGTCCACCGGTCTAGAAGGAAGAAAGACTTTTCGTCACAGTTCAACCAGACAATGCTGTCACCGTCTCCACGGTATCGGTTTGTAACCGAAAACAATGAGTTAATCAAGTATAAAAACCACGGACACCGGTGTTTCGGAAAAAGGCATTTCCATCCTCAGCGTGGCTTGCCTGACACAAAGTACAACAAACTGACTACAAAATACAAGGCAAATCAAAAAGAATGAAAAAATAGGTGTAGTAGTATCTTGTAGTCAGTTTGTTCTACTTTGTGTCAGGCAAGCCACGCTGAGGATGGAAATGCCTTTTTCCGAAACACCGGCGTCCGTGGTTGACTATACCCCTATGAAGTTGCCTTTTATACTTGATTAACTCATTGTTTTCGGTTACAAACCGATACCGTGGAGACGGTGACAGCATGGTCTGGTTGAACTGTGACGAAAAGTCTTTCTTCCTTATAGACCGGTGGACGTTTTCGTCCCGCCATAGACTAAGTTTCCTTGGTTCGCTGTCGTTCACTCGTAGAATGAAAAATAGGTTTCACCTATTTTTTTATTCTTTTTGATTTACCTTGTATCTTGTAGTCAGTTTGTTCTACTTTGTGTCAGGCAAGCCACGCCGAGGGCGGAAATGCCTTTTTCCGAAACACCGGTGTCCGTGGTTGACTATACCCCTATGAAGTTGCCTTTTATACTTGACTAGAACACAATATGCTGGTTCAAGGTCCGGGATTGATTTTGTGGGACTGCGAAAATATTATAAGCTATATTTTCTTAAAGATAAGTTATTTATATCTACTATAGGTAAAATAATTTATAAAACACATAATATTTTTGAGTAGAATTACATAAAGACACAACGTTTTAATCCATACAAACCTTAAAATAGCATTGTGCATTTAAATAAAATTAAGACAATAAACTTGTCTCACTTTATGTCATATTTATTTTATTTAAGGGTTTTTCACATACATTACAAATTCATATTAGCTTTTTAAAAATAAAAACAAATTATATGCTTATGCCTAATAATAGAGATATTTTCCCCTTGTATAAATAAAATTGAAATGTGTGATTCTCATGACGCATAACGTACCTAAATCAAATCAGTAATAGCCGCGATCATTGGAAATTTTTGCTGTTCTTGAGGTGAATGGTTAATTTCTATGAACTGTTATTACTCGACTAAGGTCTCTGCCAAATTCATAAAACCTGATTTGCTTTTTAATTGGTGCATTTTAAAATGGTTATGGGATTGGGTAATGCGTTGACATTCACTTTATTGCAGTTTAAATACATATCTTACTCTTCTAAATCCAAGACCATTTCGAAATAGTAAGGAAATCGCTGGGACTGTATAGAGGATGTCCCAACAATTCGACGTTTTGTTGTGTTTCAATGGTTTAGTCCATTTAAAATCAAGGTAAAAGGTCCTGAAATTGCGAAACGGATGAGACCACGTGTCCCCTACGTATTTTGGGCCGCTGATCACGAAAATGAGGGTTAAAGCTACCGCCAGTGGTTGGAACACCCTTAAAAATGCAAAAAACACACCTAAATAGGGGTGTTTTTCGAATATTTTCGTTATTTTGCAAATTTAGTCATCCTATATGTTTTTGGGGGCGGTGATTATGAAAATGAGGGTGAAAACTTGCATTACAGGGTGGAACCACCCCTAAAATTGGGGAAAAAACACCCCGAAATGGAGGTGTTTTTCGACTAAAAGTGTTTTTTTGCCAATTAAGACATCTAATATGTTTTTTGGGGCGCTGATTACGAAAATGATGGTTACAACTTGCCCCAATGCTCGAACCACCCCCAAAATCGCACAAAACACCCCTAACAAGGGGTGTTTTTCGACTAAAAGTGTCTTTTTGCCAATTAAGACATCTTATATGTTTTTTGGGGCGCTGATTACGAGAATGATGGTTACAACTTGCCCCAATGCTCGAACCACCCCCAAAATCGCACAAAACACCCCTAACATGGGGCGTTTTTCGACTAAAAGTGTTTTTTTGCGAATTAAGACATCTTATATATTTTTTGGGGTGCTGATTACGAAAATGATGGTTACAACTTGCCCCAGTGCTCGAACCACCCCCAAAATCGCACAAAACACCCCTAACAAGGGGTATTTTTCGACTAAAAGTGTTTTTTTGCCCCAAAAAAACATATTAGATGTCTTAATTGGCAAAAAAACACTTTTAGTCGAAAAACACCCCCATTTCGGGGTACTTTTTCCCCAATTTTAGGGGTGGTTCCACCCTGTAATGCAAATTTTCACCCTCATTTTTGTAATCACCGCCCCCAAAAACATATAGGATGACTAAATTTGCAAAATAACGAAAATATTCGAAAAACACCCCTATTTAGGGGTGTTTTTTGCATTTCTAAGGGTGTTCCAACCACCGGCGGTAGCTTTAACCCTCATTTTCGTGATCAGCGGCCCAAAATACGTAGGGGACAAGTGGTCCTTTTACCTTGATTTTAAATGGACTAGTTCTTTGTGCTTTGTGGTGTACCTTGTCTTGTTGTAAAGGATGAGTCGTCATTCGGGGTTCGTTTTTCGAAGCTCAGCGATGACTTTCGGCAGTAACAGTCGTTTAATCCTTCAGAGGAATTGTTGCTACTTGACCTGCTTTTGAGACAAAAGTCGCGACCATCTTTTTAATACACCTCAAGAACGGATGACTTTTGTTGGCGTTTCTTTAACTTGGTACACCCAAATAGGCGACTGACGTTTATTTTCGGCTTACATTACACGTTTTTCGAGTTTCCTGCCTCAAAGCGGTCTATAGTTTTCTAACAACAATTGCCTTAGCTTCTTTCTGTTCTTCGGTTAACAGCTGTGCCGTGCAAAGCAGAAACCTAGTAAGTCAAAAACTAGTGTTTTGGGAAATAGAGTTTCAAGTTTATTTGACTACATACTAACTATAGTTTATTTAACTACATACTAACTTTATAACTTCCTTGTTTTTCAAAATAGCCACATTCTAAAAAAACTGGCTGGCGCCGTTTCTAACGGCGATTTCAATAATATAAAAATCTCATTTTCGAGTAAGTCGAGTTACTAGGTTTTTGCTTTGCACGGCAGAGCTGCAGTATCCAGCGGGAAACTAATTTTTTTACCCCCAATCTTATCTTTTACAAGTGACAGTTTTAAACGTTTTCCAAAAACTCTAGGAAGAGCGGCCTGTGGTAGTGGTTGTCAACACCTAGCACAACGGCTCTTAAAGTTGTCAAAATTTTAATCGTTCCAAAAACTTCCTAATTATATTCCGTAAATCTAAATAAAAAATCTATTGACATGGACAAAGGAAGTTGATTGTAAATATTGTTGTTATTATTGTGACTGCCTGACTGATGTGCTGTTTTTATTTTATTGTAACAAATAAGGCAAATTAATAAAGTAAGACACAATTAGCTCCATTTGCGTCAGATGATACACTGCTAGGCTATGCGGCTTAAAATTTGTTAGGTCAAAGCCACAATATTTATGTTTCGTAAGTTTTAAGCGTTCCTGAAAATAGATTCATTGATATATTGACCGAAATTTGTAGTATATTTCCTAACAAGTGCGGAAAGTGTCACGGAAAGCAAGCACGCGCTTGCAGTTGGCCGAACAATGCGCAGCGAGTTCGGCCAACAATCAAGTGCGGAAAAGACATTTTCGGCAAGAGTTAGGAACACTATGTTTTTCTTCCAGCATGCGGAAAACAAAAAAAAAATAATAAAATAATAAGAAAATGTTTATTAAATTATTGGTTTTTATAATAAGTAATAACTCCTTAATTATTGTCTATTATAAATGTTGGTGGTAAAATTACAATTGGAAACATTTTGAAGATTGATTGCTGACGCCAATAACTTCTTAGTTATAAACAACAAGTGAAATTAAAGAAAGAAAAATAAGAAAAAAGTTTTCTGCTTCGGCCGGGGATCGAACCCGGGATCTCTTGCAATCTAGGCATTTATTTATCAATAAAGACGATTTATTATTATTATATAATTCTGCCTTAAATGAATACGCGGCTTAAGGTCTGGCGGCTAATCGTCCGCGGTGAATTGTCACATTCCCTGTCTGATCACCTATAGCTATGTATGCGATATTTCATACAAAACCATTTTCTTTTGTTTACTTTTTCTTACCTGATTTTGTGGTGCTTCATTTAGATCACTGCACACACATTTGTTGTTCTTTCACAACTGGAGTTATATTCCGATCCAAATATGTCTTCACTATCAATACTGCAAAATGCAAATATTTTAACCAAGATTACAAAAAGCGTCTTTGCTACCGACTCGTATCAACTCGCAGCGAAACGCAACTAATGGCGATGTTCAGGTAGTGGGGCTGCTATACTATAGAGGACGCCATCGCGCCTATAGTATATATTTTTTTAATGTTTAAAAAACAAAACATTTATTAGCTTCATATATCTTAAATTCAACGTTAGAAGTGAGATCTAGGAAAAACATTTCAAAAATAACGGTATATTGATGGTAATATTTTTAATGTTAGTGAAATTATGGTTTTTTTAATGCTGGTTTCTTAACGTTATTAAGAAATATATTTTTACATGAAATTTTCGTTAGGATTTTCTACATGTTTTTTTAATGTCAAAAGTTTACTTAATTTTAACACAAATTTGTGTTAGAAAAAAACATTACATCGGTAAGATTTTTTATTTAATTTTTCATGCCATTTAAATTTCGGCCCCCTTAATTTATAAGGTCACCTGCCGCCACTGATCTAGACTGTAGTAAACATAAGTCTGCAAAATCCTTTTTTACGTCTTAGTACAATTTTCTAATAAAATCGTTTAACTTCAAAAAAAATTGTTTATTTTATACGTAGATAGACCCTGATAACTTGATTGAGACACACGATGGCTATTTGTTGAAAATTATGAAAGAGCTCTATTACACTGTTAATATGCGGAACGATTATGGTCTGCTTAAAAAATGTAATAATGACACTTAAATTTGATAGCACGCATTGAATCACGTAATTTTGTTTGTATTTTCTATATCTATGTCATGACCGTAAAATGTACAACTAGTAAGAGTTTGTTGCGAATTTAATTATTTTAGCACATTTTAGTACATTTTTGGTACCTGCAGTTCGGGTTTCTCAAGAATATGGTCAATCGGTGAAATTAAGATTTTTTTGTATTTTTCTCAATAACATTTTATGATTTCATATGAATATGTTTAATATTTATATAAATTGTTCACAATTTTTTTTCGTTGTAACAAAGACATTATTTTCACACAAAGGTTAGAAATAAATAAAAAGAATATAATATTTTGGTTTAAAAATGGTAGCCATATTTAAAACTGCAAAATTTACTAGGAGTGTAAAAAAACGGTGTCAGTGTGAGCTGTCCGCTATATTTTACATGTTCATTTTTAGACAAATTAGCGGTGAATAAACCGATGTTCAGTTGTTTTGGTGGATGTGTAATTGAAAACGGATTCTAATATATCTTGTGCTTTTTAAAATATTTAAATATTGATACGTATTTAATACGGTAATGCATCTACAGACATAGTTTTAAGTTATTTATGTATTATTGAGCTTTGAAAATTTTTGTATATAATTTCGAACTCTAAACCACCCCTCAGAGGTGTTACTACAATTTGAGTCTATTTTTAATAGGAATCCTACGACTGCACGGACTAAATTTCTAAAAAATGACATTTTGTTACAAATGTTTTTTCTTTATTTCTAAAGTTAATTTAAATTTGTATGGGATGAAACTCACTGAAAAATGCTTACTATCATATTGCACATTAGGGTGACCAAATCTTTGCAGTTATTTGACCTATGAGTATTAAAAAAACTCTGCCAATATATGGGCCCCTAAGCTCACACTAGGTACTATAGTTATAGTGTACGTGTGAGCTAATATAACTAAAAACTGAAATATATTTTATTTAACTCCAGACTAAATTACCTTTTGTTTGATACCACACAAGCCATGTTTTGACTTAAACTCAAATTTTTGAAATCTACCCCCACCCTTAAAAAAAACAAAAAACTAAAATGTATTTTGTTAAACTCCGGACTTAATTACCTTTCGTTTGATATCACACACGCCATATTTTCACTTAAACTCTAATTTTTAAAATATACCCCCACCCTTTTTTTTAAAATAAATTAAAATGTATTTTGTTTAACTGCAGACTCAATTACCTTTCGTTTGATATCACACACGCCATATTTTCACATAAACTCTAATTTTTGAAATCTACCCCCACCCTTTTATTTGGTTTCTGTTCGGTGGATTTTGTTCATTTTTAAATGGGACCATCTCGACCCAAGACCCAGCCTAGGTACCAAATTTCATTAAAATCGGCCAAGCGGTTTTTGAGTTATGCGCGTTGGTCGTTACAGACATACAGACAGACAGACAGACAGACAGACAGACAGACGGCGCAACAAAAAAGTTTCAAAATCATCTGAAACGCAAAGATATATAAAAATTTTTGAAATCGGAGCAACTTTTTTTTTCTCGAAAAAATTAGGATCACCATAGCTCACACTACTATAGTCAGCGGCGTAGCGTGGGGGGGGCGCGGGGGGTTCGTCGCCCCCCCCGCCCCGAGGGTAGTGGCGCCCCATAGGTGGGAGAGGCGCCCTTGTGTCGTATCGGCCGCCCTCTCATACATGACGACCTTTTTTTTAGTTGCAAGATTTCGTCAGACGCGGCCTTGTGACTTATCGGCCTCTGACAGATGATGACTTTTTTTTTTTTTTTTGTTTTTTTTTTTGGAGACGGCGCGGTTCAAATTTCTACGGCGTGGTTCAAATTTCTACGGCGCGGTTCTTTTTTTGGTCGCAAGATTTGTGCCGTAAGATTTTTCATCAGTTTTCAGAGGCGCCTTTTTTAGCTGTCGCCCCCCCCGCCCTTTCGGGCACGCTACGCCGCTGACTATAGTATAGTATATGTGTGAGCTAAAATAAACCTAAACCGGTCGGTATCAAGTCTATAGACTTGATACTTAAACCCGGTCTAAAATGCTAAGTTTTAAGGTCTTAGAAAATACTTATGATAAAGTTTTAAATAACTACCCCTCGTATTTCTGTATTCTTTTTTTTTTTTATTAAAAATAGGGCTAAAAATGCACATGAGAAAAAATTAAAAAGAAAACCTAAATAGTACAAAATTACTGCGGTGATTTTTTTTTCTAACCCTATTCTTTCAATGGTTGGGGCGTAGCTTCTTTTTATTAAAAAAAAAAGAGGTAAAAAGGGACTTTAGTTCATAAATAGTACAAAATAACTGCATCAAAATATTTTTCCTATCCCTCATGGTTCAATAGGTAGTGTAGCTTTCGATGGAAGCTGCATCCCCTTTTTTAAATCGAACAAAAAGGTAAAAGAAGTAAGGTACAATTTTTTTATTTAGTAGAAACATTCATTTTTTTATATCTTTGATCGGATGTGGCTGCATGTACCTCCTTTTTTTTATAATTTTACGAAGATACTCATTAAAAAGAACTTCAGAAAGACCAAAAAAAGGCTTTCTATGGGATCGCAGGTGAAAGGAGTAAACCGGTTCTAAAATAGGAAAAATAATTTTCCGCGGTCAACCTTTAAACTAATAGAAACTAACCAAGTATAAAAGGCAACTTCATAGGGGTATAGTCAACCACGGACACCGGTGTTTCTTGTAGTCAGTTAGTTCTACTTTGTGTCAGGCAAGCCACGCCGAGGGCGGAAATGCCTTTTTCCGAAACACCGGTGTCCGTGGTTGACTATACCCCTATGAAGTTGCCTTTTATACTTGGTTAACTCATTGTTTTCGGTTTCAAACCGATACCGTGGAGACGGTGATAGCATGGTCTGGTTGAACTGTGACGAAAAGTCTTTCTTCCTTATAGACCGGTGGACGTTTTCGTCCCGCCAAGGACTTAGTTTCCTTGGTTCGCTATCGTTCACTCGTAGAATGAAAAATAGGTTTCACCTATTTTTTTATTCTTTTTGATTTACCTAATAGAAACTAATTGGCCTACCTTGATTGCTGCAGTCGATAAATGAAATGAGAACGAACTAGGGGATTTTGCGTCGCTCTTGGTTTCTTCTCCAGTAACAACAGAGTGGGAGAAGCATACGCGACTCTACGTAGACTGCGGCCAAGAAAACACCAAAAGGTTCACATACATAGAAGTATATTATAGTAAAACGAAAAAATTTAATAATAATCATAATTAATTAAAGAATCGGCAAAAAACATAAAAGTCAAAATTCTATGATTTACCGCTAGATAAGGAATAATTTTATTAAATGTACCCGAAATCACGGCACGCGGCTACTATACTATAGTAGTGTAAGCTATGGTGATCCTAAGTTTTTCGAGAAAAAAAGTTGCTCCGATTTCAAAAATTTTTAAATGTCATTGCGTTTTAGATGATTTTGAAACTTTTTTGTCGCGCCGTCGCCTATCTGTCTGTATGTTGGCCCGTAACGACCAACGCGCATAACTCAAGAACCGCTTGCCCGATTTGAATGAAATTTGGTACCTAGGCTGGGTCTTGGGTTGAGATATTCCATTTAAAAATGAATAAAGGAACACAATAATAAAAAGGGGTAGGTTTCAAAAACTAAAAGGTATGTGAAAATATGGCGTGTGTGATATCACACGAAATGTAATTAAGTCTGCACTTAAACAAAATACATTTTAGTACAAAATAAGACGACATGGCTTGTGTTGCATCAAACGAAAGGTTGAATTGAGTCTGGAGTTGCATAATATATATTTCAGTTTTTAGTTATATTAGCTCGCACATACACTATAACTATAGTACCTAGTGTGAGCTTAGTTGCCCATATATTCGCAGAGTATTTCTTACACACATCATAGTCATCATACATACATAAATGTACATCGACAAAATTTATTTAAAACAAATTGGCGACTTTTAGCTCACACTACTACTATAAGTAGTGTGAGCTATGGTGATCCTAATTTTTTCGAGAAAAAAAAGTTGCTCCGATTTCAAAACTTTTTATATATCTTTGCGTTTCAGATGATTTTGAAACTTTTTTGTTTTGCTGTCTGTCTGTCTGTCTGTCTGTCTGTCTGTCTTTATGTCTGTCTGTATGTCTGTCTGTAACGACCAACCCGCATAACTCAAAAACCGCTTGTCCGATTTTAATGAAATTTGGTACCTAAGTTGGGTCTTGGGCTGTGATGGTCCCATTTAAAAATTAACAAAATCCACCGCACGCAAGCCAAATAAAAGGGTGGGGGTAGATTCCAAAAATTAGAGTTTATGTGAAAATATGGCGTGTGTGATATCAAACGAACGGTAATTAAGTCTGGAGTTAAAAAAAAATGAATTTTAGTTTATTTAAAAAAAAAGGGTGGGGGTAGATGTCAAAAATTAGAGTTTAAGTGAAAATATGGCGTGTGTGATATCAAACGAAAGGTAATTGAGTCTGGAGTTAAACAAAATACATTTTAGTTTTTTTTAAAGGGTGGGGGGTAGATTAAAAAAATTTGAGTTTAAGTCAAAACATGGCTTGTGTGGTATCAAACGAAAGGTAATTGAGTCTGGAGTTGAATAAAATATATTTCAGTTTTTGATTATATTAGCTCACACTATGACTATAGTACCTAGTGTGAGCTTAGGTGCCCATAGATTGGCAGAGTATTTTTTGGTAACGGTGCACGATTCGGTCGCATGTCTGGAAAAGTAAGGAATCCCATGTAATGTATTCCATACTTTTAATCTTTTACTTTTCCAGACATGCGACAGTTTCGTGCTCCGTTACCTAAAATAGTATAAGGCGTTGTTTCAGTGGCAGTTCGTGACTTTCGCAATAGATGATTTCCCTCTCCCCATTTTTATTCACACATAAAATATAAAAATATAATAATATGCTAATAATGTAAATACTTGTTCCATAAAGAACTTACCTAAATTCAGTAAAATCAGCGAAATCAGGTAAGTACACGATGATGCAAATGCAATATAATTTAAATTTCACTGCTTGTTTGTGAGGCAAATTCGTCTATCCTTTAAATTTTTGTACCACAATTCCTTAAAATGTCGTACACTGTCTCTGACCTTAGCTTATTTTTTAGGAAACGGCTTTTCAGAGTGCAAAAAGTCTTTTTGTCTTTGTCGTTCCACCTCGAAAACTGTTTTTCCAGTAAAATACACACTGCATTGTACACAGGTAATATTGTAACCGAATCAGAATCGAATGTAAATAACCGCCCAGGTAGCAAGGGGTCATCAAATGACGTCTTTTTTTCGTCGAAAAGTGGTCATTTGGATGACCAGCAGGTCATCTACCAAAAAATGTTGTCTTTAAGGCGTCAGTTACTTGACGTCTTTTCGTAGTGTAGTTTTTGACGTCTGAAAAACGTCATATATTGGTCACTACCCACACTGCACACTTTGTCCAAGGGACATACACTCATACGTACATAGATGGTGCCCCAGTCAGTACTTGACTGGATTTATACGGAATGTGGGGGTACGTATGTAAAATAAATTAAATATTAAATCAAGACAAACTTCGAGGCTTCTTTCGCTTCAAGGTGGAAATATGTAAGTCTAGGTATAGGTCTATTTTGATCTGTACCTCACAGACGAACACCGCTGTACCTGTTCCAGTACTTCCAGGTCTAAGTCACAGAGGAGTCTCACCTTCTGTGTCTAAGTTTCCTTCAGTGTTCGCAACTGCAGGGAATATTTCATATATTCAGACGAGTTTAAAAAAAGTCATAAATAGGTTTGTGTCTGTGTGTGTGTCTAATGTTCTGATTTGGTCACAAATACGTCATATTGCTGACGCCTTTAAAACGTCTAAAAATGCCGTCATTTTGGGTGTGTCTTTTGAACGTCATTTAAAGGTCATTTACAAGTCAGATTAGAGACGTCAATGGTCATTAAAAATGACCTGTTTTTGACGTTTAAAAAACGTGACCTTGCTACCTGGGCGGTAACTGGAGACTATTTCAATAATGTCCGCAGGTGCAACACCTGATTCTTTGCCCTGCCAAAGCATGATATGTGGTCATGGCAACCAACAGACGCCTTCATCTGCGGCATATCGATTAAATGAAAAACAAAAATCGCTTCAGGAATGCTTGTCTGTACGCTGGACCCCCACAAAATGCGCGGTGTGGAACGCTCACGGATTTTTATCGGTTAACAGGTAAGAAGGAGAGAGTTATAGAAAAAAACAGAAATTTGAAATGTCCAAGGCCGACTCTAGGATAAAGAACATAAACTAAGAGCTACAACCTGAAATAAGCAAAGCGGAAATAAAGATTTAAAAAAAAGAGCATTAAAAAAAATGACAAATAACAAATCACCTGGAAAAGACGAAGTGACGGCAGAAAAGGCTCAAGTACGGTGGTAAAGCTGTAGTTAATACCCTCCATATTCTCCTGAATAAAATACTAAAAGGAAAAATACTCCTAAACAACTGGAAAGAATCCATAACCATTGTACTACACAAGAAAGGCGATAGAGCAGACCTAAAAAACTATCGACCTATAACACTCCTGAACCTAATTTATAAGCTTTTCACGAAAATATTAACAGATAGACTAATAACAAACAAACAAATTTGACGGATATCAATCAAAGGAACAAGCAGGCTTTAGAAAAGGTTCCAGTACAGTTGACTACTTATTAACCATGGAAATCCTAATAGAACGAGCCAACGAATATATCATTCCACTATATATATTGCCTTTATAGACTTTGAAAAAGCTTTCGATAACATTGAACACTGGGCAGCAAAAGCATATTTAATTAATAGCCGAATAGATCACAGATATACAGACTTAATAGCCAATATATAAAGCGAAGCAACAACATTAATCCAAGCCAATCCTCATAGGAAGAGGTGTCAGCCAGGGTGACACAATATCCCCTAAATTATTTAACCAGGCCCTAGAAGATGTTTTTAAAAGCTTAGATTGGGAAGAAATAGGCATCAAAGTAAACGGACAATTTTTGAACCACCTAAGATATGCTGATGATATCGCCTTAATAACAGACAAGAAAGAAGAACTGATAAAAATACTGAATGAACTGGATACAGCAGCTAAAAATATAGGCTTAAGTATAAACTACACTAAAACTAAAATCATAACAAACACAGATGAACATATTATGGTCAGAATAAATCAAAATAAAATAGAACAAGTAGAGGAAAATATATATCTGGGACAAATTATTAAACTGAAAAAATAAAACCAAACAGCTGAAATCAAGAGACGAGTAAGATTGGCTTGGGCAGCATTCGGTAAATTAAACTACATATTAAGAAATAAAAAATGTCCTCAGTACTTCAAAACGTGTAATAACCAAAGTGTATAACCAATGTATCCTTCCTGTACTGACCCAGACCTGGACACTTACAAAATCAGAAATGGATTAGGTAACAAAAGCCCAAAGATCAATGGAAAGACAAATGTTACATGTAAAGCTGACAGATAGAAAAAGGAATGAATGGATAAGAAATAAAACAAAAGTAAGGGATGTCAGAGGAGAGGTAGCAAAATTAAAATGGAAATTTGCCGGCCATAATATCAGACAGAAAGACGATCGATGGAACAAATGTATTGTAAACTGGAGACCTTGGGAAAATAAAAGAAGTAGGGGAAGACCCCAAATAAGATGCGCGGACGATTTGAAGACACACGCGGGAACTAGATGGATGAACACGGCGACAGACAGAGAAGAGTGGAAGATATTGGGGGAGCCCTAACTCCAAAAATGGATTAAAGAATGCTAAATAGATAGATAGAATATTTTTATTTTATTTTATTTTTATTTATTCTTCAATGTATCTACAGCATTACACCAATTACAGATACAGGTACTAAAATACATAGGTACATATAGAACACATTAATCACACTCATTGTTTGGTTCGGAGTCTGCTGCACTGAACCATACCGAAGTAACCTTCATGTTCTATTGGGGCAGTAGCCATCTGGCAACCGCACACGAGATCCAACACTTACTGATTAAACAGGTTGCATAAACTATATATGAGAAACTCTTAAAAAGGTTAGTCCTTGGATAAACTAAGTAAAAAACACTTTTACTTCTAGAATTCAATCTGTTAACGAACTGATTCAATATTTCCGGACAATCAATATCATTTTTCAGAATTTTAAAGATTGTACAGAGGCATATTTTAACACGACGCTTATCCAAGGATAGTCTATTAAACACATGAAGCAAAAAAGCATTTTCACAGCCACGTTGGGGGTAAAAACCAAACTTTCTATAAAACATACATTTTAAAAACCTTCGTTGTACTCCTTCAATAGCACTTATCCAAATTTGTTACTGTGGAGACCATATTACACTACCATATTCTATTATTGGCAACACTAAACTATCAAAAAGTTTGAGACTAACATCAGTACTAAATGACTTTGTATTCCGAACTATAAGTCCAGAAACTTTTTGAGCGCTCTTTATTAGCTCACACTACTACTATACTATAGTAGTGTGAGCTATGGTGATCCTAATTTTTTCGAGAAAAAAAAAGTTGCTCCGATTTCAAAAATTTTTATATATCTTTGCGTTTCAGATGATTTTGAAACTTTTTTGTCGCGCCGTCTGTCTGTCTGTCTGTCTGTCTGTATGTTTGTCTGTAACGACCAACCCGCATAACTCAAAAACCGCTTGTCCGATTTAAATAAAATTTGGTACCTAGGCTGGGTCTTGGGCCGTGGTGGTCCCATTTAAAAATGAACGAAATCCAATGAATGCAAGCCAAATAAAAGGGTGGGGGTAGATTTCAAAAATGAGAGTTTATGTGAAAATATGGCGTGTGTGATATCAAACGATAGGTAATTAAGTCTGGAGTTAAACAAAATGAATTTTAAGTTATTTAAAAAAAAGGGCGGGGGTAGATGTCAAAAGTAAATGAGTCTGGAGTTAAACAAAATGCATTTTAGTTTTTAAAAAAAGGGTGGGGGTAGGTTTTAAAAATTAGAGGTTAAGTCAAAACATTTATTAAAACACACGCAAGCAAGTGATACACACATTTTTGCGCTCCTGAAGTTTAACCTTTTTTGGTGGGAAAAAGTACACCGATTTTTGTAATTTTTTCGCAGTAGTGAGTTGTGAATATCTCCGGCATGGTGATGTAATTAAATTTCCAGAAAGCAGCTGCCAAAGGTAATAATTTGATTAAAATTAAGCCTTATCACTTATAACAAAAAAATGCCTACTTGCGAAGAATGCCAAGATACGATAAGCTCGAGAAATAAAAAGGTTTTTTGTAGCCAATGCAAAAAACCTTATCATTCCACCTGTGTTCATGAATCCGAGAACCTAGTTACTTTGTTGGCGGAGATCCCCGGTCTTTCCTGGCGATGTGATCGCTGTGTTGCCGATTGTATTACATTGAATCAGCAGGAAATAAAAAACCTAATAGAAAGCAAAGTTCAAGAAGCGTTACAAGCTCTCAACACTACCTTCGAAAGCCTAAAATTCGACATTATGAATATTGCCGCTGATAAACTTGCATTACTTTCAAATGAATTGCAACCACCTGCGCAATCCAAGCAAAAAAAGTACTCAGAAATTCTTAAAAATAACACTCAGCCTGCCGTCCTGATCAAGCCTAAAAATGAATCTCAAACAAACGATCAAACTAAAAAAGCGCTTCTAGAAAACATCAACCCTGTGGAAGAAAATTTTGCCTTTACGAAAATCAAGCACACAAGCAAAGGTGGAGTCCTTATTGCCTGCAAAAATTCGGAGGATAAGGACAGATTTAAAACCCTAGCAGAGGAAAATTTATCCGAAGAATATGAAGTCCGCGAAATACATGGAATTAATCCCAGAGTCAGAATCGTCGGTTTTACAGAATGCCTCTCAGATGAACAATTATCCACAATTTTAATTAAACTAAATTCTGATATTTTTCATAAAAACTCACAGCTAAAAGTAATAAGCATTAACAAGACACGTAACAAGAATAATCTCTTTCAAGCTCTCTTGCAAATCGATAGGTCCACCTACGAAAAGCTACTTAAATTCGGTAATGTCTTTGTAGGGTATGATAGCTGCACAGTCTATGACGGTCTTACTATTCCGCGTTGTTTTAACTGTAACGAATTTTACCACTCATCTAAAAACTGCGAAAAAACTGTCTCTTGTCCAAGATGTGGCAAAATTCATGACGTTAAAGACTGCAAATCTGATAACCTACAGTGCACCAACTGCATAAAACTTAAAAAGGACGATGACAGCATCAAAATTGATCATGCCGTATGGGATACTAATAAATGCACTGCATATAAAAACGCAATAACTAGACTGCAAAAAAACATCATGCAACAATAGCAAACAAATCTCCCACCTAAATCAGATTCCGTTGATTTTTCACTTTATTACCAGAACTGTCAGGGACTTAGAAGTAAAACTGGCAACCTCTTACTTTCAACGTATACATGCGACTATGATGTGATTTCATTCACTGAAACTTGGCTGGTTCCTGACATTTCTGATAGAGAGTTTATGAACACTAATTTTAACGTTTACCGCCTTGATAGAGATAGAAAGACAACAGGCCTGACAAGGGGTGGGGGTGTTCTTTTAGCGGTTAATAACATCTTGCAATCTTCTCAAGTTATTTTTCCTACATCAATAATTACACTGATTCCCAGGTTTGCGGACATTGTTGGAGTAAAAATCCATTTTCAGAAATCATTCATATATATTTTCACAATATACATACAACCTCCGGTACGCCCCACGGATATAGAGAGTATTCTCGACTTTTTTATTGCACTTGATATTATTCCTAACAACAAAGTTATAATCCTCGGTGACTTTAATGTCCCGCAATATGCGAACTTTCTAGACTTCCACAATAAACACCAATTTACTGACACTCTGGTAATTAAATTAAATGACTTTATGAGCATATTTCAACTGACGCAGATGAACTTTCAGCGAAACTCGATAAATCGAATCCTTGACTTAGTTTTACAGAAAGATGTTAACCTAATATGCACAAGAGCAACTGACGTACTGGTTCGTGAACATGACGACCATCCGGCTCTAAATGTTCACGTTACCGGACTGGCTGAAGAAACTAATCTGTCTAATATTAATTCACAAACAGTATACAACTTTCGAAAGGCTAATTTTCCAGCTTTATATCTGCAACTCTCGAACACAGACTGGGGTTTTTTGAATGACTTTGAGGATTTAGACCAAATGAGTCAGCAACTATACATATACATTTACGGTATTTTTGAAAAACTGGTTCCAAAATATTCAAAAAATGCCAAAAAGCGGCAGTTTCCTCCTTGGTTTACGCCCGATATCATTAAAAATATATATAAAAAAGAAAGGCTGCGAAAAGTAAATAAAGAAAATCCAAATCCTGACACCTACCGAGAATTTAGTCAATTAAGAGCATATTTAAAACTAGAAATAAAAAAACTACACCTGGAATTCATACATACCGCTGAAAATAACATAAAGAGCGATCCCTCAAAATTCTGGTCTTTCATAAACAGCCAAAAAACAACGTCATCAATTCCTAGCGTAATGTACCACGATAACACTGAATATGACTCTATGCAATCCATTTCGCAGGGTTTTTCAGACTATTTTAAGAGCGTTTTTAACGACAACCCCGTACAACCTCCTCAGAATCACACGGCAAATAATAATTCCCCCTGTATTTGCATAACAGATTTCTCAAATACGGAAGTTGAAAATGCTCTTGGAAAGCTTAAACCTAAATTAACAGCGGGTCCAGACTCCATACCAAGTTTTATTATACGAGATTGCGCCTCCATTTTCGCGGTTCCCTTGTGTAAATTATATAACAAATGCCTCAGTGAGTCGAGAATACCCTCCTCGTGGAAGGTCAGCAAGGTGTGTCCCATTTTTAAATCTGACAATAAATCTTATATTAAAAATTACAGACCTATAACTATAATTAACAACTTTTTGAAAGCCTTTGAATTTCTCTTGCATAAGTCTATCTACCCCTCTGTGAATAATATTTTATCACCTAATCAACACGGCTTCATTAAAGGACGTTCTACTGTTACCAATCTTCTGTCTATAACACAAACCATTTCTCAAACTATTCACGCAGGTCAACAGCTCGACGTCATATATACAGATTTTTCTAAGGCGTTCGACAGACTTGACACCGGCGTGCTCTTAAAAACCTTAAAAAATTTCGGTTTTAACATACCATTATTAAACCTAATAAAATCTTGCTTAAGCAACAGACGCCAACACGTGTATGTAAATGGTGTTAGGTCTGCCGAATACCTTGTCAGCTCCGGCGTACCACAGGGCTCTGTGCTGGGACCTCTTTTTTTCGACATCTTCATAGATGGTTTGGGAAGGGGCCTCGGTTCATCCAGCCTTTCATATGCTGACGATTTTAAAACATTCAGAGTAATAGGTGACGTCTCTGACTGTATAGCTCTTCAAAATGATCTAAATGCAATCCAGAATTGGTGCGTTCAAAACGGCCTACCTCTTAACATTGCTAAATGCAAAGTAATGACGTACACAAATAAAACTACATATCTAACGTATGACTATGCTATAAATGGCCAAGTCCTGGAGAGGCCGGAAACCATACGCGACCTAGGAGTAATTTTTGACAAGAAACTATCATTCTCTTCTCATATTGAAGATATTACATCAGCTGCATCGAGAATGTACGGTTTCATTGTTCGCATCTCAAAAGAATTAACTAACATCTCAGCGCTCAAGAGTCTTTACTTTGCTTATATTAGATCAAAGCTCGAATATGCGTCTATTGTCTGGAATCCACATCAAATTAACCAAATAGAAGACCTCGAGAGAATTCAAAGGCGTTTCTTAAAATTTTTATCCTTTAAAGTAGATGGAACCTATCCCGCTCAAGGAATCCCTCAAAACCAACTTCTCGCCAGATTCGATATTCCATCTCTAAACAGCAGAAGACAGTACGCATCTCAGGCAACCTTACATAAAATTTTAAACAATCAAATAGACTGTGCAGACTTATTAGCCCAACTAAACTTCATAATCCCGCGCCAGGGATCGAGACAACTATCCACTTTCTATCTGCCAACGCCTAGACTAAATGTTTTAAAGTATTCACCGCTTTATACAATGTGCGACATTTGTAACAATACTCCAGCTATCGATATATTTAATACCAATTTAAAACAGCTCAGAAATACGCACTTGCAAAATAATGCCTAAAAGTCCAACCTATTCTTGTACATCTAATTAATGCTTAAGACTACCTTTACTTGTATGCTACTTTTATTGTATATTTATGTAACTCTCATTTATTCCTGTCATTGTAATTGGGTTCACCCGTAATGATATGGTAAATAAAAAAAAAAAAAAAAAAAAAAAAAAAAAAAAAAAAAAAAAAAAAAAAAAAAAAAAACATGGCTTGTGTGGTATCAAACGAAAGGTAATTGAGTCTGGAGTTGAATATATGTTTTTAGTTATATTAGCTCACATGTACACTATAACTATAGTACCTAGTGTGAGCTTAGGTGTCCATAGATTGGCAGAGTATTTTTAATAATATGTGTTCTGAGAATGAGATAATATGACCCCCAATTCCTTCTGACAGTTCACACGCTTAATATCTATACTATCTAGTGAATATTTAAAATCAATAGTATTTTTATTACGGGTAAAAGTATACAAGAACATTTATCCAAATTTAAGTTAAAGCTATTATCACTTGACCAATTTGCAACCCTATGAAACTCATTTCGAAGTACTTTACAATCATCCAAACAGACTATTCTAAAATAGAGAATAGATAGGTAAGAAGGTGACCAACTCATTCGATTTTGCTGACGCGACGCGTTCGTCCCCAATTTTTAATTTTTTGTCCTGTCCTAGATTCTAAGATTATTATATTTAGTCTGAAAAAAGAGATAAAGCAGCGCTTCACCTACGTCATTGGGCGAGCCGCCACTGAGTTGTTTATTAAAATATTTTGGAGGAATTTTTTTTCCTATAAATTTCCATCAATATAATAAATCAAACCACTTTCTTTTAATATTAATTTTTAAATTTATAGCCTCAAGGTTAAATGCATTGTTATTAACCTTTTTACGATGAGCAAATCTGTTTTTTATTATAGCATTAATCTATTGATTTTGTACTGAGCTTTTAAATTTTTATTTTGTTGAACAATGACAGTGTTAAAAATGCATTACTATGTGTTTGGTGTGACTGTTTTTGGGGTCAGACATTATTTTTATGTCCGTAAAAAATTTGCTAAGTTTTTTCTTTTCACGTTTCCTCGATTTATATTTAAACCTCTCTACATTAAAACCAATTTTTTACAAAATTTGACTTTGTGACAAATCAACTCTACGAAGGAGCTAAAGGAGGTAATAAAGAACCCCCCCCCCTTCCTCGAGAGCCATAGGGAAGATATAAAGATTTGAAATTGAAATAATTTCTTTAGACTTATTGTCCAGATGTTTAAAGAAATTATTGCAAATGTGATAAAAGTGTGTGACGAAGAAGCCAAACAAAAACAATTAAAGGAATCCATTACTCTTTCAACATTTCGAGCAGCGATATATATATACTGGCTATAGTTCAGCAACTGTAGAGAGGATCAGAGAACAGGTCAAAGAAAACCCTTCAGTTTTTTTAGACAACCAACCAAGAAAACGTCAAAAGTTATCAGTTTCCGATAGTTTTGATGATGCAGATTTTCAAGTCATATGACAAATTATTTCAAGATTTTATACAGAGTATAAAGTTGTTCCAACTCTTAGGAAGCTTTTAATTAAGCTAAAAGAAGAAATGCATTTTCAATTTAGCAGAGAAACCCTTCGTCTTTTGTTAAGAAGTCGGGAATTCTATTTCAAAAAATGCCAAAATAAGAGGAAAATTCTAATGGAACGACCAAACATTTTGCATTTAAGATACAAATATATGAGAAAAATTAGGCAATATCGTGAACAAAAAAATAATATTGTTTATTTAGACGAGTCTTGGGTCGACAATGATATAACATTTAAAAAATGTTGGCAGAGTAACGAAATAACTGGTGTTATAGCCAATATATCATCTAGAGGTCGATTGATAGTTGTTCATGCTGGATCAGAAAACGGATTTGTAGAAAATGCCGAACTTGTTTTTAAAGCCGGTACAGCCACAGGAGATTATCATGGTCAAATGAATTTTGAAAATTTCAGTAAGTGGTTAACAGAGAAACTGTTACCTAACATTCACCTACCATTCAGTTTTGGATGAAAAAGTTCCAACTAAGTCGTCAACAAAGGCAGCTATGTGTGAATGGTTGACAAAACACAATATACAACACGACCCCAGCGATAGAAAAGTAGAGCTTTGGGAATTGGTCAGCTTACACAAACCTCCACCAGATCAAAAAAAATACAAAATAGATAAATTAATTGAATCACATGGCCACGTGACCCTAAGAATATGTGTGAGCTGAATCCAATTGAAATGGCATGGGCATTTTTGAAAAATTTTATAAGAAGTAGAAACACAACCGGCGAATTTATGATCAAGCGTTTACGGGAATTATTGGAAGAGGGTATAAAATCTATGGACTCCAAGTTATGGAATAATTTTGTAAGGCATAAAATGATTGATATTGAAAATAAATATTGGGAAACTGACAAATATATGAAAGAAGTAACAGAAACAATAATAATCAGGCTTGGGGAAGACTCTGGTGATTCTGAAGACGATGATGATTCAAATTAAGAAACTGAAATTTCTATTTCGATTGAATAATAGAAGTCACCTGACCTGACCTATCGTACAAAAAAAATCGGCTCTTTTAAGGGCCAAAATTTTTTTTAAAGAATTCATATAATAAAGTTTAAAATAAATATATGAACCGTAAGTATAAGGTATACGTATATACAGGAAAAAAAAATTTTTTTACTGTTTGTAATTCATAATAAAAATAGTTATTTTAAGACTAATTTTATTTTTATGTAAAAAACCTTGTTTTGGCCGCTATCTGCAATTATATATTTATAACATATATCAAAATCTCCGCCACTGGAAGAAGATAGGAATCGTGTTTTCCAGCTGTCTCTCTTCCCCATCAAATTATTACTGCCATACTGTAACTTAAGCTACATATTAGATAAATATCATCAGTGCCTTAAAACGAAAGTGTATAACCAATGTATCCTTTCTCTACTTACCTATGGATCTCAGACTTGGAGACTTTCAAAATCAAACATGGGGAAGGTAACAAAATCCGACAGATAGCGGACAGAGAAAGGAATGAATGAATAAGAAGCAAAACAAAAGCAAGGAATGTCAAAGGAGAAGTAGCATAATTAAAATGGAAATATCAGGCAAAAAGACGATCGATGAAACAAATGTATTGTAAACTGAAGACCTTGGGAAAATAAAGGAGGTAGGGAAAAACCAGAAATGAGATGCGCGGACTATTTGATATATGAACAAGGGTACCGACAGAAAAGAGTGGAAGCACAAAGAGTATAGCCCTGCTATAGGCTATACTCTTTGTGGTGAAAAGCCTCTGTCCAAAGATGGATCGAAGAAGGCTACAGTTTTTGAGGAACTGTGAAATTAATAACAACTGTAAATATTATGTGTAGACACAAAGTTATTGGCCATTATTGGAAAATTAAATTAATATTGTAATTTCTGCAATAAAAATAGCTTTTAATACTAAAATAAATAATCATTTAAAAATATTTTCAGAAACTACAGTCACGATTTGCAGTTTAGGTACAACAATTAAATATTACATTAAAAGCAGGTTTGCGTCACGTTCGATCAATTTCATTTGTCATATTACTAAAGTTTAACTCTTAAGTTGCATATTTATACGAACAAGAGGAGAAATAATTCGCCCGAATAGATTCGCTAGAACGATAGTGAAGGCGAACGAATTTATTCGTTTTCGTTTGGTCTCTCGTACACACTCAAAAATAAGTAGTTATAGCATGATATGACCTAGGGAAGTCTTACTTGGGTACTTTTTACATATTTATGCTTATGAAACACTTACTATGATAAAAACGATAAAATGTCTTGCGAACTTCGTTAGGGTAAATTATGAGTTTGTTACCTCAGCCTGGATTTGAACCAGGGACCATCCGCTTACTAGACTGGTACTCTATGAACTAAGCTACCAAGTTACTGGTTCAAAATCCGGCTATTCGGAAACAGTTTCGTCATCTCTAATTTTTCTTTGTTAGCATAGGTGGCTTTCGACATCTACGAGAACACAGGAGGTATTATATGGGGAGGAGAAAGAAGAAACTTTATTTATCTATCTAAAAGTATTAGAAGTAAAATTTCCAATAAACAATATCAAGCCAGACTGAATATCAGAAAACACAATTGAAGAGCTTGCGGGAAAAAAGATGAGAGTCCATTTTTATAGATTTTGATAAATTTGGATTCTCTAATCTTTGTACTTTCTATTATAAATGAAAATTATTAGAATATAAGTCTTTGTCATATCAAAAAAATCAAAAGAACTTAAATTTGTCTTGCGGAAGAAAAGAGGTGAGTCCACAAGAGGAACACTTTTGTGAGTTTTTTGGGAAAATAGATGAAACCTTTTATGATAAGAGTTTTTCAGAATGATAATATTAATTTAATGCTCGGTTCTTATCAGAATTGAACAAAAAATAGTTAATAAATAAGAAGATACCTTAGCATTCCTATAGTTTTAGTTTAGTTAGAAGCTTGAGTTCAGCTGCTCCTGAACTCAAGCTTCTAACAGCTGACGGAACACTAGACAAAGCTATAAAAGATCGAAACGTACAAGGAAGACAAGCAATAACTTTATTAAATAGAATAATTTAGGACCAAAGTATATTAAAACATAACAAAAAGCTTATATATAACACCATTGTAAAAGGTATTATTACATACGGCTCAGAAGTATGGCTAATCAAGGATAGAACAGAAAAAATGCTTTCCGCTACGTAGATGGACTATTGGAGAAGAGCGGCAGGGAAATCAAAAAGAGAAAGAGTTACAAATCAAAGAATAAAAGAAATTATGACAGTGGGGGAACGTACGTACTTAGTGGATGATATAAGAACAAAGCAACTGGTGTGGTACATGTACAAAGAATGAATGATGAAAGACTACCTAAACAAATACTACAATGGAAACCAACTGGCCGAAGAAAACGAGGACGACCAAGGAGAAGCTGGAGAGAAGGAATAGACAGTGAAATAAGAATAAGAGGCCTAGATGATAAATTATGGGCAAACAGAAACGAGTGGAGATTGGGTATCAGAAGACGTAGAACGTTGTGAAACCGATAAATATATACATATATATATATATATATATATATATATATATATATATATATATATATATATATACATACATAGAAGCTTGAGTTAAGTAGGTAGCGGTGAGTTAGCTATTTGAAATGGATGAAAAAAAAATTCTATGAATAATTAGAGATGTGGCTAAGAAACTGAAATTGGGAAGTGGGACTGTAAGTGCAAAAAGTACAAATGTTTTTTGCTTTTAAACGATGAAGATGAAAATCAAATAATAATTTTTTTTTATGTGATACGAAGTTACGATGCTTAAAAGGTTTATTTAGCTGGATTGATTACAGTATATGATATAATACGTAGGAAGCCTAGAAGGCAGAGAATTAAAACAACGAAAAACTGTGTATAGTTATAGAATTCGACGTAGGGGTGCAGATTGGCAAGTACGCTAGAAGACAATTCGAAAAAATCGATCCCTGTCGTAGACTACCATCTTTTTTTCCTATGCAAAACCGTCACTGAACAGAACAACAAGCGGTACCTTCCAAGCAAATTATTTAGTAGAAAAACAGTTATTACTCTTTGAAACTAACATCTTCAGCTCTCATCTTTTTTCCCGGAAGCTCTTCAATTGTGACTTTCAAATTGAGTGTCTGGGTTTTAATTAAATAAAAATCATTCTTAAGATTGAACAAAGAATTATTCAAACTAAAAAAATAATAAAATATATTGAAGAAATAATAATTTTCCTGATCATACGACATAAAATGTTTCAAATCGAGTTACCGATCAATCGGGTCATTCCATTTTCAAAATTTTCAAGCAAGACATTCCTTCTGTTGGATAAAAACCAGTATTTTTCTTATTAGAGAGCTCTATATTCTTAAATTAGAAAAAAAATTACAAACAAATTATATTTTCATAATTTAAAACGAGTATTTTCTCAACCTGAAACAAGCGTTATTTAAAACATTTAATATTCGTACTTTGTCTTCTCTTTACTATGCTTTCGGTTATGTTGTCATTGGTAATCGATATAACCAATGATTGCATGACCGAAATCTAAACAAAAACTAGAAGTATAGTACAAAGAGCAAAGTACATTTAAACAATATGCTCACAGGTCCCGACTGAAAATTAAATAAGTAAAAAGACAAGGTGTTTAGAATATTTGGTACCTATGTATAGTTTAATGAAATAATTATAACAATAATAATCATTATGAAGAATAAATCAAAAGAAATGCCATATTTCGTATACGGCTACGAATTTTTACTTTCATGTAACTATTGAGTAACTGTAGACAAGTGCTGTTTTTTAGTCCACTGAGAGTTCTTGAGGCGGTCGCATGTAAGATATATAAAATATTTTTTATACATAGCGATAGCAATATCGGATACCGGCATACACCGTCATTCAGGTAAAAGAAAGCTTGCTCCAAGAACCAGAAAAACATTTTACACATTTAGAGAATATGTCAAAAGCCGATTTGTTTATAACATGCAAACAAAACACCTGAAAAAACGAATGCATTTTCTTAATATTTTGAAGAGAATATATTTAGTTTAAAATTTTATATTTTCAAGTGTAATTTGTTGAGTGTTGTTTATCTTTTCCAATCTTAGATTCATAATAAATAAAAAATAATAAAAAACACTTATATTCCTTAATGGGTTGTAAAAATTTCACACTTATATATAGCGGTATGTGATGCCGGTAACAGAGTTAGTGTAATTTTTTAGCTCACACATATACTATACTATAGTAGTGTGAGCTATGGTGATCCTAATTTTTTCGAGAAAAAAAAAGTTGCTCCGATTTCAAAAATTTTTATATATCTTTGCGTTTCAGATGATTTTGAAACTTTTTTGTTGCGCTGTCTGTCTGTCTGTCTGTATGTCTGTCTGTCTGTCTGTCTGTGTGTCTGTATGTCTGTCTGTAACGACCAACGCGCATAACTCAAAAACCGCTTGGCCGATTTTAATGAAATTTGGTACCTAGGCTGAGTCTTGGGTCGAGATGGTTCCATTTAAAAATGAACAAAATCCACCGAGCACAAACCAAATAAAAGGGTGGGGGTAGATTTAAAAAATTAGAGTTTATGTGAAAATATGGCGTGTGTGATATTAAACGAAAGGTAATTGAGTCTGCAGTTAAACAAAATACATTTTAATTTATTTAAAAAAAAGGGTGGGGGTATATTTTAAAAATTAGAGTTTAAGTGAAAATATGGCGTGTGTGATATCAAACGAAAGGTAATTGAGTCCGGACTTTAACAAAATACATTTTAGTTTTTGTTTTTTTTGTAAGGGTGGGGGTAGATTTAAAAAATTTGAGTTTAAGTCAAAACATGGCTTGTGTGATATCAAACAAAAGGTAATTTAGTCTGGAGTTGAATAAAATATATTTCAGTTTTTAGTTATATTAGCTCACACGTACACTATAACTATAGTACCTAGTGTGAGCTTAGGGGCCCATATATTGGCAGAGTTTTTTATAATACTACTTAAAAGTTAATAAAAGAAGGAATTAATTTTTTTGAAAAGAGAAATAAAATGTCTTTATACAAAGAAGTAGTTTTTTTTCTAAAAATAAGCATAAGCCAGTATTATTTTCTTAAAATGAAATAAATGTATTTTATAATAATTAATTCGCTATTTTTAGTTTCGAGGAATTTTTACCCCATGTGCAAATGCAAAAAAACGGGAAAGCGGGCTAAAGCAATTGATGTTAACCATGATGCTTTTTTGTTCATTCAAAGCAGTTCAGTAATAAGGAATTTATAAGCAAAGAAATGCAAGCAGAGTTAAAAAAGCAAACAGGTTGGTAAAATATCCGGAAAATTAAGTTTTTGTAAGCAGTTTTTCTAAATGGGCTTAATCGACATAATATTAGGTTAAATCTTGACAGCTTCAAAAAAATTTATTTTCTTGCGGTCTAGTATTGATAACCAAAATACAGGAAAAATACAAAAATGTAAATTTTGACAAAAACTCAGTTTTTATTTAAAGGAACTTAATCACGCTTCTAAAGTGTGGTATCTTGTTAGAAAGGGACACTCATTGCCTGCCTAAGACTGAAATTAAAACTGTCCTAACTTATGTAGTTATTTATTGTATTGTCTTGTAGTTGCCAAAAAAAAAACATATTATTTTTAATTTTTAATAAAAAATCACCACAACTTTTGAAATTCTGCTCAAGCAACTGTTTCGCCCAGGGCGCCTTAATATATAGGTTGTTTCCTGCTATGGGCTCAGTTATTCTAATATACCGTAGGTTTTAAAGTTCTTTATAAATTCAAATAATTCAAATTTTTATAGTCGGCACCCCTACTAAATATAAAAATTTTGTTTCAGTTTTTGACAATTAAGGTTCTCTTTAAATTTAGTATGGCTGTATAATTTTAAACATTATGAAATTATCATTTGTAAAACAATATTTAATGTAAATGTTGGGTTTTTCGGAATTTCGACAATTTTCTAAAAGGTGCTATTTTTAGCATGTTTGGCATAAAAACTCCAACACGATTTTTGTAAAATTATACAGTTTTTTAAAGCTTGTTTCTTAATCTAACTAATTCCAGTGGAGGATCAAAATCACCCAAAAAATATAGAAATCCGAGGACACAAATGAAGAGTTGACATCTCTTCATTTGTGCGCCCTAAATACAATGTTTTTTCCATATAGCATTACTTAACTTTGAATTTTTTTATTAGACACCCAGAGTATTTTTCGTTCACAGCAATATTTTTTTAAATAATTTTTATTAATAATAATTAGGTAAAAAATAGGAATAAAAAATTAATTAGTAGTAGTACTTAAAAAAAAAATATTCTTAAGAGCAATTTTAACATTTTT
Source organism: Aspidapion aeneum (assembly GCA_963576565.1). Lineage (NCBI taxonomy): Eukaryota > Metazoa > Arthropoda > Insecta > Coleoptera > Brentidae > Aspidapion > Aspidapion aeneum. Next base: position 48,584,311 of record OY755048.1, read on the forward strand.
TTTATAAAGCGCGTATTGCTAATTTTGGTATGGCAAAAAATACAATAATTTTCACAAGACATCAAAATTACCACTAAACTGTTTTGGAGGGAGGCAATCTCACTTCTACAGTTTTTGAGATATTTGACAAGAAGTAGGTTACTATCAATCTTAAGCTTTAGGGCGTCGCGACGCTACCCATAATGCGACGCCAAGCAAAGCACTGTTTTTTCTAACTTCGTATGGAGTCTTTAAACAGCATGCCAAGTTATATAAAAATCACTCAATTGAATATTTCAAAATTGACTGCCCGACCAATAGGAAAGCAGTTTTAAACGGGTAAAATTTGACTTGATTTGACATAAAAGATTTCTGTTATTATGTAAAAAAATTACTGCTACAAAACATCCTTTAAGTTTAACCAATGAATTTTCCAGAAAAATCGGCCTACGACCTAAAGTCTCGGAGTAACAATGTGAAAATTATCACTAAATTGTAGTAATTATTGTGTTAGTGAACTAAAATTTTATTAGGGTGACCATATTTGTTTATCGTAAAGAAGGACTTTGGAGCAAAAGAAGCCTAATTTTAGATTAAAAAGGCCGGAATAAACTGGTCAGTTTGAAAAACCCTCCTAGAGTTTTTTCATATGAAATCAACCAAAAAAACGGAGGTTGAGCAAACCATCGCATCGATTTTTATAATTTTTTGTACATTTGTTGTACAGTCAAGGACTTTTTAGCGTCAAAGAATAAGTAATTTGAAATTAGGAAAACCAGTTTGAATCAAACTAAGAAAATAATGAACCTTACCTTTGTGTCTATATTTACAAATGCTAAATGATAAAATTTCACAGAAAAAATTATCCCTGACTGTACCTAGAATGGACAAGAAAATTCCTAAAATTCAAATTTTTCCGATACGTAGTTTTTTTTTAAACATGTAGGTAAAAAAAATAAGACATTTAAACCAGAGTAGTGATATAGGGCTCATTTGAAAGGTCTTTAAGTCTTACCTGTACCAAAATTTGAATAATTTTTAGACCCAACCGGCGCCAAAATTTCCTTTTTTTATTTATTATGTCAAAATTGGCATATTTGGAGATAATCATGAGTAAAAAGGGAACTCCCAATACACCATCACAAGTTGTCGCTCGAGTCCACAGATGTCACCTCGAAGGGTGGTGTTCCAGTAAGTAGTCGTAAGAAATGGTTTTCGAGGTGTTCTATATAGTACCACCGCTGGGTCGAAAAATTGGTGGCATATTTTATAGACCGCCGGTAGGTGTTAAAATACATTTGGGATGAGGGAGAAAAAACAAAACTCGAATTAAAAAAAATATATATTTTTTCAAAAAAGTTATGTTGATTACATGGAAAAATAGTATCTACAAGAAAATATTATTTTCCTGAAAAAATACACATACCGCACATTTTAGAGAACAAATAACCGGTATATTTTAATCATAGTGGCATATAATACCTTATGTTTTTTTAAAAAAAGGAAATTTTTTATTTTTTTTTAAAATAGTTTTCTTTTGAGTTTTTTATAATTTTGTTTCCTTAAAATATCGGTGTATCTTATCCGAAAAGTATTTTAAAGAACTTTTAAATAAGCCCTATATCACTATCCTAGTTCTCCAGATATCTTAATTTTTGTTAGTACATATTTTAGCCAAATTGGCAATTTTTCCGATTTTTAAAATTTAAGTAATAAAAAAGCTATTGTTCAGAACATTTTTAAAATTGGAATTTTCTAACCCCTATATCGGAAGAATAAACTTAAGTACTAAAAATTGATTAATATGAAACGACCCATATAAAAATTTGATAACCAAAAAAAAATTTAAAAAGTCTTTTGGGATCGAAAAATCTGAGTTTTCATAAAAACCAATTGAAAAGACTTAATACATGAAAGAAATTTATATGACCACAACCGAAAGATCTCCTGGATCACTAAAAAGCCGGACGACAAAAACTGTCGGCCGGCCAGTATAATGTTGCCGAAAAAGTCGGACCTGTCCAGAATTATCCGGACGGATGGTCACCCTAATTTAATGTTTTGGCATTTAGATTCGGTACGAACCAGAATCAATTTAACGTTATCAAACTTGCTCACAGTAAAATTGTTTAAGCAAATCTTTTACAAGCTTTCGTTTTAAGTTATATTATTAGTAAGTAAATAAAAGAGCATGAATCTATAATTAGCATCTTTAAAATTATGTTTTTAACTGATCAAGCAAATACCTATCCATCGTCGTAAATGACAAAAACAAAATCGTCCAAGATCATAATGAAAATAATATAACAGTCCAATGGCAATAACGGGATTCCTAATAAATGGAGATAGCATGAGCAACTGTCTCATTTCTTTGCATGTATACTGGTTCCATCTCTTCTTCTCATACAAATCGTTCTCATGGAAGTCTGACAGCAAATTTAAATCGCGAACAAATAATTTGTTGTTACGCAATGCTTATAAAGTGGTATATAGGTGGTAACATGACCCTAAAAAATTACTTTCTGGACTACCATCTAGATTTATTTCCTGAAAATTTAGAAAGTAGGGAGTAAGTGACGAATATGGGAAATGAAAAAACGATACCAAGGCAAATGGAGTGCAAGTTTGCTTGTTAGTTATTACTGAGCATTTTTCCAAAGAGAAAATACGTACGAAAACATCGCAAGTAACATTGTAAGGTACTGTTAAAATTAATAATTTTCTAAGAATAATAATACATTTATCGTTATTTTTTTAAATGAAAAAAACTAATTCTATTTTCGGTTTTTTAAGCCATTTTTACATAGTAAACACATTATTTTATCTGGGAACCTTGAGAAAGAAGGAAACAGAACATCGATGGAATACACAGAAATAAATAGAACTATAAGAAAAATGTTAAAAGAAAATAAAAGAAAGAGCCAAGAAATAAAACTTAAGAAAGTTATAGAAAATAACAGAAACATGAAATGTCTAAGGTGGATATGAAACAATTAAAATAAAGGATGTAAACGGCATAGAAACTAACGTTAAAAAGGATATTATAAATATCACATAGCTATTCTATACAGAATTATACCATAAAAGGAAACCATCGCGAGAAACCATGAAGAAACTCCTAACCAAAATAAAGAACATAAACTCAGAGCTACAACCTGAAATAAGCAAAGCGAAAATAAAGAGGTAAAGGGTAACGGCAGAAAGTACGGTTGTAAAATTGTTGTTAATACTCTCCATATTCTCCTGAATAAAATGTCACAAAAATAAACAGTTTTTTGTTTACCAGTATAATTGTTCGAATAAATAAAAGTTTTCCAAAGTTTTTTTTTTAATTTGGGAAAACAGTTGTATAATTTCATGAGGCATTCATCTATACATTTTTCCTTTTGTATTTAAACAAAGTGTTTGCCTTCTATACCCTTGTTGTAAAACCTAGCCAAAATATTAATGTTTTTATAGAAGAATCTAAAGCAAATAAATAAAATTGTGTAACACATGCACACAAAAAATTAGCGTAATATTGGCAATGGTACACATACACAATTTTTTGTTTACATTTTGGTCTCTACTTATTAACATGACCTTCATCAATTAATGAAGTACTTATGCGCATACCTATCTACTATAATAATAAAACTTTTTGGAATTTTTGGAATTGGGAGAAATGGTACCTAATTTTTTAGTAGAAAAAATTGCCAATAATTAGAATAATTATCTGTAGCTTTATAATTACTGTCTACCACCGGCGATTCTACCGTTGGTTAAAGGAGATAATTACCCCATACCACCAAAGCCAGTTTTTTCTCACAAAAACTATTATTCTGTGAAATAATGGTAAAGATTTGGTTCACCCTAATGTGCAATATGATATTAAGCATTTTTCAGCGAGTTTCATCTCATATATATAAATTCAAATTAACTTTTGAAATAAAGAAAAACCACATAAAAATTTTGTAATGATATTTAATTTTTTGGAAATCTAGTCCGTGTAGTCATAGGATTCTGTTTAAAAATAGTCACAAATTGTAGTAACATACATATTCGATAAAAAAAAAAACCTGTATACAAAAATTAAAATAATACATAAATTACATAAAACTCTAGATGTATTTAAATATTGTAAAAAGCGCAAGATATATTAGAATCTGTTTTCTATAACATATCCACCAAAAGAATTGAAAATTGGTTATATCATCGCTAGCTTGTTTAAATAATTAACATGTAAAATATAGCGGACAGCTGACACTGACTTACACCGATTTTATTGGACACCTCCTTGTTACTTTTGGAGGTTTCATACGGCTACCATTTATAAACCAAAATATTATATTCGGTTTATTTATATCTAACCTTTTTGTGAAATAATGTCTTTACAAAAAAAAGACTCGTATCGCAAGGTATTTACGAACAATTTATATAAATATTAAAAGCTATTGCATTCACAGGAAAAATAAGTTAAACCTTCAACCAAAACCTAGATTTGTAGACCTAGGATTGTAGCACTTAGCCCTGTAGACCCTTTAGTAAGTACTGGTGTTAAATTATAGCGTCGTCCTGTCAAAATAACATTTTTTACTGTGAAAATTAATATTCAAGCCACGGCTGAAGATACGTTGAGATTTTGCCAGTAAAAAAAGCTACTGATGAGCATTTATGCCTCTACCTTCTACCAAATTTCAATCTAGTGGACCTTATGCCTCAAAAAAATCTTTGGTGATTCGTATCAGATGATTCCACGCCTACAAAGTGCAAGCAGGCTCGGATCTAAGGGGGAAAAACTGGGAAAATTTCCCCCCCAAATCTCAAAATGTATTTAGTTTTGACATACAGAATACAACTTCTTGTGAGGTTCTAGAACAATTTAAGGCCACCAATTTGCCGTGGTCGATTCGTCGCCGGGCCAACTCGCCGTCGACCTTTTCGCCTCCCCTCCCGGGCGTAAAAGTCTAATTTTACGCCTTTTTTGTGGAAACCATAAATTACTGTTCTTTAAAAAAAATATTACTTAATAAAGCTTTACAACGTCCTTTTTTGTTTGAGCATATCTAGGGGCACGGCAGTCAGTGCCCCGCCAAAAAGCTGAGCTTTGGCAGACTGATAGGAAATATGATAAAACTATAGGAAACAATTTTAAAGCCCCAAAATTTTAATTTGCTTCCCTTCCCTATAAATGTAAAGTTATATAAAAGTAACATTGCCCACCTCCAGAAAAGCTAGAGAGCTGAGCTTTGGAAGGCCGATAGGAACTATGATAAAACTATTTAAAAAAAATTAAATCTCCAAATTTTAATTAACTCTCCTCCCATATAAATGTAAAGTTGTGTAAAAGAAATATTGTCCACTTCCAGAGACGCTAAAAAGCTGAGCTTTGGAAGACTGATCGGACCTATGATAAAACTATAGGAAAAAATGTAAAAACACCAATATTTTAATTAACTTTTCTCCCCTACAAATGTAAAGTTATGTAAAAGTAACATTGCCCACTTCCAAGACCGCTACAGAGCTGAGCTTTAGAAGGCAGATAGGAACTATGATAAAACCATACGAAAAATAAAAAAAACCTCAAAATTTTTAATAAGGCATTGCAAAAGTTTTGAACAATATTACGCATATTTTACTACTTTAAAACTTGAATATTATTCAAATCCTTTAAAAAAGGAGTAAAATCATAACAAAAACAGTTCATGTAAAAATCCTAGTATGCGAAAGTAGTATTCCGTAAAAAGAATTGAGATAAAAGTAAAGCCAAGTTCTCCAATACAAATTTCAAAATTAAAGGTTCTTACTAGTTTGGAAATGTCTTTCTAAACTTGGCTATTACGGCTACAAATGACTCTTAGGCACTGTACTAAATTAAACAAAAAGAAGTTTGGCTGTAACAGCAAAGTTCAAAAAAACCTTTCTAAACTAGTAAGAACCTTTCATGTTGAAATTTGTATTGGAGAACTTGGCTTTACTTTTATCTCAATTCTCTTTAGGGAATACCACTTTCGCGTACTTGGATTTTTTTACATGAAATGTTTGTGTTATGATATTATGTTTTTTGCAGATATTTATTAAGTTTAATCATTGTCCTTCGGATAGATATGTGATTAAAGTTCCATTACGATATTTTTTGTATTCCACATAAACACAAAAAATACTTTGGTTTTTGCCGCAACCTAACAAGCTCTCGTCAATTAATAATTATTGTTTTTTGTTTAAATCAAGTGTATAAACATACCTAATAACTTTTTATTTCATCGCCCAAACATATTTTTTGTGGTCATTTATCAGATGCTTAGTATAGAAGACAATGGTGGCTCTCCCAATGATGCAGGTGCTTCACCTTTTTTTTCCAGACTAAATATAATCATCTAAGAATTTAAGACAGGACAGGAGCCGCGACGTGTCAGTAAAACCGAATGAGCGGTTGGTCACCTTATTACCTATTAACCGATAAAAACCCTTAAGCGTTCCTCGCCACGGATTCTATACTTTCTTTTTATATTTTGCGATTAGCAGGCAACAAAACATATCGAGATAATACGGCTCCAGCGTATATATCCTCGGTGCGCCGCGGGATAAAGGCGTCCGTTGATATTCATGACAACGTCGCATGCTTTCGCAGGGTAAAGACTCAGGTGTTAAACCTGGGTCTATTATTAAAATACTGTCCTGTCACAATAAACGGCTTGGTTAGGTCGCGTGGGTTTCTTGTTAATCTGTGTGTCGGCGTATTGTTTACATTCGGTTCTGATTCGATTTATATTTTAATTATTTTGCATAATGTTGCCTGTGTACGACGCAGTGTGTGTTTTGCTGGAAAAACCGTTTTCGAGGTATAACGACGATAACAAAAAATACTTTTTGAAGCCGGCCTCTATATTAAACGTAAATAAACCGGCTAAGGTTAAAGACAAAGTATACATTCGACATTTTAAAGAAGGATAGACGAATTGCCTCAGATAAAAGCAGTAAAATTTAAATCACATTGCAATTGCATGATTTCGCTGGTTTTTCTGAATTTACACGGTAAAAATTTTTGTCCACAATGAAAAAAGGTTCTTTTCTTGAATAAATTTTTTTACTTTAAAACAATTTGTTTTAAATTAAAGTATTTATTTTTAGTTCAACGCAGCTTTTAATCTTGAAATGAGGCTTTATTTTTCTTCTTTGATTGTTTTGTTTCAGTATACTATATTTTGCAACAAAGCAAATTGTCTTCATATAAGTAATATTTTGCTTTCAGAGAAAAGGGTACCTTAGAATAATTCAGTTCCAATTTATAATAAAACAATTTCTCTTTCACATTAAAATAAAGAAGCAAAACATTTTTTGTGCAATATCAAGAAAATATTCTCTTGGTGAATAGGAAAGCACAAATTATTTTACTTCAAAGCAATTTGTTTTGATCTAAGACAATTTTTTACCGTCTAGGTAAGTTCTTTATAGAATAGGTATTTACATTATTAGCATATTACTATATTTTTATTATTTATATGTGTGTATAAAAAATTGGAGTAGGGAAATCCTGCGGCACCTATTGCGAGAGTTACGAGCCGCCATGATAGAAGATACAAAGTATAGAAAAATGTTGCAACACAATGTTTTCGGCAGGTTTTAGTAGGTTTGGACGTACCTTAATAGATAGTAAGGTAATTCTAAAACATATAAAGCATTTCTTTTTTTGGAACAAAACCTAATTCTAGCTGTCACAGAACAAAAAAAAAATTATAATTAAAGGATTATATAAGCTTTTTAATTTTAATGTGAAAAATAAGAAGCACTTTAGGTCGAAAAGTTTTTGAATTATTGATAATAAATCGTTTGGTGTTTGATATTGTCCTTTCGGTAACGTGACTATCTTACGTGTAACTTGACTAGAGTAATAAAATCAACATTTCTCCAGACAAGAACGTCGAAATCTTGATTAAAACTAACTAAAAAAAATGCACTATAAAGTTGGTTTGGCCGAAAAAGGCTCAAATGTATAAAAAAATAATTCTATTTGTAACACAAATAGACTTAGTCAGTAACACTATTTTTCGGTGTTACGTATATTGTCCCTGTTTTACAGATCAGCTATAGTTGTATTTATAATCTTATATTTTTAACCACAAAAGGAGATGGATTTTTTCCGAAATGCAGCACGGTGAAAGGAAGGGTAATGTTTTTTTCGCTTGGAATATATAGGTATGAATACATGTATGTCTGTGTCGCGCTAGAGGCTAAATGGCTAAACCGATTTTGACAAAAAAAGGTGTTGTTGAGTTATATTTTGTTAAACAGGAATCAACATAGCGCTCGTCGGACGCCATTTTGTCACATGATATAGGCTTTAAGGCATATTATCTAAATTTGCACCCATTGCAAATGTCCTCTAATTTGCTGTAATTACTTTATAGTCCTGCCTGCTCCCACTCATCTCCCGTCCTGTTATTCCCCCCACCCTCTTTGAAAACTCTATTCGCATAATTTGATCCAACATAGGGCGATTTCAAAAACTATTTCTGCAGACGCTTTAAGATTTATGTTCCAACACCATTTTACTAGCTCCCACCTCCCTCACCCTCACCCTCTCTCTCTCTCGTCCCCCCTTCTTTTTAGTAATAGTTGTAGCTATAACTATCACAAATATAGAGCGATTTCAAAAGTTATTTCTGCACATGCTTTAGAATTTTTTTAGCACTATTTTAATAGTGTTTTAATGCTTTTCCCACCTTCACTCAATGTTTGTGGAAACGTAGGTACGTTTGGGCATAGTTCAATGTTTCACACAAATGCATGATTTAGGTACTTCGATTTAGTTAAATAAATTGCGTATGTGTCACACATTGAATTAAGCACATATTTCCGTGATATCTTCATTAATTAATTCCTCTTTGGTTTTTCTTACAGTTCTACGGAATATTTAATGCGTAACTCATAAATTTCTGGTAAAAGTAAAATCCATACAACGATAGACACGTGCAGTGTTTTTCATTTTATTATTTTTCTGCAGTTTATTATCAAATTCATCAAACTAAGCAGGACCTAAATGAATGGTAAATGCATAGTGCTTTCTATAAGGCTGAATAAGAATTAAACCTAAAAGTTGTAAATGAAAAAAAATTTAATAAAAAATTACGCATAAACCTGATTCATAAAAATAAAAAACTTTATAATTTCGAGTGCGCTTTGGGTATCAAACAGGGTTGGATGGAACAGGCGGGCAACCGGGCAAATGCCCGGTGGGCCGGTACAATTTAGGCCCGGTTGGGCAACGAACTAATTAAAACATTAAACATTTAAATTAAAAAATCTGTATGTAGTAACTCCAGGCCTGCGTTACTCGTTTTGATTGTTACATTTACTTTTATATTAAAATAAGTATAATGTATCAAGGAGATAATGTGATAATCGCACTAACTTATGAATATCTTTTTACAATACCAATATCCAAAAGAAAAAATCGGGAGATTAAAAAAATGTAATAAAAATATTGTCCAATTTTTTTCTTATGTGTTTTGCCGTTGTGAAATATCTTGTAACACACTTTGTTGACTATTTTGGTGGGGATTGATTCCCTGATCTCCCCCTTTGGTACGGCCTTGCCAATATCTCATTTCTTAGTTGCGAAAGTTATTTTTGGTGCTAAAATATATAAAAAATCTAAGAATTCGATTAACCGATTGAAAAATCGGTATTGGGTCCAATTCAAAGTAAGGGGATCATAGATAAAATTGCAGCATCAAGTTCATTATAAAAAATACTCTGCCAATGCCCCTAAGCTCACACTAGGTACTATAGTTATAGTGTACGTGTGAGCTAATATAACTAAAAACTGAAATATATTTTATTCAACTCCAGACTAAATTATCTTTTGTTTGATACCACACAAGCCATATTTTGACTTTAACTCAAATTTTTAAAATCTACCCCCACCCTTAACAAAAACAAAAACTAAAATGTATTTTGTTAAACTTCGGACTCAATTACCTTTCGTTTGATATCACACACGCCATATTTTCACTTAAACTCTAATTTTTGAAATATACCCCCACCCTTTTTTAAAATAAATTTTAAAATTAAAATTTTATTTAACTCCAGACTCAATTACCTTTCGTTTGATATCACACACGCCATATTTTCACAAAAACTCTAATTTTTGAAATCTACCCCCACCCTTTTATTTGGTTTATGTTCGGTGGATTTTGTTCATTTTTAAATGGGACCATCTCGACGCAAGACCCAGCCTATGTACCAAATTTCATTAAAATCGGCCAAGCAGACAGACAGACAGACAGACAGACAGACAGACAGACATACAGACAGACAGACAGACAGACGGCGCAACAAAAAAGTTTCAAAATCATCTGAAACGCAAAGATATATAAAAAAATTTGAAATCAGAGCAACTTTTTTTTTCTCGAAAAAATTAGGATCACCATAGCTCACACTACTATAGTATAGTATATGTGTGAGCAAAAAGTCGTTACCATATGAAATACTCTGCCAATATATGGGCCCCTAAGCTCACACTAGGTACTATAGTTATAGTGAACGTGTGAGCTAATATAACTAAAAACTAAAATATATTTTATTCAACTCCGGAATAAATTACCTTTTGTTTGATACCACACAAGCCATGTTTTGACTTAAACTCAAATTTTTGAAATCTACCCCCACCCTTAAAAAAACAAAAACTAAAATGTATTTTGTTAAACCCCGGACTCAATTACCTTTCGTTTGATATCACACACGCCATATTTTCACTAAAACTCTAATTTTCGAAATATACCCCCACCCTTTTTTTAAAAATAAATTAAAATGTATTTTTTTGAACTCCAGACTCAATTACCTTTCGTTTGATGTCACACACGCCATATTTTCCCATAAACTCTAATTTTTGAAATCTACCCCCACCCTTTTATTTGGTTTGTGCTCGGTGGATTTTGTTCATTTTTAAATGGGACCATCTCGGCCCAAAACCCAGCCTAGGTACAAAATTTCATTAAAATCGGCCAAGCGGTTTTTGAGTTATGCGCGTTGGTCGTTACAGACATACAGACAGACAGACAGACAGACAGACATACAGACAGACAGACAGACAGACAGACGGCGCAACAAAAAAGTTTCAAAATCATCTGAAACGCAAAGATATATAAAAATTTTTGAAATCGGAGCAACTTTTTTTTTCTCGAAAAAATTAGGATCACCATAGCTCACACTACTATAGTATAGTATATGTGTGAGCTAAAATTAGCATACCTGCTCTGCCCCCGGTAGTTAAAAGGGCGCAAGTGACGAAAGTGTGGTTCGGAAAAAAACGACTTCAAAGTCTTAATTGTTTATAAGGCAGTACTACAGTTACTGCTATTTGCTTTTTTTTTAGTTTTTTTGTAATTTTATTAAATAGGACATGATGGAAAGTCTGTCGAAACCAAAAACCTAGAGTCGAAAAAAAAACTTGCATCCTTTTAACTAACGAGGGCAGTGCTGTTGTATGTTGAAATTTTGTACGTGTTTATTTTAGCTCACACATATACTATACTATAGTAGTGTGAGCTATGGTGATCCTAATTTTTTCGAGGAAAAAAAAGTTGCTCCGATTTCAAAATTTTTTATATATCTTTGCGTTTCAGATGATTTTGAAACTTTTTTGTTGCGCCGTCTGTCTGTCTGTCTGTCTGTCTGTCTGTCTATCTGTCTGTCTGTCTGTATGTCTGTCTGTCTGTCTGTCTGTCTGTCTGTCTGTCTGTCTGTCTGTCTGTATGTCTGTCTGTAACGACCAACGCGCATAACTCAAAAACCTCGTGGCCGATTTTAATGAAATTTGGTACCTGGGTCTTGGGTCGAGATGGTCCCATTTAAAAATGAACAAAATCCAACAAACACAAACCAAATAAAAGGGTGGGGGTAGATTTCAAAAATTAGAGTTTATGTGAAAATATGGCGTGTGTGATATCAAACGAGAGGTAATTGAGTCTAGAGTAAAAAAAAAATACAGTTTAATTTATTTAAAAAAAAGGGTGGGGGTATATTTTAAAAATTAGAGTTTAAGTGATAATATGGCGTGTGTGATATCAAACAAAAGGTAATTGAGTCCGGAGTTTAACAAAATACATTTTAGTTTTTGTTTTCTTTAAGAGTAGATTTCAAAAATTAGAGTTTAAGTCAAAACATGGCTTGTGTGGTATCAAACAAAAGGTAATTTAGTCTGGAGTTGAATAAAATGTATTTCAGTTTTTAGTTATATTAGCTCACACGTACAAAATAACTATAGTACCTAGTGTGAGCTTAGAGGCCCATATATTGGCAGAGTATTTTTGTTGAGTTTTCATTTTGTGAAAAAATTAGATATTAATTATGTTAGTAGGTACTTACTGTTTAATATAGGCATACAGAATATAAAACTTTACAAAAATATCTAGAGCAGTATCATAGATATTAATAAAAAAGGAGATTTTCTGAAAAGTTAGGATGTTTAGGACATGCATACATATGTTTATATGAAGTTTTTTTCTCAAAATGCAAATTACATCCTTTAAAATTAGCATGTTATTTAATAACAAAACCTCTATAATATCAAAAACAAAAATAACACAATATGACTTCGTTTTCTTTGCCGTAAAATTTATGTACCGAAGCGAGGGCCGAAAAAAAAAATTGCCAGGGCCGGTTTGTTTGAGCCCATTCAACCCTGGTATCAAAGCTTGAAGAGTTGAAGCATGTCATACATTACAGGTATACCTATCAATTTTGTACAATACTGCAACTAGTAGGTACAAGGAGATTGTTTTATTTATTTTATTCTTTTATTTACCATAATTATTATCTTATATTGGATTAGTTAGCTAATTAAAATAATATTCAAATATCAAAAAAAAAAACATAAAAAATGTGGTGACGTTGGGCGACAGAAAACCCAACTTTTTATGACCAGCTTTCCAAGAAAAAATCGTAAATCACAAGGTGTATATGGTTACTTACTGGTTTTTCGAGCAATAATAATTGCAATTTAGGTTAATTACTTTTGCATTATATTATTATCAATCACGATCACAATACTAGATACTATTGAACCACTATCTCCGCACTTGAACGTATCTTGTAGTGATCTGATTTTCTACCTAGAAAAGTGTTAATACCTTCCTAGCCCATTAGCACACTCCAAGTGCACTCCAAAATTTTTTGGTTATAACACAATACGCCAGTCAATATCCACGGTGGATAGAATAGACCGGTGTTCGGATCTTATATATATATAAGTCGAATTTTTCACGTCACTGGTGGTCCAGCTGATTTTTGTAAACAAAACTTAGATATAATATGAACAACGGAACAACTAATATTTTTTGAATTTTTTGAAAACTAAGGCAATTTTCCTACTGTTTTTTAGTACATTCTTATAAAATATAATTTTCTAGACGTATTGTCGTTATTTTTTTTTAGCCCACTTTGTTTTTTATTACACAAAACTTAAACTGAATGTGATCGTTTAGTATCAAAGGTGAACCAAGGACTTGGGAAGTAAACAAAGATGTAAGTCAGCGGATTATTTTTGAAACTGAAACGAACACATTCTTCGAATTTTAATTTTTGTGTAAAGAGAAATGAAGCAGGCTAAAAAAAATAGCGACTCGTATGTCTAAAAAATATTATTTTATAAGAATATACCAAAAAATAGTAGGAAAATTGCCTTAGTTTTCAAAAAATTCAAAAAATATTACTTGTTCACATGAGATCTAACTTTTGCTTACATAAATCAACTAGACCACTAGTGACGTAAAAATTCGACATATATTTATAAGATCCGAACACCGGTCTATTCTATCCACCGTGAGTCAATATCGACATTAAAAGGCAAACACGCATGCATTTACAATTGTTTTATATATTGTTAGATCCTTGAGAGTATAGTAGTTCATCATCCCCAAGTTTGCAACCCTAAAATCCCTGTGCTATTCCGGTGGGACTCCAAAAACTGAAACTTTTTTCAGTTTTTTAAGCATTTTTCAGGTACTGACGTTCTATAGTTATTTCACGCTAGATCAATTTTCTACAATTTAACCACAGCTCAGCTCTCTAGGTCTATTCGTTGCGGAGAAACGTCTGGTCAAAAATGATTAATTAATCCACATTCTTTTACGTTTTTAAATATGTTTATATATACATATTGGTTAGTAGGCATAGCGTCAAAGTTTAGCCCCCTTGGCTTTTTGATGAAGGTTTTATAACCTGTTTTTCTTTTCGCTTTAAGCCAGAATAATGAAACTTGGCACGCATATCGACCTTTCAGTACTAATTCAGCAGTTTGCAAAAAAAATTACATTTATGGCCGCTAAAAAAATTACATTTATGGCGTATAGAGGCAAAATGTGTTTTTAGAATTTTTCTGATATCTTGTAGACTATTGCACCTGTACATCTAGGTGTCACTTAATTGTTAATTCATGCAATTATCTACAGGCCTACTAATTTAAAAAAATAAAGTGGTTAAAAAGGTCCCGGAGTTAAAAGAAAAGAGAAAGACTTATGGTTATCAAGCTTGATCAAAAAAGATTTTGGGCCCCTAGGGGCCCAGAGCCAATTAGAAAATATTTAAAATTAAAACCTCACTCTTTTGGTACAATCTCGATGACCTAGGGCAGAGTATAAGTCAATTCATTTTTTTTATCATAAATGACAAAAAAAATTACCTCTAGTTTGAGGCATTACCAACAGCGTTGAATTTTTGAAGTGTAAAATTCTTTAGACGCGTTTAGCAGTTTTTGTGGGGCGTCAGGCTCGGCTATGTAACGTTCATTCGGGTGAAGTCGGCTCGAGTCGACTAACTGTGTGAGGAACATTCAGCGAGCGATATGATGATGCAGATGAAGGCCAGTATTATTAATTTCGCCTTCTTGAAGTTTACACTTCTGCCGTGTGGTCTTAAACACACACAATTTTTTTTTATACAGCAGGTCTGTTGTTGAATGCTTTTATTGACTAGCCTACAAATTATTATTCATGATCTCGGCGACCCACAAACATATCAAAACATTTTTGGTCCAAACGCAAAATGGGCGAAAAAATTTTTTTGATCAAAATTTGATTGACCATAAAACAATCAAAAGTAAAATAGACGAAAACAATTTAAACAAAACGTAAATTTGATATTAGTAATATTTAAAAACACTGGAAATAGTAATAAAATCAAAAGCTTTAAATTTAAAATAAACACTAAAAGAAAAGACCAAAATTATTATGGATAATAAAGCTAACAGTTTTATACAAAGTTAAAATAATTGTCCCCAGTTGAAAAAAAACCTCCTTGAGAAGTGTGAACGAAAGCAAAGCCAACTAAGGAATGTTTTCCCTAACGAATTTCGAAAGTTTCTTGTCTCAGTTAAAACCACCCTGCGCTTGAAGGCACAAATACCTTGGCGTTGATTGGCTAGAATTCTACTCCCTGTCGCCTTAGCGAGAAAGAAATAGACTGCGCTTTAAACGCTCCACTAAGACACAAAATACCAACGCAAGCCAGACTTAAAGAAACCGTTAGAAAGTAAAATTACATAGTGTGTTTTTTAAAAATTGAAAATAATGTGTTTCCAGTTACAGAATACAAATTATTTTGATGTTAGTGGCTCAAAGGACATATTAGCCGAATACAAATTTTATTAAAATACAGTGGACCTGAAAATATGCCTAAAAACAAGTCGCCGGAGTTGCCATAAATTTTACTTATTCTTAACCTAGTCTTGCATATAATTAAAGCTTGTTGATGTCAAAAACAATATTTAATTAAAAATATTTATAAATGGCAAAAATACCATTTATATTCAAATTTCGTTTTGTGACACGGTGTTATTTTGAGGTTACACTCTTGTTTTCGTTGTTAACTATAGTTAGCATATATTTGCTAAAACTCTTTTGGCCTGGACGCGGAAAATATTGTCCTTACAATAGATAATCATAATTTTTTGATGGGTCAATTAACAAATTCCTGATTCTCTAGAAACGTTAAGTCGCCGCACACTGCCTCAAGATATCGTAGATACTATGCTGCTTATGTGACCTTGACGAAGTGCGCTTGCGTAACTGTCAAAACTCACGCTTACGTTCAAATACGTATCACAACTTATACTACTACTATGTAGGTTTAGAACATTTTTCTACGTTGTCCGACGCCTATTCTCAACCTCCTACGATCCTGACAGTCATCTTCCGTCAGGTTTTTTTGACTTGGATTGACTGTTGCCATTCCAGTTTAAGACGCCCTCTTTTGCTGCGCTCTATTGGTTGCCATTCTAGGACCTGCTTTGCTAATCTTTCGTCGCTCATCCGTTGTACAAGGCCGTACCATATCAGTTGCGTTTTAGTGATGTCATCAGTTATGCTTCCCTCGATTCCCATTCTTTCTTTTATGATCTCATTTCTTATATGATCTGTTCTGGATATTCTTATTGATCTTCTTATTGCATCCATTTCGACACTTTCCATTTTTCCTTTGCATTTTTCTGTTACGCGACAAGTCTCTATTCCATACAACAGCGTGCTTTTCAACATTGTTTCATATATGTTAAATTTTACATTCTTTTTTATCTCTCTGCTCCATAAAATACTGTTAAGACAACCAATAACCTTTTTTGCTTTTACTATTCTTTTTTACAGTTCTTTACAGTCTGTTCCTGTCTTATCAAATGTGACACCCAAGTATATATATAATTATTGCATGGAGATATTGTTTGTCCATTTTCTAGTTCTAATTCACTTGATTCGTTTCCAATACATAAGTACGGTATCTTGTCCACGTTCACTGTTAACCCCCACTTTTGGTATTCTTCCATTAACTTTCTTATCATCTCATCACCACTTATACCATCTATTAAAGAGATTTTTATTTAAAAATATATTTTATGTCTATTATGGGTAACGTAAAATGCTTAAACAAACGTATCAGCGCCAGCGACCTAAATTTAAAATCCAAACCTTCAATTGACTAAAATCATTTCGTGCAAGCAAATAAATAATAATTATCGATCGACACTATTGTATAAAATTAATTACATATTTGCTTGCAGTAATGAATAAGTATCCGAGTTTTAACTTTCAGGACAGACTTTAGCTTTTTTGAAATCCAAGACAAAATAGACACCTAAAGTGCATACGCATTTCGTATCGCGTTCCCGTTGTCGTAACGGTGTGAACCAGAGCATCTTTTAGTGATATTTTACTGCGTATCCAAATTCCTCAAAAGGCCCGTCGCCGTTTTATGTTACTCCCGATTAAACCCAAAAATAGTTAAAAATTAATCTTGAAAAAGTTTTTGGAGTATTATAGGAGGTGTTTGTATATAACTAATCAAAATGAAAAAAAAACTGTAATTAAACCCGCTACTCATATCTACCGGGTGAACTATACTACCAATGGTAATGGAAGAGACAGAACTATGCAGAAAATTGATTATAAAATCTAAGGTGGCTGACAGAATCAATCTTGCCCTTTTCAAAGAGGCTTATTTAATTCTTGTATTCCGGATATTTTTTGGAATTCTTAAAACCGCTCTGTTTTCGCCACCCTCATGCAACTAGTTACGAATCACTAAAATCCAATTAGTGGATCACGAAACATTAATTTTAACTACGAATCATTAAAATCGGTTTATTGGTTCCCGAAAAATGAATCCTTATCAATTCTGTTTCATTCATTTCCTCTTAAATTCATTAATAATGAACGGATTATATAAAATCTATAAAATCGGTTTAGTGGTTCTTTAATTCATAATTGTTATAGTAACCATTGTTTTAATATCTGTCTGCAATAATTTCTAAATAAATTCTTTGAACCGATTTCAATGAAATCAACAGAATTATGGTGATACTCGATTGCTCTTTGAACAAAACTATTGACATTTTTAAATCCAAGATATTGGGAAAAAAGTCAAATTTGTCCTTCTATGAAGGATCGCTTCTTTTTATGTTGGAACGATTTATTTTTTTATGATGGTTTGTGATGGACCTAGATTTTTTAAATAAATTCAAAAAAGGGTCGAATAATTTCTTGCAATATAAGAAAAAACTTTCCTTGATGGAGGGTCAAATTCAATTTAGTAAGCCATATTATATTTATAGATGGCGGAAAATTTAAATAGTGATCTTTGATGAACTTAATCTTCGCGATGATGCTGTTTTATTTATTGTCGGTTTAGTAGTTAGTTTAGAGATTTTTTAAAATTATGCCTGAAAATATATAAGGGTAATAATTAAATGGTAAAATTATTTGAAAACAAATAGAAATACTCAAAATTATTACCAAAAATCTGTTTTTTTTCAATAAATTTTACAAAATCTTTAAAATGTAGTGTAGTAAATTTAATAGCTCATTAAAATATTAGTTCTTAAAAGAATTGACAAGTTTATACCTATTCCAAAAATTATTTGGCCACACTGTATCCTTAACCTATCTATATTTTCTTGGAAAAAAAGCAATAGAATATCTTTAAATCATATTAAAATTATTTAACTTTGTTCAATTTGTCATTTCAAAAATGTATGGTTTTTCCCTAGTCTCCAAACTTAGAAGAACACGATGCGTTTAACCTAATTTGTAAATTTTATGACCTACCTCAACCGCATCTCGAGTCATTTGAAAGTGGGATTTAAAGTTAAACTATAATGTTCCACCGTTTTCTTGACATATTCCAGGATTTTTCCAAGATTTTCCTGCTCATCATCCTTCAATAAATTTATTTCCAATTTCGCCGCAAAGCTGTTTGTAGGCAAAATTTCTCAAAAAGAATAAGCATCGACTCCACGGCCGATAGCTATTAGTGCCAACAATTGATTAAATCGGAAATGTAGAAGAACTTATTCAAGAACCATTTTGATTGCACCGATTAGCTCATCGACGAGATTAAGAACTCATCCTATCTCGTGCAGAGATGCGCAGCGACGTAAAAACATTACCAATATGATACAATCGGGTCTCTAAACGCATCGGGGAAACATCCATGAAATCCATCAGGTTTCGGTAGTTACGATGGACTCCACCGATCCACCAATTGATGCCTCCAAAACTCACCGACTCTGGCAGCCGTTGAGGAATTCCTGATAAATGTCATTTGTCTGGCATTTGTCATTCAAATCAGCTGTATATTTTTATATACGAAAATTTGATCCTCGCCCTCTACCTTGTTGTTGTATAAAGCCTGCTGTCCATGGAGCCTATTATCCGCGCGGATTTTTTTCCCCGGCTTTGATTGGATCAACCAGAGCCCAAGAAAAGATAAATCCGCAAGGATAATACGCCCCATGGACAGACGAAATAACAAAACTTTCGAAAAAAAACCAAATCTTTTAGATAAAAAAGATAGGTTTTCATTTCCGTATGATTTCATCAGGTTTCTTTTTATTTTTCAAAGACTTCATGGATCCGATGGATGTCACTTGTCATTTGTCAATAATCTAGATTTCATCGATAAAAAAGCGTCAGTAGAGTCAATCAACAACGCGTTGCAAAGTGCATATCCACTTTAACATCAGTATTTACTAAAAGGTCTAACTTACTAAAGTTCCTAAAACTTGGTCTAGATTTTGGTTCAAGGTTTAACCCATTTTTTTACCTTGAACGTAATAGTGTTTAATATTTGTATAATTAGAGAATTATTGAAATAAAGCCAGGCTACAATAGTGCCAGGCACAATTTTGATACCTTCACATTGTAATATCAGCTGTGATCTTTCAACACACGGCTTTGTTTACTATATGAACCGGAATAAATAGTGCCTTCTTTTATTAATTGAAAATAAACGACGAAAGTTTTAAATTCGACTTTGGTATGTCCATTTTGAAGGACTAACTGTCAGTGAGCGCCGGATTTCACTTAAGTTTAACTTAATAGTTCATTTCTATCAGTTCATTCGTTCCTCGTAGAAAGTATCGCGGTATCGTTCAGTATTTCACGAACGAGAACACAGATACCCGCGTTCCTAATGCACAATATAATGAACAAAAACAATTGGATTTATAGTTCAATTTGAACTAGTTCATTTTAGAAAGGTGCACTAGTTCGTTTTCCTTGTCAAATGAACTAGTTCATTTTTCCAGTTCGTTCGCGAACTACCCATCTCTACTATCAACACTTATTATGTGGACCCCCGCATGGGCGTAGTCAGGGTCTCGCTCAGGGTGGGGCAAAAAAGCAAAAAAATGTACATTCATTCTCGTATTACTAAATGAACTAAAGCCAGGATGGGGCAGTTGACAAGCCAGGGTGGGGCAAGTGACTACGGCCATGGCAAGGGCGGATCCAGAGGTGCTTCTCGGGGGGGGGGGCACTTTAGGTGACATTCTCTGTTGGTAAAAAACGGTATATATTTTTTTAAGCAGCATTTTATTGAACTAGTCAGTGGTTGTAATTTCGATGATAATAACAATAGACACTTTCATGCGCCGCAGAAAAAAATTTTGAATTTTTATTAGCAAAAACATTACTTTTTACTCATTTTTTGTATATTCAAAAAATTCTCGGGGGGGGGGGGGCAAGTGCCCCTAGTGCCCCCCCCCTGGATTCGCCACTGGGCCATGGACCCCCGTGAGGTTAAGTTTTCAATCTACCTACCGAAAAATATGAGAGAAACAAAACCTTCTTTTTACCCGATTTGCGACAAAACTTGTTTGATTTTTAAATTCACGGGTACTAAATTTCACGTTTGATACATTTCAATTCAAACCCGTCTCTGAAATATTATATGTATAGTATTACATAAAACAGAATTCATGAATCAAAGTGTAGTGTAGCCTTGTGCTCTTCTCCGTTGCTGGGAAAAAATTAAAACTGATTTAAACGGTGAACGAGCAAATAATGAAAAATCTGTAATTGGCACCTATGTGAACTTTAATTTGCGAAATGCATTTAAATCTCCACAAAGGACCAAACGCGGATCTGGGCCAAAATCTAGGGTGTGGGGGTAGCATATACATAATATTCCAATACCCACGGTAACTGCCCATTAATGATGCAAACATGAGGGCCTTGGGGTCTTTAAGCAAAAAAGACCTGATTGGTTGCTTTTGAAGACATATGCATATTTTTTCCATATAGTACGTATTATTGCAATACCCGCAGAATGCAAACATATTTGAAATAACAATATCAATGGGTATAAGTATATCCTTTTTGCGGCCCTTAAGATAAAATATTAATATATATTGGTTATACTTTTACGCATGAATATTATTTTATTCTTGTATTCCTTACGTCAAATCATCGGCGTACAGTTGACAAAAACTCTATCTATGAGAATTTTGTATCTGTGCATTTTTCGTACCTTTATTTTTGAAGTTTGCATCAAACGCCAACCATTGTGTAAATAGGTAGCAGGGAGTATTGGAATGGGGATGTAGACAGTTTTAATTTAATTTATTGTAAAATGCACTTGAAATATATTATTAATATTAATTGTTTACGAAATAAAATTTGTTTGTGTATTTTCTTAACTAATAAGTTATAATCTTGATTTTTGGACATTATCAATGTTATCGGGTTTTTTTATTAAAGTCTCACGCTCCAACCCTCCAAGCTGATAAACAACAGAAAAAGGAATTTTATGCTCAGCTTAGCGATTAATAACGTTTGTACCCAAATCAGATAAACTCATTGTTCAACGCTCGAGTGGGGAAAGATTCAAATCTTTGAAAAGGCGTCGTTGGAAAAGATGGTATCGGAAATATGAACTCAAATGGTCAGAAAACAGCCTCATAATATCAAACCGAGGGGTCATCAGCTTTCAACAGTACTGTACAAATTTCACAACAGTACCCGACAGTACCACGACAGGATCCAACAGTACTCGACAGTACACGACAGTACCCAACAGTACTCGACAGTACCACGACAGGACCCAACAGTACTCGACAGTACCCAACAGTACTCGACAGTACACGACAGGACCCAACAGTACCCGACAGTACACGACAGTACCCAACAGTACTCGACAGTACACGACAGTACCCAACAGTACACGACAGTACGTAACAGTACACGATAGAATCCAACAGTACTCGACAGTACTCGACACAACCCTCTTACCCGAAACAGTGGCGTAGATGCGAAAAGACAGGATGACCTTTTGTTTTTTTTTTTTTGGTCGCAAGTTAAGGCCTTGTCGGCGTTCCCCAAACAGGATGACCTTTTTTGGTGTGGGCGCACGATATGTGAGCGCGGTGCGGGTCGCCAAAGATGATGACCTTTTTTTTTTTTGGTCGCTAGTGTTTTGAGGACGTGCTAAGGCCCTGTCGGCCTTCCCCAGGGTGACCTTTTTTTTTTGGTCGCAAGATTTGTGAGCGCGGCGCGGTTCCCCAAAGATGATGACCTTTTTTTTTTTTTTTTTTTTTTTGCTCGCATGTTTTTTGAGGGCGCGCTTTGTCCCTGTCGGACCCCCCCAAGGCACGACGACAGTACTCAACAGGACCCAACAGTACTCGACAGTACACGACAGTACCCAACAGTACACCGACAGGACCCAACAGTACTCGACAATACACGACAGTACCCAACAGTACTCGACAGTACCCAACAGTACTCAACAGGACCCAACAGTACACGTCAGGACCCAAATCCTGTTGGACGCTGTACAAAATTTTAGGGTGCCGATGACCCCTCGTATCAAACGCACTTTTCTGACAGTAAAACAAATTTAAGACCTCCTGGCAACACCCGAACACTGTACCATACTGAGAACTGCAATAAAGACTTCCTCCGAAGGCTACCAAACAAGGAAGCACCAATACTGGTTTAAAGAGAACGATGAGAAAATTCAAGACCTTATCGAAAGAAAAAAAAAGACACACAGTGCCTAGAAATGCAAGCTTAACTCTACTATAAAGAAGTAGGAATCCCAACAAGCTGATATTTACAAATCGTACAGCTGTATAACAAATATCCTTTCCGTTCCTAATTTTTTTTTAGAGTCAACAATATGGACATTTGCTCCAACGCGACCAAATGCTTGGGACTTGATATTATAGTTTGTACGATCGAAGGTTGACCACTCGATGCAATATATTAAATTATTCAACGTTGGCGTTGGAGGGTATTCGTAGCATGGTTTGGGTTAGTTAATAAATAGTTTTTGGTTCTGCCAAATTTAGGCCCGATAAGTTTAACAATATTTGACTGTGCGAAAAAGCAATTTTGGTACCGGTTTTAGTCGATGTTGACCGACGGTACGGGTATTTGTCGTTTGGTATGCAAGACTATTAAAATAGGGGAAGATGGGGGAATATTTTTTTGTCTAAAGGAGAACTATATTTGCAATTAAATGGGAATGTTTCGTATTACCCCTTCGTTTTGACTATCGTGGGGTAATAGGAAACATTGTTGTTGTTGCAGAAATACTAAATGACATCTAACGCAAATGGTCCACAGTACACCGGTCTATTTTTTTAGTGATAACTAATCGGCTAAATGTTACTATATAGCTTTATTCGGCAGAGAAGCCTAACTTTTTCCTCTGCAAAAATTTTTGAAAGTGATTCTAACAGAATAACAGCTAAGAAATTTGATACGTACCGAAAAATGTTTGAGCGCAAGTGCCACGACATAAATACACACGTAGGAGGTAGGCAGAGTTCTGAAGTATGGAAATTCATTTCCACAGTAAAAAACCCAACAAAAGAAAAAGTAAACATCCAGATAATCAAACCAGAACAATGAAGAGAACACTACAAGGGACTGCTGCAGGAGACGAGACCCGAATATCTGGCAGTCTCTCCGAGGAGAGATATAGAAGTACATGGAGAGGACGTAATCATCGATAAAAGCTTAAATCTGAAAAAGCTAGAGGACCTGGGAAATATATGCTGAAATGCTCAAATATGGATTAGAGAAACTACTCGAAAATCTCACATATATTATCAATCAATGCATAAACGGACATCCAGTACCTAATGATTGGAAAATTGCATTTATATCCTCAATACATAAAAAAGGAAACAAGCTGGATTGCGACAATTTCAGAGGAATTTCAGTAACCAGTACTCTAAGTAGATTGTACGGTAGGATTCTTAGAGATCTAATAGTGAATGATTTTCATGAACAAGAAGAAGAAGAGCAAAGTGGGTTTCGTGCAGGCAGATCTTGTAGTGATGATGTTTTTTGTCTTAAACAAGTAATTGAGAAAAGAAGCGCCAGAAATATAGAGACTCATGTTACCTTTGTGGACCTACAAAAAGCATATGATACCGTTCCGGTAGAAAAATTATGGACAGTGTTAGAGCAAACTAATATCAATCATACATACATAAAAGCGATAAAAGAACTATACAAAGGGTCAAAATCTAAAATTAAAATTGGGAATCGACTTTCAAAAGAATTCCTGGTAACAAAAGGCTTAAGACAGGGATGTTGTATCTCTCCAACTCTTTTTAAAATATATATCGCAATAGTTCTAACAAACTGGAAACGTAAAGTGCACGGCATGGGAATACAACCAAGTAATTGTGGCTAATGATAAAGAAGACATGCAGTATATGATGAGAAAGTTAACAGAAGAATACCAAAAGTGGGGATTTACAGTGAACGTGGACAAGACACAGTACTTATGTATTGGAAACGAATCCAGTGAGTTAGTACTAGAAAATGGACAAACAATATCTCCATGCAATGAGTATGTATACTTGGGTGTCACCTTTGATAAGACAGGAACAAACTGTGAAGAATTAAAAAATAATAGTAAAAGCAAAAAAGGTTATTGGATGTCTTAACAGTATTTTATGGAGCAGAGAGATAGAAAAGAATGTAAAATTTGACATATATGAAACAATGGTGAAAAGCACGCTGTTGTATAGAATAGAGACTTGTCGCGTAACAGAAAAATACAAAACAAAAATGGAAAGTGTCGAAATGGATGCAATAAGAAGACCAATGAGAATATCTAGAATTGATCACATAAGAAATGAGATCATAAATGAAAGAATGGGAATCGATAGAAGCATAACGGATGACATCACTAAAAGGCAACTGATATGGTACGGCCATGTACAACGGATGAACGACGAAATATTACCAAAGCAGGTCCTAGAATGGCAACCAATAGGGCGCAGCAAAAGAGGGCGTCCTAAACTAGAATGGCATCAGTCAATCCAAAGATCAATGAGTCAAAAAAATCTGACAGAAGATGATTGTCAGGATCGAAGGAGGTGGAGAATAGGCGTCGGACAACGTTCTAAACCGATATAGTAGTATTCTAACAGAATGCGCGGTCCCAGAAATCTTTTGAACTTCGGACTAACTGAACCAAGCACTAAAAGAGAGGACAAAAGCTTAAACTTTATTAATATTGTAGAAGAAGAACCGAACCTTTGAAATGGTTTTTTCAGATATCTCAAATGACCAAATGCAAGAGCAAAAAAATATTTCCTATTACCTATTAGCCCATTTTCCCCTAAGTCAAATAAATGAGTTCCGCTCATGGAAGTGTAACAAAAACTCCGCCAGAGACTGATGAATCTTCTTCCATCTGTTCCTGGTTCCGCTCAATACTGCTGTGACCTATGCAGCCAGCGCACCAAATGACGCGGATTTTAATAGAAGCTCGCTAAAACACAATCGCGCACGTTCTACGTACGTCAAAATTCCTATGTTAACAGTCCGTGAGTTTGCGGCGTTCCACGGAAGCCGCTAACGACATGTGACGCTCAAACGTCAACAGTGTCAAATTGCATAGTCGTCGGCCATTTTTGGCATGACCAAAAACTATCTAATGGCACTCGATATTACATAACGGGCATCTCTAAATAGACTTTAACCTAAATGTTAATAATAATAAATAAATAAATAGCTATAATATTTTTACACAAATTGTATTCAGTAGGTAGCTTCGATGGACAACGTCACTCATCTTTTCTCAAAATTTAACCTTTATAATACACTGGACAACTTTAAGGTAGGTACAATTTTTTAAAAGATTGCAATAATTTTTACAACAGTACACTGTAATCATTTTTAAAACGTTTTCGTAGCATGTACAGTCTGGAAAATATTTAAGGATCACTAATTTTTTGACACAATAAAACAATAAGTAATCATAAACTTTTTCCAGACATCCGGATAATAGAAGGATTTAAAATATTAGTTTAATTGATCCCTAATTACTGCAAAATTTGTCAACAAAATTACAAAATAGCATCGACTTTATGGTTTTTTTTATTTAACAGACTCTTTTACAAAATCTTTGAACTTTATAGTGATCCATACCATAAGTATAAATAAAAAATTATAAAAAAATACCAAACTGCTAAATCTACTTGTACAGTCGGGGACTTTTTAAATTGCCGCCCTCGAAAATAAGAAATATTCCTATTTGAAATTTGGAAGAGTAGTTTGAACCAAAACAAAAAAATTGTGAACCTTACCTCTCTCTGTATACATATATATTTAAAAATATTTTTTTTGATTTCTTTAGATGATTAATTTTGACAGAAAAAAAAACAACGGCAATTTAAAAAGTCCCTGCCTGTACCTACTAGTTGCAGTTGGGTACAAAATTGATAGGTATACCTATAATGTACGACATGCTACAACTTTTAGGTTTGATGCCCAAGCGCACTTCCGAAATTATACAGTTTTGGATTTTCATAAATCAGGTTATTGGGCTATTTTGTACCCAACTGCTACTACTGCAACTAGTAGGTACAAAGTAAATTTAGCAGATTAGGGTGTTAGCTCCCGCTAAATTTCGCGGTTGTTTTTACTTTTTAAAACCACACAATTGGATGACGGACAGAGTACATGTTTCGCGCATTTTGACATGCGCACCAAGAATCAGTGAGATCCTTTTCTACCGCCTCGAGAAAATGGCGTGTTAATTTACTTTCTCCAACTATTTCAAATTTCTACACTTGAAAGTGCTCGATTTTGGTGTACTGAAGCATAGAACTAGAAACTTCAGCCCTTCAGCTACGTGGTGACATCATTAGATCCAGAAAGGGGCCCCTGGTACGTGGAGAAATTGGCTGCAAACTGGTGAGTGCTTTGTTTCTGATTTCCGTTGTGTGGTACCAACAATTAACCTATGGACCTTAATTATTTCGTGATTTCATATCAATATATTTATGTTTGTTCGCGCTTCATTTAATTAAAATATATACAGTGCACTGCAGTAATCGTTTTTCTAACTGCGGGCAAACATAGGGTGTTTTTTTATTAAAAAAAAAAGATTTCCAACTTTTAGGTTTAATTCTTTTTCAGCCTTATAGAAATCACTATGCATTTACAATTCATTTAGCGTTACCGGAGAAGTACGTGTAGATTTTTTTGCGGACGCGAATAGTGTAACCTTCCATCTTTTTTTGATTTTTTTGTTCCTATTTTATTTATTTTTTTTTAAATGGATTGACTTTAAGACAGATGATATAGGAAGTTTTTACTGAGATAAAGTTCTATATACCCACTAAAATACTTAACTAACTATTAAACTATGCCAAAGGGTACATAGGTATGTTTCTACAAATATTGAGTGACGGCGGGGGTGGGCAGAGGGAGGGGGTTATTAACCACTACCACAACTGCTGTCAAAGTTGTTAAAATTTTAAACATGTCAAAAACTGTCTATTATTTGGTTATCACTTTATCATTGTTAATCCTGAAAATCACATTCAAACTTTCGGTTTTTAAAATTAAAGTAGAATATTCGAAGCGACAAACCAGTTAAATTTTATCTTAGTACAGGGCCGAGCTGGTAGTTTTGCCAACTAGGGCGAAATCAATAAAAAATCAATAAGGAAAATAAAAAAAGATAACCTAAACTCTTCCAACGCGTATTCCAACAATAATTAAAAAATAAACTCTTGACTTATAGCATAGCATTATAGCACTTAAAAATATTAAGTCCTCTATCTTGGTATTTTATTAAATGCTATATGTAGCAACATTTTCCTGTCGTTCTGCGTGGCTGAATCAGGGAGGGGGTGGAGTGGCCCAACCGTTCCTCTTCTTAGCATAAAACTTATAATCTTTAGTCCTAGTAACAAAATAACCAATGTATAAACCTCAATTTTCAACAAAACGAAAATCTTTTAATCCTTTGAATACAAAAATTCAATTAATTTCTTTATTTTGCTAAAATTTTTGCCTTTGCCTATAGTGCCAAACTTCAGAGCTGAGTATAAATAATAAAATAATTTTGTTAGTGAGCTGGTACCTTCATCTAAAAGTTCGTGAATCATATTAAACTAACATTTTGTTTAAATTTTACCTAATAATTTTTCATAGGTAATAAAATATTAATTTTTTATATAAACTAAACTATGCCGATTCCGCCTCCTAAGGTTGCCGCCCCGGATATGGACCCGGCTTGCCCGTCACTGACGATGGCCCTGCTAAGTGTGTACCTAATGAATAAGTTTTATTTTTATCAGGGATATAAATGTTATTTAGAGTAAGATTATTAAGATTTGGATTATCTCAGATTCATTTTTTTTACGCATAATAAAAATATCGTCACTCTCAGAACAATAAACGTAATTTTAGTCTTTTTACAGACGCACATTTTTTTAAATCGCAAAACCTAGGGATTATTTTAAGAACAGATTTTGTCTTTGTCAAAAAGGCGAAAAAAGAAGTGTTATACGTTTGAAGCGTATGTGCATATAGGGGAAAGGCTGGCAAAACGGGGTATAGTTTTTGCAAAGTCACTTATAACTCCTAATACGGGGTTCTATCGATTTCGTGAAATTTTGCTTCATTCTGCCCTTCAAAAGTTTTCCAAATTCATATAAAATCTTGCTGGTATAATTTCAACCCTATCGACAGAGAAAAGGCGCGGCTCTTTGCGGCCCGAACACAAAGTATTTTTTTTCCGACCGACCGAGGCCACGTGGACGGACGGCACCTGATTGGCAGTTTTTTTTTGAGATGCGCTTTTAATTGCTTTCAGGTGTTCGTTTCGGGAACCCTTTATTCGGCAGTATGCACTGTTAGAAAATAAATCAGTGTCGTTTCTGTAGGTGTAGGAATAGAAAGTTTTATTATCTATTTTTATTTCTTTAGTTTACGCCATAATTAAATGAAATAATTTTCATGAGTATATCTACCGCCGCCCATGTTTTAAAGGATATGCCGATGGTCGGCTTTTATCTTTGTTCAACTGACTTTGCAAAAACTATACTTAGGGTTTAAAAATAAATCTGTTTAAAAAAGTTTCAAGGTCTATCTATTTTGCCTTCTTCAGTCCATCTTTAAACATAACCAAATATCTCTTCACTCTCTGTCTGTCGCCGTGTACATCCATCTAGTTCCCGCGTGTTTTTTTAAATCGTCCCTTCATCTCATTTGAAGCCTTCCCCAACTTCTTTTATTTTCCCAAGGTATCCAGTTTACAATACATTTATTCCATCGATCGTCTTTCTGTCTGATATTATGACCGACAAATTTCCATTTTAATTTGGGCTACTTCTTCTCTGATATTCCTTACTTTTGTTTTATTTCTTATCTTTGGGTTTTTATTACCTTATCCATGTTTGATTTTGTAAGTGTCCAGGTCTGGGATCCATAGGTAAGTACAGGAAGGATACATTGGTTATACACTTTTGTTTTGATGGACTGAGGATATTTTTTATTTTTTAATATGTAGCTTAATTTACCGAATGCTTGATTTCAGCTGTTTGGTTTTCTGTTTTAGTTTAATAATTTGTCCCAACTCCATATAATAATTTTTGAGATAACTTTTTGAGAGTTATCAGCTGTTTACCATAACAAATAGCATAGGCCGACGAAAAAAAGTTCTACAAAGTTGTCTCAAAAATAATGATATGAACTGAATATTCCTCTACTTGTTCTTTTTTCTTTTCTTTGTTTGATTTTAGGTTTAGAGTAGTTCATACTCAAGCCTATATTTTTTGCCGCTGTATCCAGTTCTTTCAGCATTTTTATAAGTTCTTCTTTCTGTTATTAAGGCGATATCATTATCATCAGCATATCTTAGGTGTTCAAGTATCGTCCACTTAATTTTAATGCCTATTTCGTTTCAATCTAAGTTTTTAAAAACATACATATAATAATTTGAATGCGAATGGTTATGGTATTAACTATTTATTAATATAATTTAATGTTAAAACAAAAAAAAAATTATTTCTTTAAAAAAATTAAAATTACCCTCGAAATTATCTTGTTAGGCCAGTCGTATAGGGCAAACTATGTAACTTAAATTAAACCAAGAAAATCCAAGGATTAGGAATGGTCAATTGATCGCGGTCAATATGTCAGAACCAGTTTGTTGTTTTAAAAAATATAAATACGATTTAGAGTAAAAGGTTTAAATTTAAGAAATAATTATGTTTATTATTATGTATCTATTAGATAAGAAAATCTTCTATAAAAAATATGAGCTTGTTTGTAATTAGTTTAACGATGCAAACCTATAAACTCCATAAAACAATGAGACACATTTATTTTTTGCAAACAAAATACTCATTCCTGTCCCCTTTATGTGTCCCACTTTTAGTGATATGATAAGAGTGGTACTTATTTTAATGAATTTGTAATGGAACTATAATCTGACGTTGATTCTTTATACAGGGAGCTTGAATAGAATTTCTATATATTCAAGAGAAGAAACTGACCTAAGTTGTAATATTATATTCAGGTCGGTAATTGTTAAGCATTTTTTCCCCGATCAATACCCCGTCCCACCTCCCCTCCTAGCTTTTGATCCAGGTCCGCGTGTTGCTGAATACTTGGAGGAAGAATGCGCAGACATGCCGGAGATAATTACAGGAATAGTAGGAAATAATAACATTTTACATTTAAAGACGTCATTACTGTGTTTTTAAAAGTCTTTTGAATTAAAAGAGAGAGAGAGACAATCAAAAAAGTTTGGTCAAACATAACCTTTTTTTAAAAAACAGCTGACTTCGTATAAGAAAATTAGGTGGAAAAGAATTCTCATGTTCTCTGAACAAACTTTGTATGAATGGGGAGCGTTTACAGATTAGGGTCAGTTCCAGGGCGGGTCTCTAACAACTATATAAATAGACTACATAATTAACTATTTTTTAAAAACAAGAGTTTACCCAAAACAATTAACAGGTTATATATAACAACGAAAAACAAAAGATTAAAATGGCAAACATGTTAAAACATTAAAAATTACTTTTTGTCAACACATTAAAGGTTGGACATAAATTAAAGTATCCGACAAATATTTTTTATTATTATAGAAACCCTCATGATGGTGTTTAAACCGAAACGCGTCGAGGAAAAGAAATACAATACATACTGCATTTTTAGTGGAAAAACGTAGTTTTATTTCTTTTTTCCAAATTTTCTGTGGAGCAATGGACTCATTTCCACATAACACATTTCTTTCCAATCTAAGTTTCTAAAAACATCTTCTAGGGCCTGGTTTAATATTTTAGGGGACATTGTGTTACCCTGAATCACACCTCTTCTTATGCGGATTAACTTGGCTCATTCGTGGATTTTGACTGATGTTGTTGCTTCGCCATATACATATGTATATATCTATGCATATAATTTGAAAACAATATGCTTTAACTATTTATTAATAAAATTTAAAGTAAAAAAATTTTTAAAAATTATTTCTTAAAAAAATTTAATTTACCCTCGAAATTATCTTATTAGGCCAGTTGTATAGGGCAAACTATCTTACTTAACTTAAACGAAGAAAAATCTAGGATTAGGACTGGTCAATTATTGATCATGGTCTTTATGTCCGAACCAGTTTGTTGTTTTTAAAAATATAAATACGCTTTAAAGTAAAAGGTTTAATTTTAAGAAATAATTGTGTTTATTATTATGTATCTATTAGATAAGAAAATCTTCTATAAAAAATATGAGCTTGTTTGTAATTAGTTTAACGATGCAAACCTACAAACTCCATAAAACAATGAAACACATTTATTTTTTGCAAACAAAATACACATTCCCGTCTCCTTTATGTGTCCCACTTTTAGTGATATGATAAGAGTGGTACTTATTTTAATGAATTTGTAATGGAACTATAATCTGACGTTGATTCTTTATACAGGGAGCTCGAATAAAATTTCTATATATTCAAGAGAAGAAACTGACCTAAGTTGTAACATTGTATTCAGGTCGGTAATTGTTAAGCATTTTTTCCCCGATCAATACCCCGTCCCACCTCCCCCTCCTAGCTTTTGATCCAAGTCCGCGTGTTGCTGAAGACTTGGAGGAAGAATGCGCAGACATGCCGGAGATAATTACAGGAATAGTAGGAAATAATAACATTTTACATTTAAAGACGTCACTACTGTCAGCAGCAAACGATGAATTTTTCTTAAAAGGACTGAACGTAGACAAAGCCCTCAAATCATGAGGGTTTCTATAATAATAAAAACTATTTGTCATAAAATTTTGCATACTAGGATAAAATTACAAAAAAACTTACTTAAAGTGTCGGAGATGAGAAAACTAGCAAATGCCCATCATGGAGCACACTTATTTAATATTTACATTTAAAAATTATTAGTAAAAATTAAAATTTTTAAAAGTCTTTTAAATTAAAAGAGAGAGAGAGAGACAATCAAAAAAGTTTGGTCAAACATAACCTTTTTTTAAAAAACAGCTGACTTCGTATAAGAAAATTAGGTGGAAAAGAATTCTCATGTTCTCTGAACAAACTTTGTATGAATGGGGAGCGTTTACAGATTAGGGTCAGTTCCAGGGCGGGTCCCTAACAACTATATAAATAGACTACATAATTAACTATTTTTTAAAAACAAGAGTTTACCCAAAACAATTAACAGTTTATATATAACAACGAAAAATAAAAGATTAAAATGGCAAACATGTTAAAACATTAAAAATTACTTTTTGTCAACACATTAAAGGTTGGACATACATTAAAGTATCCGACAAATATTTTTTATTAATATAGAAACCCTCATGATGGTGTTTAAACCGAAACGCGTCGAGGGAAAAAAATACAATACATACTGCATTTTTAGTGGAAAAACGTAGTTTTATTTCTTTTTTCCAAATTTTCTGTGGAGCAATGGACTCATTGCCACATAACACATTTCTTCCCAATCTAGGTTTCTAAAAACATCTTCTAGGGCCTGGTTTAATATTTTAGGGGATATTGTGTTACCCTGTATCACACCTCTTCTTATGCGGATTAGCTTGGCTCATTCGTGGATTTTGACTGATGTTGTTGCTTCGCCAAATATATATGTATATATCTATGCATATAATTTGAAAACGATATGTTTTAACTATTTATTAATAAAATTTAAAGTTAACAAAATTTTAAAAATTATTTCTTAAAAAAATTTAATTTACCCTCGAAATTATCTTATTAGGCCAGCTGTACAGGGCAAACTATCTTACTTAACTTAAACGAAGAAAAATCTAGGATTAGGACTGGTCAATTATTGATGACGGTCTTTATGTCCGAACCAGTTTGTTGTTTTTAAAAATATAAATACGCTTTAAAGTAAAAGGTTTAAATTTAAGAAATAATTATGTTTATTATTATGTATCGATTAGATAAGAAAATCTTCTATAAAAAATATGAGCGTGTTTGTAATTAGTTTAACGATGCAAACCTACAAACTCCATAAAACAATGAAACACATTTATTTTTTGCAAACAAAATACTCATTCCCGTCTCCTTTATGTGTCCCACTTTTAGTGATATGATAAGAGTGGTACTTATTTTAATGAATTTGTAATGGAACTATAATCTGACGTTGATTCTTTATACAGGGAGCTCGAATAAAATTTCTATATATTCAAGATAATAAACTGACCTAAGTTGTAATATTATATTCAGGTCGGTAATTGTTAAGCATTTTTTTCCCCGATCAATACCCCGTCCCACCTCCCCCTCCTAGCTTTTGATCCAGGTCCGCGTGTTGCTGAAGACTTGGAGGAAGAATGCGCAGACATGCCGGAGATAACTACAGGAATAGTAGGAAATAATAACATTTTACATTTAAATACGTCACTACTGTCAGCAGTCCATTCATTTATAACTGAGAAACGATGAATTTTTCTTAAAAGGACTGAACGTAGACAAAGCCCTCAAATAATGAGGGTTTCTATAATAATAAAAACTATTTGTCATAAAATTTTGCATACTAGGATAAAATTACAAAAAAACTTACTTAAAGTGTCGGAGATGAAAAAACCAGCAAATGCCCATCATGGAGCACCCTTATTTAATATTTACATTTATAAATTATTAGTAAAAAATACAATATTTAGAAGTCTTTTGAATTAAAAGAGAGAGAGAGACAATCAAAAAAGTTTGTTCAAACATAACCTTTTTTTTAAAAACAGCTGACTTCGTATAAGAAAATTAGGTGGAAAAGATTTCTCATGTTGTCTGAACAAACTTTGTATGAATGGGGAGCGTTTACAGATTAGGGTCAGTTCCAGGGCGGGTCCCTAACAACTATATAAATAGACTACATAATTAACTATTTTTTAAAAACAAGAGTTTACCCAAAACAATTAACAGTTTATATATAACAACGAAAAACAAAAGATTAAAATGGCAAACATGTTAAAACATTAAAAATTACTTTTTGTCAACACATTAAAGGTTGGACATAAATTAAAGTATCCGACAAATATTTTTTTATTAATATAGAAACCCTCATGATGGTGTTTAAACCGAAACGCGTCGAGGGAAAAAAATACAATACATACTGCATTTTTAGTGGAAAAACGTAGTTTTATTTTTTTTTCCAAATTTTCTGTGGAGCAATGGACTCATTCCAGGGCCTGGTTTAATATTTTAGGGGATATTGTGTTACCCTGTATCACACCTCTTCTTATGCGGATTAGCTTGGCTCATTCGTGGATTTTGACTGATGTTGTTGCTTTGCTATATATATATGTATGCATATAATTTGAAAACGATATGCTTTAACTATTTATTAATAAAAATTAAAAGTTAAAAAAATTTTAAAAATTATTTCTTAAAAAAATTTAATTTACCCTCGAAATTATCTTATTAGGCCAGTTGTATAGAGCAAACTATGTTACTTAACTTAAACGAAGAAAAATCTAGGATTAGGACTGGTCAATTATTGATCACGGTCATTATGTCCGAACCAGTTTGTTGTTTTTAAAAATATAAATACGCTTTAAAGTAAAAGGTTTAAATTTAAGAAATAATTGTGTTTATTATTATGTATCTATTAGATAAGAAAATATTCTATAAAAAATATGAGCTTGTTTGTAATTAGTTTAACGATGCAAACCTACAAACTCCATAAAACAATGAGACACATTTATTTTTTGCAAACAAAATACTCATTCCTGTCCCCTTTATGTGTCCCACTTTTAGTGATATGATAAGAGTGGTACTTATTTTAATGAATTTGTAATGGAACTATAATCTGACGTTGATTCTTTATACAGGGAGCTTGAATAAAATTTCTATATATTCAAGAGAAGAAACTGACCTGAAGAAGTAATATTATAATCAGGTCGGTAATGCTTTAGCATCATTCATTCATGAATTCATGAATTTTTGTGTAAAGAAAAATGAAGCGATCTGAAAAAGATAATAACTGATATGTCTCAAAAATATTATTTTATAAGAATATACTAAAAAAACAGTAGGAAAATTGCCTTAGTTTTCAAAAAATTCAACAAATATTAGTTGTTCATATCATGTCTAACTTTTGTTTGCAAAAATCAGCTGGACCACCAGTGACGTGAAAAATTCGACATGTATATGGGTATTCGGCACATGAACCGTCAAAATTTTTTGGGATATTTTTGGGGTCATTTGCTACATTTTCAACCTTGGAACTTGGGTTTTTAGAGTAACGGCTAAAGAGATATGAATTTTTAAATTTTTCTTCTTAAATTACCCAAAATCCCACCTTTAAACCCACGGTAAGCTTTTTATTAATGTCTGGAAAAGCACCATTTTTTTTTTGTAATTTTGTAATCTTATGCTACTTCAACTAATTAATAGATTTGTTAAAATTTATGTACCAAAGGGACATACGAGGTTTTTTATTGAAGAACATTAGTGATTTTGTGAAAGAAAATCAATTTCAAAATTAAAAATTAAAAAAAGTATCGACACTTGAGAACTTCATTTTCTTTTAAAAACTTCTCTAGTTGATTACCTTTCTAACGGTATGCTACACATTGATTAAAAAAAAACAATTCTGCTTTAAAATACGGATATTCCGTGAGACGTGCAATAATCGTTCGGACTTGATAAGAAAAACAATTTGATGTTTATGATCGTTGCGAACAAAATTTATAAATAAAGAACACAATATATTATTGTTGAAAGTTTAACTTTTGTTTAAGTAGGTAAACGATCATAAACAACAAATTGGTTTTCTTACCAATTCCGACAGAGTCTCGCCCTTCTGACGGAATATCCATATTTTAAAGCAGAAACGTTTTTTTATCAATGTGTAGCATACCGTTAGAAAGGTAATCAACTAAAAAGTTTTTAAAAGAAAATGAAGTTCTCAATTGTCGATACTTTTTTTGATTTTAATTTTGAAATTGATTTTCTTTCACAAAATCACTAATGTTTTTCAATAAAAATCCTCGTATGTCCCTTTGGTTCATCAATTTTAACATATCTATTAATTGGTTGAAGAAGCATAAGATTACAGAATTATAAAAAAAATTGTGCTTTTCCAGACATTAATAACAAGCTTACGAGGGTTTAAAGGTGGGATTTTGGATAATTTGAGAATTTTTTTTTTAAATTCATATCTTTTTAGCCGTGACTCTTAGGACCCAGGTTCCAAGCTTGAAAAGGTAGCAAATGACCCCAGCAATATCCCAAAAAATTTTGACGGTTCATGTGCCGAACACCCTGTATAATATATATAAGATCCGAAGATCGGTCTAATTCTAGGAACCGTTAAGCGACATGTCGTCCTCTCTTTCTATATTTTTAAATTAGCAGG
Organism: Aspidapion aeneum; assembly: GCA_963576565.1. NCBI lineage: Eukaryota > Metazoa > Arthropoda > Insecta > Coleoptera > Brentidae > Aspidapion > Aspidapion aeneum. The sequence continues at coordinate 48,621,179 of OY755048.1, forward strand.
CAGCAAAACACATGCGGGCCCAGCGTACAGACAAGCATAGTTGAAGCGATTTTTGTTTTTCGATCGCCTGTGTATTAGCAGATTATTATATTTTATTTTTTTGTATGTGTATAAAAAATGGGGAGTGTGAAATCCTGCGTCACCTATTGGGCATGTCACGAACCACCACTGCGAACTTGTTGTTTTTTACGGTTTTGCCCAACTTGTTAAAAAAAACCACGTAGATTGTTAGGTAATGCCGCGCATCAGAAATTGAAATTGACTTATAATAATTAAGTCAAATAAGAATTAATGAAGTGCCATTTAAATCATAAATTTAAAAAACCTAATAAAATATAACTTATGGAATTCCTCACCTTTTTCTGGGGTAATACATCGTATAATCTTTAATTTTACACGGATTTAAAATAAGTTTTGCGCGGTATTACCCTACATAATATTTCGTTTAAAAACATTGTTTAAAAAATAAAAAAATTAAACCAATTGATTGGTAATTTTTTTACTGAGAAACTACTGTTTTTTTTTTGTAAAAAAGTTGAAAACTTTAGATAGATAATTTACGATAAAGTTTTATTATCTAAAATAAAGTATAAATTATGTTTTTTAATATAGAGTGTGGTTTTTCTTGAAATCGGGTAAAACATGTACCAGACATGTTTCCTATTTTAATTTTTTTACATTATCTCAATAAACAGACGCCACTGGAGAGTTTCTCATTAGTCGTACCCCACTGACTTATACATTGTTAAATAAAAAAACACCCAACTGCTAAATAGACTTGTAACTAGGGTATCCAGTACCGGGACTTGGTCCCGGGACGGTCCCGGGACTCAGTGAAGGTCCCGAAAGAAACGTCATCAACTGCAAAACCAGATCGATTTTCAAAAATAATAAAACCAGAAATGGTCCGTTTTGAGGATGGCATTTGTCGAGGACAATATTTGCAGCTATGCTACGAGCATTTACTGACTATACCACCTACCAGCGTCCAATCGGAGAGAGCTTTCTTAGTGGCTGGCGGTTTTTGTAACAAGCTTCGTTCAAGATTAAATGATAAGTCCTTAAATGCACTAAATTAAATGCACTAAATTAAATCTCACTTTGGACAAAAGTAATGTTTCCCTATATGTACATTGTACATACCTTTTTATTTGCTACCTTTGTCAATTTAACCATTTACCAGTATCAATAAACCTGTGTTCTGTTCTGTGGTAAATTAATTTATTTACTTTTATTTTAGTTTCGAGACCAGACCTGACATTTGGTCCCGAAGTCCCGAAAACATATTTGGTCCCGGGACTTGGATACCCTATTTGTAACTACTAGTCGCAGTGGAGTACAAAATTGATAGATATACCTATAATGTACGACATGCTTCAACTTTTGATTTTGATGCCCAAAGCGCACTCACGAAATTATACAGTTTTCTATTTTCATGAATCAGGTTATTGGGTAATCTTGTACCCTATTGCGACTAGTCGTTATAGATACAACTATTACTAATAAGGAGAGAGGGAGAGACGGGGCGGGGGCTAGAACTAGTAAAATGGTGTTGGACAAAGATCTAAAAGCGCATGCAGAAAGAATTTTTGAAATCGCTCTATATTTAATAAAATTATGCGAATATGGTTTTTGAACAGGGTGGGGGGAATGACAGGAGGGGAGATGGGTGGGAGTAAATTAGAGGACATTTGCAATGCGGAATTAAAGGGATTTCAATAAAATCGCCTGAAATTTAGATAACTTGTATGCCTTAAAGCCTACATCATGTGACAAAATGGCTTCTGAAGACCGTCATATTGATTCCTGTTAAAAAAGATATAGCCTATAGCACCTTCGGGATCAGTAGAAATTCAAGGACATCTTTTTTTTGTCAAAATCGCCGTTTCGCCTCTAGCGTGACACAAACATATTTACTTACATACATACAAAAAAAAACTTTATTGTCTACAATATAGGCAGGTTAAAACGATCTAGGATCCTCATCAGTGGCGCCACTGAGTGGTCAGTTGGTAATAGGTACAAGTTAAACATTATAATAAGGTATAAAAGCTTACTGTGTGGTCCTTTATGTTCTAACTTCAAGCACATATTTTATTTGGACACAATGTATAACATCCATATCGCTTGTAATAATTCTTATAACAATAATGGAATGACGCAATTATTTAATAACAGGTAAGTAAATAAAAATTCTCCGAGATTTAGTTAAACAACGCGATATTCAAAAATTTGTAGAGATAAAGGTGTAAAGAGTTTACTAACCTGATAAATTATACCTTAACACCTTAACTTTAGAACATAAATCTTGTAGATTTCATCCGTAAATAATCTTGACATGAGACTTTCATTTGGCATATTGAAATTAATATTAATGTATAAGAAATTAGTAATGTGGTGACTGTTGATGTTATCACTGTCTACAAAAAATGATCTATCATATCAAAAACATTTCATCTAAAAAGAAGCCAAGTATGCGAAAATGCTATTCCGTAAAAAGAATTGAAATAAAACTAAAGCCAAGTTCTCTAATACAAATTTCAAAATAAAAGTTTCTAACTAGTTTGAAAATGTTTTTTTAAACTTTGCTTTTACAACCAAACTTCTTAATGTTCAATTTAGCACTCTGCCTAAGAGTGATTTGCAGCCGTAATATCCAAGTTTAGAAAAACATTTCCAAACTAGTAAGAACCTTTCATTTTGCGATTTGTATTGGAGAACTTGGCTTTACTTTAGTCTCAATTCTTTTTACAAAATACCATTTTCGCGTACTTGGCTTCTTTATACATGAAATATTTTTTATGATTTCACTCCTTTTTTAAAGGAATTGGTTAATATTTAAATTGTAAAGTAGTTAAATATGCGGAATATTGTTTAAAACTTTTGCAATGTCTTATTAAAAATTTTGAGGTTTTTTAATTTTTTCCGATCGTTTTATCATAGTTTCTATCAGCTTTTCGAAGCTCAGCTCTTTAGCGTTCCTTAAAGTGGACAATATTACTTTTACATAACTTTACATTTGTGGGGGAGGGCAGTAAATGAAAATTTTGGTATTTTAAAATTTTTTCCTATGGTTTTATCATAGTTTCTATCAGCTTTTCAAAGCTCAGCTCTATAGCGATTCTTGAAGTGGACAATGTTACTTTTACATAACTTTACATTTATAGGGGAGGGAAGCAAATTAAAATTTTGGGGTTTTTAGATTTAAATACAGTTCTTAGACATAAAGTTAGTAGCGTCGAAGTTCCTATGGCTCATATGTCAATTTCAAATTACTCGAATAGTTTAGATTGTAATTAAGATTTTACAAATGATTGTATTTTCCTGTCAGGTTATTTTTGTATAAAAACTTTAAAAAAGTATAAAGCTTCTTAATTACCGCTGAGGATGCAAACATAATATTGCGAAACATGTTGGGTGCTTAAAAAAATCGAAGCAATAGATTTAATAAAAATTAATGGAGAAAGACGCTAGAGTTTCATTTGACTGATTTTTTTTATAGTTTTATCATATTTCCTATCAGTCTGCCATAGCTCAGCTCTGTAGCGCTTCTGGAAGTGGGCAATGTTCGTTTACATAACTTTACATGTATAGGAGAGGGGAGTATAATGGAATTTTGCGGATTTTTTTCCAAGGGTTTGGTCATAATTTCTACCAATCTGCCAAATTTAGTAGAATTTTGATGATCTAATGACTGAGTGAGTGAGTGGCAATTTGGACGTTCTTCGACTGTGCAAAGTTTAAGCTTTGTAGCTCATACCGAAGTAGAGTTTAAGATAGGTCAAATATGGACTGAAATATTTCAAGAAAGAATGGTATAGCAGCTTACCCCGCGAACTTGGCCGGGCACTGCCGTGCCCTCAAATTCTATTCAGAAAAATTGAGGCAATCCTTGTTTACGCACAAGCGTTTTTCTTTAATTTTAAGTTTTTCCTAGTTTTAATTCCCTCTGGTGCATTTCCTGCTTACACGCAAGAAAAAACTTCCAACATGTCTGCTTTCTAAAAAGGATATAATTTTTTGTTCTTCCTTACCTTCAACAAAAGAAACAAAATTTTCCGGTGTTTTTAACTAGAGCTATTAACTAACTAGTGCTACCTATACTCAACTTGGCAATGGTGATGCTGTGGGTAGGGCTCCGCGGAAACGAAGCAAGAAAATCAGTGCCTAGAAATAAGCAGTTGTAGACAGTGGCGGCTGTGACGTTATAAATTGGGGGGGGGGGCAGAAATTTATATTGCATGGAAAAGGAGATAAAAAAACTTACCCAAACAATTTTATTTTAGCATTTTACAAACAAATAGCTACTAGGTGTAGTTTTTAGTTTATTTGTTTATAGATAAAGTCTATTCGCCCTTCTTTTACATGCGCAAAGTGCTTGCATTAGCAACAGTTTCAGACTCATCATGGCCCCGTTGAGCAACCTCAAAACTCCTACAGAATTTTAATCAGTCTATTAACCTACTAAGTATATGTCTATTTTTTTCCACATTTTCATTATGTTCGGTAATGTTTTGCCTATAGGCACTATTCAATTGGCACCTAATATCAGTCTTGCCTAGCATAGAAAATTCTATGTGGTTATTTAAATAAGTAGCACTTACTTTGTGTCTTTAACTTTTCACTAAAGGGCTTGATATCACACATTCCTTTTGCCACCCACGCAGGATTACTTTGTGGATTGTTCATATTCAGACAAATAAAGCAAAAAAAAAGCATTTCGTTTTTCACAACCGCACAACCAGTTTTCAGCATTTAATAATTTTTTATTGCACAAAAATTTTGGTTAATTTTAAGAATTTTTAGGTCCGGTCTATGTGGCCCTAAAGATTGTATTTGTAATCGAAATTCATATGTCAACGTATTTAAATTTGCACAGTTAATTATGTAATCGACGATATTTATTTCCATTTTATAAACAAACGATAACAAAAACAGTGCCACGCGATTGGCAATGCTTTTTACTACTGACGTACCCCAAATCAAAACAAACACATACGTCTTCACTAAGAATAGAACCGGTAACGCGTAGAAGGGCAACGGACGTTTTCGCACGATGATGATGGCCGACTTCAACTAAAACACACATTCCTCCCGCCCCCGCTCGAGAACATCCACCCATACCCCTGAAAAACGGGTAAAATTGAAACTTTGCTCCGTGCGACGCTGTCGGCTTGTAATTCTTTTCGCTAAAAAAGTTCACACCAACCACAGATAATAAAAGGAACTAGACAATCATGTTGTAAGGGAAGATTTAACTTTTTTTAAATAATTCAATTAAAAATACTGTTTGTTGTCTAGTTTTGGGAGGGCACTGCCCCGTTGCCCTCCCTGTAGCAGCCGCCACCAGTGGCGTAGCGTGAGGGGGGCGCGGGGGGTTCGTCGCCCCCCCCCCCCCCCCCCCCCCCCCCCCCGCATCGAGGGTACTGGCGCCCCATGGGTGCCCGAAAGCGCCCTAAGCGTTAGAAAGGAGCAGGGCCGGTAATGGAAACTAAAGACATGATGACCTTGTTTTTTTTTTTGGTCACAATATTTTTGAGGGCGCCCTTTGTAGCTGTCGGCCCCCCCCGCCCCGTCAGGCACGCTACGCCGCTGGCCGCCACTGGTTGTAGATTTCATTAAACGAACCTATGACATAAATTTTGCCCTTGCTTTCCGATCAATGTTATACAGTTAATTCCTTCCAAGGCTAGGCAAAAGTCTGAGGACTTGAAAATCCCTCATACAAAGGGTAAGGTTAGATGACAAAATATTTGTTTTTTTCGAAGGGGTTTAAACCAGGGTAAGAAAACTTGGCACTCATATCGGCCTTCAACTATCAAAATACTCTGCCAATATATGGGCCCCTAAGCTCACACTAGGTACTACAGTTCTAGTGTACGTGTGAGCTAATATAACTAAAAACTGAAATATATTTTATTCAACTCCACACTAAATTACCTTTCGTTTGATACGACACAAGCCATGTTTTGACTTAAACTCAAGTTTTTACAATATACCCCCACCCTTAAAAAAACAAAAACTAAAATGTATTTTGTTTAACTCCGGACTCAATTACCTTTCGTTTGATATCACACACGCCATATTTTCACATAAACTCTAATTTTTGAAGTCTACCCCCACCCTTTTATTTGGCTTGTGTTCATTGGATTTTGTTCATTTTTAAATGGGACCATCTCGACCCAAGACCCAGCCTAGGTACCAAATTTCATTGAAATCGGGCAAGCAGTTTTTGAGTTATGCGCGTTGGTGGTTACAGACAGACATACAGACAGACAGACAGACAGACAGACACCACAACAAAAAAGTTTCAAAATCATCTGAAACGCAAAGATATATAAAAATTTTTGAAATCGGAGCAACTTTTTTTTTCTCGAAAAAGTTAGGATCACTATAGCTCACACTACTATAGTATAGTATATGTGTGAGCTAAAACTTAGACTAACTCAAATATCGCAGATAAACAACGACCTGGAGATAATGGAGGACTAGGGCAACAAAAACCTTTACAGTTCAACGCGCAGAAAACCCAAGCAGCCCTGTTTTCAAAAAAGACCAGCAACGGTGAGCCAAACATCATGCTATCTGGAAGTGCTGTCACATTGCAGAGCCAGTTGAACATCTTAGGAGTCACTGCAGAGACCAACATGTCTTGGCACAGTCACGTGGCAGATATAGCTAAAAGGGCGTCCCAAAAGCTTGGGGTGCTATTTCGTACAAGACATCTGTATACACCAAGCCAACTGCTGACACTCTACAAAGCCCAGATTCGACCAACTATGGAGTACTGCTCACATATATGGAGTGCGGCACCCAAACATACCTTAATGCTTTTGAACACCGTGCAAAAGCGAGCTATCAAGCTGATCAATGACCCCGCACTTACCCGTAGCTTGGATAGTCTCGAACATCGAAGAACTGTGGGCGATCTCTCTCTCTTCTACAGGTATTATCACGCACTTGCCGCTTCTCGAGCGTGATAGGGATCTCCTTGCGAGTGCGCATACCAGTAAAAAAAAAAATGCTCTAAAGAGTTGGCACGTATGATCCCCCCGGGAGTAGCACCTACTAGGCGAACACGTCAAACAGACGGTAACCATCAATTTACTGTCAAAATAGAGGCACCAAGAACCTCATTATATCAGAATTCATATCTCTGGAGAACAGCATCGCTGTGGAATAAACTCCCTGCGACAGTTTTCCCTGCAGGTTACAACCTGAACCGTTTCAAAACCAACACATACCAACATTTCCGCGCACTTGCCGCTTGTCGAGCGTGATAGGGATCTCCTTGCGAGTGCGCATACCCGTAAAAAAAAAAAAAAAAAAGCTATATACTAGGGGGTTACTTATTTTAACAAAATGTGATATCTGATTATATAGTGAGGTCAAAATAAGATTTTGAGACCCCTTATAACCCCTAGATGTCCTGGCAACAATATTATAAATTAAGTGTTCGACCTCAGTCTTTTGGTGTAATTTCAATTCATAGGGCAAATATAATTATGGCAGTGTGAGTGTAATACTATGCTATTTTGAATACGCGCCATTTTGAACACGCGTTATTTTGATATGCGGTGTTTTGAAATGCGCTACTTTGATACGCGCTATTTCGTTAAAGAGCCGAAGATTAGCTTGGTTGGAACATGCGATGTACAAGAACACGAAGAAAAATAATGAACTGGAGATCTGCAAGAGGTATTAACCAATTTTGGGCCAAGTATAGAAAGAAAACAATATTTATAAAAAAAAGTATTTTTGTATTATCAATATACATAAATGTAACTAATAAGTACCGTAAAAAATATTCTGCCAATATATGGGCCCCTAAGCTCACACTAGGTACTATAGTTATGTGAGCTAATATAACTAAAAACTGAAATATATTTTATTCAACTCCACACTAAATTATCTTTTGTTTGATACCACACAAGCCATGTTTTGACTTAAACTCAAATTTTTGAAATCCACCCCCACCCTTAAAAAAACAAAAACTAAAATGTATTTTGTTGAACTCCAGACTTAATTACCTTTCGTTTGATATCACACACGCCATATTTTCACTTAAACTCTAATTTTTGAAATATACCCCCACCCTTTTTTTTAAATAAATTAAAATGTATTTTGTTTAACTCCAGACTCAATTACCTTTCGTTTGATATCACATACGCCATATTTTCACATAAACTCTAATTTTTGAAATCTAACCCCACCCTTTTATTTGGTTTGTGTTCGGTGAATTTTGTTCATTTTTAAATGGGACCATCTCGACCCAAGACCCAGCCCAGGTACCAAATTTCATTAAAATCGGCCAAGCGGTTTTTAAGTTATGCGCGTTGGTCGTTACAGACAGACATACAGATACACAGACAGACAGACAGACAGACATACAGACAGACAGACAGACAGACAGACAGACGGCGCAACAAAAAAGTTTCAAAATCATCTGAAACGCAAAGATATATAAAAATTTTTGAAATCGGAGCAACTTTTTTTTTCTCGAAAAAATTAGGATCACCATAGCTCACACTACTATAGTATAGTATATGTGTGAGCTAAAATATAGAATATTAACTTAAAAAAACATGGGGTGTTGCGTTAACGCATCAATGGCCTAAAGGGTTAAGTGAAATTGCCGAAAACAGTCGGCGTACAGATATACTGTGCAACGCTCACAAATGTAAATCGCTTGACTTTTGCACACCCGACATCTTCTTCTGGAGTCAGTTTTGCTTATGACGTGTTCCATCAGGTCAACTCTCATATCAGTGGGCGGATTTATCGGAAGTGCAATAAATGATTCGAAATCCAGCTGAGACATCTTATTCTGGTTTACAGTATTGTAAAGTTTCCAGGCGTTCACAAGCGAACTGTCAATAACATTTATAAAAAGTGGCCACCACCATTTTTACCCATTACTTTGATTCTATAGGTTGCAACTCCATTATCGTGTAAATCTACGCCTCCCATATATTTATTATTTGCTGATATTACCGCTGGCTGGGGAACTAAAACTTTTTTTTTTCTATCGAATTTTTTCTATGAAATAAAATTTAAAAAAATAGTTTCAATAGTTTTCAACGCCTAGAAACTTTACAATACCGTAAACCAGAATAAGATGTCGCAGCTGGATTTCAAATCATTTATTGCATTGCGAATGCTTAAAACAAAGAATTTTGTTGCTAGAGCACTTCCGATAAAGTCGCCCACTGATATGAGAGGTGATCTGATGAGACACGTCATAAGCAAAACTGACCCCAGAAGAAGATGTCGGGTATGCAAAAGTCAAACGATTTACATTTGTGAGCTTTGCACAGTACAAACAAACATTTCATTTAACCCTTTAGGCCGTTGATGCGTAAATGCAACACTATAATTTATGACGTATTTAAAAAAAACTTGCTACAAACAAGGTTTCCGTTTGATATTGTTACTGAAAATTTACTAAGTAAGATAAAAGCACAATATCTTTGAAAATATAAATATAATTGTGCTTTCTTGAATTTTGAAAATTTTGGAGTCAAAAGAAGAAAAGATGAGGTTTTTCAAAAATTTTTCAGGCAGACGGAAACAAAAAAAATATTCTAAATTTAATTTGATTACCTTTGTCTAACCTTACATAAGTGGGATTTGTCTATATCTCATGCCAAAAAGGTTCCTATTTTTGTAAAAAAAATATTGTTGTAGTGTTGCGTATACGCATCAACGGCCCCAAATGGGTTAAGGAGGCCACGAAATAGGTGGATAGGCGATATCGAAGATGACATCAATATATTGGAATTAAGGAGGTGGCAAAAAATCAAACCAGAGTGAAAGGATCTGGTTAATCCAGATCCACCAGGGGTTGCAATGACACTTGAATAAGAAGAAGTGTACCTTAATAAGATCTAGAACAACACATATTTAAATCAGCGGCGTAGCGTGAGAGGGGCGCGGGGGGTTCGTTGCCCCCCCGCCCCGAGGGTAGTGGCGCCCCATGGGTGGCCGAAGCGCCCTCAGCTTTATTAAGTCGGGCCGGTAACGGCACATTGAGTGGGTGCCAAAGGAAACTAACGACATGAAGACCTTTTTTTTTTTGGTCGCAAGATTCATGAGAGGCGCCTTTGTGACTTATCGGCCGCCCCCTCACACATGACCTTTTTTTTTTTTTTGGTTTTTTGGTCGCAAGATTTGTGAGAGGCGCCCTTTTCACCACCTTTTTGTTTTTTTTTGTCACAAGATTTTTCATCAGTTTTCAGAGGCGCCCTTTTTAGCTATCGCCCCCCCCCCCGCCCTTTCGGGCACGCTACGCCGCTGATTCAAATCGCTATACCTTAAGGATTCTCTTTAAAATTTAAATAAAAAACCTTTATAATATAAGTTTTTAAATTAGAAATATAATCAATGAGCAATTTTTAGCGTTGAATAAAAAAAAGTGCAAGTAACCTTATATTAACATAGTGGAAATATTGCCGGAGCTTCGATATTATATACAACTTATGAAAAAAAATTGCATACCTACAATATAAAAACTCATGATAGGTGTTGGTAATTTTTTTTTGAAAAACCGTATAATTAATATATAATATAATCCTTAAAATATATTTAAAAACAGCCTTGGTCATTCGGTAATATAAACACTTGTCAAAAACTTCTGCAACGAAAAATGTTGTTAGAGCTTTAGTTTTTACCCAACTGTAGCACGGTGAAACGAAGGGTAATAATAGACACTTATTGAAATAAAACCTGACGTTATTTTCAAATCGACACGATGTTGACAGATTTACATGTAAAAAGCAGCTACTCTTTTTCAAATTTCAGCCTTTGTGTATTTAAAAACCGGATTTATAAGTGTCGGTATTTATTAAATGAAAGTTAGCGTCTTTATTATTAAATTTGGCTTTGGTATGTCAATTTTGAGAGGCCAGCCGTTAGTTTTCTGTGTAAATGTGTCAAAATAAAGTCGACTCTAAAATAAAGTCAGGTTTTATTCCAATAAGTCCCTATTGTCTTTGCGTCAAGAATTGTCCGAAACCACTAACTCGAGCTTGACGAAATTATTAAACAAAATTGAGGTCAAATCAAACCTAGGATAACTTTTGGTTAAAATTGTAAAATTATGATTTGTCAACAAACAAAGATACTTATCTAAATACTTTTGTTACTCAGATTCTGATTCTCCATAGATATTAGCACTGCTTAGTTGACAGGGATTTTAAGGACGCTTAATTAATTTTCTTATCTTAAGTAACGATAACCACAAAATGTCTGTCATAATAGAATTTTTGAAGCGTCTTAAAATTCACTTGTAAGTTTTCAAATTCCATCGCTGATTGCTTCCTTAATTTTATTTCTATATTATATCTTTTATTCAAATAAAGGGTTGAAAGACACTATTGAGTTAGTATTTGATCGGCGAAAGCTTGCAGGGCTCATTCACGAACTAACCCTAAAATTAACCTAAACTTTTGTTTAAAACTGCAGCAAAGAATTGTTTAATATCATAGACACATTTTTGATTGACAGTATAAAATAACGATAAAAATAAAGAAACGTCTCCTTAATTAACAGACTTCGTTATGTATAGTAACGATAAAGGAATGTGAATTTACTACTGCGCAGAGTCAGTAATAAGCATAATAATATATAAATAACTGTCAAATAAGCGCTTAAAAATGTCCATATTTTACCACCTAATCGAGCTTACAAAATTATTAAACAAATATGAGGTCAATTAATGAAACCTGGGTTAACTCTTGGTTAAAAGTTTAAAATAATTACGATTTTTCAACCACCAAAGATACTTCTCTAAGGGCCGGGTTCTCAATGGAGGGTTAGCCCTGACCCGTGGTTTAAAAAAGAGATGACTGACATATTTACCACATCCTAAAAATACTCTGCCAATCTATGGGCACCTAAGCTCACACTAGGTACTATAGTTATAGTGTGAGCTAATATAATCAAAAACTGAAATATATTTTATTCAACTCCAGACTCAATTACCTTTCGTTTGATACCACACAAGCCATGTTTTGACTTAAACTCAAATTTTTTTAATCTACCCCCCACCCTTTTAAAAAAAACTAAAATGTATTTTGTTTAACTCCAGACTCAATTACCTTTCGTTTGATATCACACACGCTATATTTTCACTTAAACTCTAATTTTTGACATCTACCCCCACCCTTTTTTTAAAAATAAACTAAAATTAATTTTTTTTAACTCCAGACCTAATTACCTTTTGTTTGATATCACACACGCCATATTTTCACATAAACTCTAATTTTTAGAATCTACCCCCACCCTTTTATTTGGCTTGCGTTCGGTGGATTTTGTTCATTTTTAAATGGGACCATCACGGCCCAAGACCCAACCTAGATACCAAATTTCATTAAAATCGGACAAGCGGTTTTTGAGTTATGCGGGTTGGTCGTTACAGACAGACATACAGACAGACAGACATACAGACAGACAGACAGACAGACAGACAGCAAAACAAAAAAGTTTCAAAATCATCTGAAACGCAAAGATATATAAAAAATTTTGAAATCGGAGCAACTTTTTTTTTCTCGAAAAAATTAGGATCACCATAGCTCACACTACTTATAGTAGTAGTGTGAGCTAATACAGCTATCAAAGATAATAGTATTTTCAAAATCTGATTTACCTAAAGTGAAATCTTAACTACTTTAGTTACTCAGATTCTGATAACTAGTCCTGCATTGTTATAACACTAGACACCACTATACAGGGTGTCCCAATTTCTTTTGAGAAGTCTCGACCATCACTTCCGAGTATCCAGTATAAAAAAATAGCGGTTATTTTTACCTCTGCGTTTTGCGAGGGGGGCTATAACTTTGATGTTTATAAAAATTTAATTTTTGCTCAAATCGTTTTTGTATAGTCTATTTTGAGTATAACTATTTAGTTGAATTTCATCTGAACTTTTAATTTTTAGGGTATACTTAGTCAAAGAGTTAAATATCCAGTGAAAAGCTTCCTTTAAAGGAACGTATCACTCTGTATTTAATTTTTTTTTAGGTATTAGCTCACACATATACTATACTATAATAGTTATACTATACTATAGTAGTTATGGTTATATGGTGATCCTAATTTTTTCGAGAAAAAAAAAGTTGCTCCGATTTCAAAAATTTTTATATATCTTTGCATTTCAGAAGATTTTGAAACTTTTTTGTTGCGTCGTCTGTCTGTCTGTCTGTCTGCCTGTCTGTCTGTATGTCTGTCTGTCTGTCTGTATGTCTGTAACGACCAACGCGCATAACTCAAAAACCGCTTGGCCGATTTTAATGAAATTTGCTACCTAGGCTGGGTTTTGGGCCGAGATGGTCCCAATGAACCAAATCCACCGAACACAAACCAAATAAAAGGGTGGGGGTAGATTTCAAAAATTAGAGTTTAAGTGAAAATATGGCGTGTGTGATATCAAACGAAAGGTAATTGAGTCTGGAGTTAAACAAAATACATTTTAATTTGTTTAAAAAAAAGGGTGGGGGTATATTTCAAAAATTAGAGTTTAAGTGAAAATATGGCGTGTGTGATATCAAACGAAAGGTAATTGAGTGTGGAGTTAAACAAAATAAATTTTAGTTACAAAAAAGGGTGGGGTAGATTTCAAAAATTTGAGTTTAAGTCAAAACATGGCTTGTGTGGTATCAAACGAGAGGTAATTTAGTCTAGAGTTGAATAACATATATTACAGTTTTTAGTTATATTAGCTCACACGTACACTATAACTATAGTACCTAGTGTGAGCTTAGGGGCCCATATATTGGCAGAGTATTTTTTTAGGCAAGTTAAACTCTGCTCCCAAAATGCAAAGTTAAATAGCCGCTTTTCTTTTTACCGGATACTCGAAAGTGAGGGTCGAGATTTTCCAAAGAAATCGAATTTGGCACACCCTGTATAGTGGCGTCGAGTGTCATAAAAGTGGGGGAATAGGTACCTAGTCTAATAAGAAAAATGTGCCACAATGTTGGTAGCCGATAAGGTTTTTAACAGTGGAAGGTCAGGGTCCGTCTTGGCCCTTTAATGTGACGCCGCTAATGTCATATGCAAGGGGGCGGGGTGTCAGAATTCAAAAAAAAAGATTTTTTCCCTAAAGCAAAACAACTTTTTTTAATAAAAATGAATATTGATTCACACCCTGGGCGCCTCAATAAGACTGCTCGCTTGCCCATATACATATAAGTACGGCCAAGACCTCCGCGCACCTACAAAATAATTTTTCTTTTTGGCACTTATACTTCTCGGCCCACTCTAAAATTTTTAAAGGCAATAGACAAAATATTGGAACATCTTTTTTCAAAAAAATATAAAAAATCGAAGAGGTCGCATTTTTAAAATGGCGATTTTTTTAATTTATTGTCTTGTACTAAGGTCAATAATGCGATTATTTTTCATTTTCAATTATGTTTCTTAAAGCATCTTGTTTTTGTTAAACAGTAGTAATTTTTTTTTGTAAAGTTTTTCAGGAAAAATATTAAAAAGTATGTCTTGGCCAATTAAGAATATAAAACATCCTGTAGATTTAAGGAATCGCAACATTTTTTCAAATTTTTTATCTTGATCTAATCGGTATCTATATAGGAACCAAAAAGTAAATTGTTTCTTGACTTTATTTCTATAGTATATTTTTTATTAAAATAAAAGGTTGGAGGACACTATTGAGTTATTCTTTGATCGTTGAAAGCTGGAGGGTCCGTTCACGAACTAACTCTAAAATTAACCTAAAATTTTGTTTAAAACCTCAGAAGAGAATTGGTTAAAATCATGGACACATTTATTGATTAACAGTATAAAATAACGAAAGCAAAATAAAGAAACGTTTCCTTAGTGAACGGACTTCGTTATGTATAATAAAGATAAAGGAATGCCAATTTGCTACTGCGCAGCCTCAGTAATAACCATAACTATATATAGAGAACTGTCAAATAAGCGTTTAATAATGTCTCTATTTTACAACTTAGTCGAGCATGACGAAATTTTTAAACAAAATTGAGGTCAATTAAATTAATCAAAGCTAGGGTAACTATTGGTTAAACATTTAAAATAATTATGATTTGTCAACCACCAAAGAAATTTATCTAAATACTATTTTCAAAATTTAAGTTGCCTAAAGTGAAATCTTAACTACTCTTGTTACTCAAATTTTGATTTTTAAGGATTTTTTGAAACGCTTAATTAACTATCTTATTTTAAAAGGTTGGAGGATAATTGAATTATGCTTTGATCGTTGAAAGCACGAACTAACCCTAAAATTAACCTAAAATTTTGTTTAAAACCGCAGAAGAGAATTGGTTAAAATCATAGACACATTTATTGGTTAACAGTAAAAAATAAAAAAATAATAAAAAAAATAGGAAACGTCTCCTTAATAAACGGACTTCGTTATGTATAATAAAGATAAAGAAATGCCAATTTCCTACTGGGCAGCCTCAGCAATAACCATAACAATATATAAAGAACTGCCAAATAAGTGTTTAAAAATGTCCCTATTTTACCACTTAATCGAGCTTGACGAAATTATTAAACAAAATTGAGGTTAATTATTCAAACCTAGGGTAACGCTTGATTAAAAATTTCAAATAATTATGATTCGTCAACCACCAAAGAAACTTGTCTAAATACCATTTTCAAAATTTGATTTGCCTAAAGTGACATTTTAACTAATTTTGTTACTCAGATTCTGATTCTACATAGATATCAGTACTAACAAACGTGGAATTTCGTACCCGTGAATTTAAAAATCAAACAAGTTTCGTGGCTAATCGGGCAAAAAGGAGTTTTTTGTTTCCCTCATATTTTTCCGTGGGTAGCCTGAAAGCTTAACCTCACGGGGGTCCAAGATCTAATGGACACCTAATAAGTGTTGACAGTTAACTGTTTCGTCCTTATGGGACTCCTCAGAACATTGCTGGGCAATGTGACAAATCTTGCGAAGTTAATCAGACGGTTTTGTCTCTAATTAAATGTAATTAGTGAGAAAACTATAGCAAGAAGCGCTATCCACCGAGATACGAGAGAAACAAAAAACCAAAAGCAGGCGAAACACTGCTATACAATATCGATCAATGAAAAGATCGAATGCAAATAAAAGAAAACAACTATAGTCCGTTTAAAAATCAAACAAGTTTCGTGGCTAATCGGGCAAAAAGGAGTTTTTTGTTTCCCTCATATTTTTCCGTGGGTAGCCTGAAAGCTTAACCTCACGGGGGTCCAAGATCTAATGGACACCTAATACGTGTTGACAGTTAACCGTTTCGTCCTTATGGGACTCCTCAGAACACTGCTGGTCAATGTGACAAATCTTGCGAAGTTAATCAGAACTTTTTGTCTCTAATTAAATGTAATTAATGAGAAAACTATAGCAAGAAGCGCCATCCACCGAGATACGAGAGAAACAAAAAACCAAAAGCAGGTGAAACACTGCTATACAATATCGATCAATGAAAAGATCGAATGCAATCTTGGACCCCCGTGAGGTTAAGCTTTCAGGCTACCCACGGAAAAATATGAGGGAAACAAAAAACTCCTTTTTGCCCGATTAGCCACGAAACTTGTTTGATAGATATCAGTATTGCTTAGTATACAGTGATATTAGGGACTTTTTGAAACGCTTAGTTAATTGTTATTATATTTGAAGTGTCTTAAAAGTCACTTGTCAGTTTTCGAGTTTGAGCTACAGATTCGGTTTAAAATAAACTCCCTAGAGATGCGTAGCCTGTATTCGGGTCAAATATTGCTCTATAAAGTCATAATAATAATAATACAGATGACATTCAAATTTTGGAAATACTAAAATTTAGGATTCCTCGTTCAATTTATATCGACGTGCATGTGCGAAGTTAACTAAATTATCATTATTATAAGTTATTAATTTTTAGGTTTAGGTAGTAACTGACCTTATAATTGGAAATTATTCTGTAAGGCAGTTTTTTCTAATAAAATAAAAATTAAAAAATAAAAATATTAGGGACATTTAAAAATGCTTAATTAATTATCTTATCTTAAGTAACGATAACCACGAAATCATGCCTGCCAAAAAAGAGTTTTTAAACAGTCTTAAATGTCAGTTTTTAATTTCCATCGCTCTTCGCTTTCTTCACTTTATTTCTATAATATATTTTTTATTAAAATAAAAGGTTGGAGGACATTATTGAGTTATGTTTTGATCGTTGAAAGCTTGGAGGGGCCCGTTGACCAACTAACCCTAAAATTACCTTAAATTTTGTTTAAAACTACAGAAGAGAATTGGTTAAAACCTTAGACACATTTATTGGTTAACAATACAAAATAACGATAAAAATAAAAAGACGTCTCCTTAATTAACAGTCTTCGTTCTATATAATAAAGAGATATGAATACCAATTACCAATACCTATTTTACATTTGAGCGCGTAAACGTAAGGTTAAGTCTACAAAGTCCTAAATCATTTTCGGAACTTTTTATGGCACTATGTATTATAAAAGGACTCCTTATCTTTTCGTCACTGGTCTTTGATAAGAAGATTTTTATACGGTATGTCGGCGTCGATATCAAATTTAATTTATAGACATGCAACTTGTTGAAAATTTATGAGGACTGATTTATAGCTGGTAGATTTTAAAATAAAGCCACTTTTAAAATTTAGATATTCGAAAAATGCAATTTCATCACAGTCTGAAATACGAGTGTGTAAATTGTTGGATTAAATACATACAGTCGAACCTCTCTAACTCGAACCTCTATAACTCGAACCTTTTAAGTGGTCCCTGCACATTTTTCAATTTTTATATTTATTTTAACCTCTTTAGCTCGAATATCTATAACTCGAACCTCTCTATAACTCGAACCGTATTCCCAGTCCCGCCAACGTAAAGATCTCTCTAAGACGAACCTTTAAAATCGATTAAAGCTGAAACTGACCCAATCGTTAGGGCCAGTTTTGAATATGGACTGGTATTCCGCTGGGAATTTTCCTAAGTGAGTAATGTAATACATAGATACTTAAATGTAGATGAGGATTTAGTAACAAACGAAACTCTTACAGAAGATAAGATCTCGGCAAGTTTTGGCAAAATGGAGGATAACTTTGAGGAAAATTCTAACGATGAAGATAAGAATGAAAAAACTCGTAGACAAAACCCTTCCAATGCTGAAGTTTTAAAAGCAATTGAAATTTCTCAATGGATGCGGCAACAACAAATAACGACTTGTCCCTTATCTTTGAAATACGAAATAAATTGAGTCTAACTGCGCAAAACAAACATAAACATATTGTCAAAATTTAATAACTAATTATTTTTCAAGTTTTTAAGTATGTACACATTTATTTTAAGTTAGTTTTGTACTTTTCAACTGTTAATGCAATAAAAATTTTTATTGGAATATATGATTGTTTTCCTTTACTCAAACTCTCCATAACTCGAACTTATTTGGCTGTCTCTTTAAGTTCGAGTTATTATTCGACTGTTTATGAAAAGAAAAGTGAATGAATGTTGATATCTGAAAAGTGATAACAAAATGCAGACATTTACTAAAAAGAGACAAGCTGTCGAATTATAGGATCAATTACAGCGGCTACGTATGGGGGTAAAAATGCATCATCACTAAGGAGATAATCAGTCTTAGTCCAGAAATATCCATACAATAAATTGAACGGGATTGAAACATAAGTAATGATATCTGAGAAGAAGTCATAAATGCGAACATTTACTAAAAAAAGACAAATTGTCAAATTGCAGTATCATTCACGGCAGGCTACGTATGGTGACAAACATTTATCGTCACTAAGGAGAGATATAATCAGTCTTAGTATATATCTCAGCTCCAAAATACCCTTGCAATAAACTCAAAAGCATTGAAAAAACATAAATGAGCTATCTGAAAAAGAATCATGAAATGCGGACAATTACTAAAAAGAGACCAACTGTGGAATTGCAGCTTCAATCACGGTATCCTACGTATGAAAGCAAAAAGTTATCGTCACTAAGAAGATAGTCTCATTAAAATATCTTAGCTTGGAAATAGCTATACAATATATTAAACGGAATAGAAAAAACATAAATAATTATTAAACAAGTTTCGTGGTAATCGGGTAAAAAATGAGTTTTTGTTTTTCTCATATTTTTCCGTGGGTAGCTGGAAAGCTTAACCTCACGGGGGTCCAAGATCTAATGGACACCTAATAAGTGTTGATATTTAACTGTTTCGTCCTTATGGGACTCCTCAGAACACTGCTTGGTCAATGTGACACTCTTGCGAAGTTAGTTAGACGGTTTTGTCTCTAACGTTATGTAAATAGTGAGAAAACTATCGCAAGAAGCGCCATCTACCGAGATACGAGAGAAACCAGAACAACAGCAGGCGAAAATAACTGCTATACATATCGATCAATGAAAAGACCGATTACAAATAAAAAGAAACAAACTAAACCGTGAACTACACCACAGTTCTTCTGCCTTTCAGGCCAGATCAACGCTTATTGCGTTTTTACCTGTCATCAGACATGTGAGCGTCAGTCAACGGAATTTTTAAGCCAAATAATACTAACAAACGTGAAATTTAGTACCCGTGAATTAAAAAATCAAACAAGTTTCGTGGCTAATCGGGTCAAAAAGGAGTTTTTGTTTCTCTCATATTTTTCCGTGGGTAGCTTGAAAGCTTAACCTCACGGGGGTCCAAGATCTAATGGACACCTAATAAGTGTTGACAGTTAACCGTTTCGTCCTTATGGGACTCCTCAGAACACTGCCTGGTCAATGTGACACTCTTGCGACCTGATAAGTACACAACTGTATAATTTCGTAAGTGCGCTTTGGGCATCAAAACTAAAAGTTGAAGTCGTACATTATCAATTTTATACTCAACTCTTACAAGTAAATTTAGCAGTTGGGTGTTTTTTTTATAAATTTTTTTTTATAATAAATTAATAAAACGTCACTTGAAAAACTGCTATTAATAAGCAGCTTTTCGAAAAAATAAGTTTTTCACTACTTTTTAGATAAGTGTGAATCATTTTTAATGCTTAATCCGAAGATGCATGCCTTTAGCGACATGCGACTAGGCCTATTTGGAAGAAGATTTACAAAATGGTTTAGGTAAGTAGGTTATGTAGCAGGTGGCCTTTTGCAGTGTACTGTCAAATCAAGTGGCCAAGGCTTGTTGTAAGCCATCAATTTGTGCAACAATTTAAATACTCTGCCAATCTATGGGCACATAAGCTCACACTGGGTATTATAGTTTTAGTGTATCTACTTGAAAGCTAATATAACTAAAAACTGAAGTATATTTTATTGAACTCCAGACTCAATTACCTTTCGTTTGATACCACACAAGCCATGTTTTGACTTAAACTCTAATTTTTCAAATCTACCCTCACCCTTTTTTTAAAAACTAAAATGTATTTTTTTTTAACTCCAGACTCAATTACCTTTCGTTTGATATCACACACGCCATATTTCCCCATAAACTCTAATTTTTGAAATCTACCCCCACCCTTTTATTTGGTTTGTGTTCGGTCGATTTTGTTCATTTTTAAATGGGACCATCTCGGCCCAAAACCCAGCCTAGGTACCAAATTTCATTAAAATCGGCCAAGCGGGTTTTGAGTTATGCGCGTTGGTCGTTACAGACAGACAGACAGACATACAGACAGAAAGACAGACGGCGCAACAAAAAAGTTTTAAAATCATCTGAAACGCAAAGATATATAAAAATTTTTGAAATCTGAGCAACTTTTTTTCTCTCGAAAAAATTAGGATCACCATAGCTCACACTACTATAGTATAGTATATATGTGAGCTAACACACTACTATAGTATAGTATATGTATGAGCTAAAACAGGTCAATTAATTTATTAAGGAGGACACATTTTTGCTATCTTATAGTTTTTGTAGTACACACCCCTTTGAAATACTCTGCCAATCTATGGGCACCTAAGCTCACACTGGGTACTATAGTTATAGTGTATCTACGTGAAAGCTAATATAACTAAAAACTGAAGTATGTTTTATTGAACTCCAGACTCAATTACCTTTCGTTTGATACCACACAAGCCTTGTTTTGACTTAAACTCTAATTTTTCAAATCTACCCCCACCCTTTTTTTTAAAACTAAAATGTATTTTGTTTAACTCCAGACTCAATTACCTTTCGTTTGATATCACACACGCCATATTTCCGCTTAAACACTAATTTTTGAAATTTACCCCCCCCCTTTTTTTTTAAATAAACTAAAATGTATTTTGCTTAACTCCAGACTCAATTACCTTTCGTTTGATATGACACACGCCATATTTTTTCATAAACTCTAATTTTTGAAATCTACCCCCACCCTTTTATTTGGCTTGTGTTCGGTGGATTTTGTTCATTTTTAAATGGGACCATCTCGACCCAAAACCCAGCCTGGGTACCAAATTTCATTAAAATCGGGCAAGCCGTTTTTGAGTTATGCGCGTTGGTCCTTACAGACAGACATACAGACACACAGACAGACAGACAGACAGACAGACAGACAGACAGACAGACATACAGACAGACAGACAGACAGACAGACAGACGGCGCAACAAAAAAGTTTCAAAATCATCTGAAACGCAAAGATATATAAAAATTTTTGAAATCGGAGAAACTTTTTTTTTCTCGAAAAAATTAGGATCACCATAGCTCACACTACTATAGTATAGTATATGTGTGAGCTAAAAATACTTTACACCTTTGTAAAGACATTTAAGAAAACTTAAACAAATGTAGGGGTAAAATGTACCCCTCAAAGGGGGTGTGTACTACAAAAATTTGAGGATAGCCAAAATGTGTCCTCCTTAATAAATTAATTGACGTGTTTTTGCTTTTTTTAAATACTCTGCCAATATATGGGCCCCTAAGCTTACACTAGGTACTATAGTTATAGAGTACGTGTGAGCTAATATAATTAAAAACTAAAATATATTTTATTCAACTCCAGACTAAATTACCTTTTGTTTGATACCCCCACCCTTAAAAAAAAAAACTAAAATGTATTTTGTTAAACTCCGGACTCAATTACCTTTAGTTTGATGTCACACACGCCATATTTTCACTTAAACTCTAATTTTTGAAATATACCCCCACCCTTTTTTTAAAATAAATTAAAATAAATTTTGTTTAACTCCAGACTCAATTACCTTTCGTTTGATATCACACACGCCATATTTCCCCATAAACACTAATTTTTGAAATCTACCCCCACCCTTTTATTTGGTTTGTGTTCGGTGGATTTTGTTCATTTTTAAATGGGACCATCTTGGCCCAAAACCCAGCCTAGGTACCAAATTTCATTAAAATCGGCCAAGCGGTTTTTGAGTTATGCGCGTTAGTCATTACAGACAGACAGACAGACAGACAGACAGACAGACAGACAGACAGACAGACAGACAGACAGACAGACAGACAGACAGACAGACAGACAGACAGACAGACAGACAGACAGACAGACAGACAGACAGACAGACAGACAGACAGACAGACAGACAGACAGACAGACAGACAGACAGACAGACAGACAGACAGACAGACAGACAGACAGACAGACAGACAGACAGACAGACAGACAGACAGACAGACAGACAGACAGACAGACAGACAGACAGACAGACAGACAGACAGACAGACAGACAGACAGACAGACAGACAGACAGACAGACAGACAGACAGACAGACAGACAGACAGACAGACAGACAGACAGACAGACAGACAGACAGACAGACAGACAGACAGACAGACAGACAGACAGACAGACAGACAGACAGACAGACAGACAGACAGACAGACAGACAGACAGACAGACAGACAGACAGACAGACAGACAGACAGACAGACAGACAGACAGACAGACAGACAGACAGACAGACAGACAGACAGACAGACAGACAGACAGACAGACAGACAGACAGACAGACAGACAGACAGACAGACAGACAGACAGACAGACAGACAGACAGACAGACAGACAGACAGACAGACAGACAGACAGACAGACAGACAGACAGACAGACAGACAGACAGACAGACAGACAGACAGACAGACAGACAGACAGACAGACAGACAGACAGACAGACAGACAGACAGACAGACAGACAGACAGACAGACAGACAGACAGACAGACAGACAGACAGACAGACAGACAGACAGACAGACAGACAGACAGACAGACAGACAGACAGACAGACAGACAGACAGACAGACAGACAGACAGACAGACAGACAGACAGACAGACAGACAGACAGACAGACAGACAGACAGACAGACAGACAGACAGACAGACAGACAGACAGACAGACAGACAGACAGACAGACAGACAGACAGACAGACAGACAGACAGACAGACAGACAGACAGACAGACAGACAGACAGACAGACAGACAGACAGACAGACAGACAGACAGACAGACAGACAGACAGACAGACAGACAGACAGACAGACAGACAGACAGACAGACAGACAGACAGACAGACAGACAGACAGACAGACAGACAGACAGACAGACAGACAGACAGACAGACAGACAGACAGACAGACAGACAGACAGACAGACAGACAGACAGACAGACAGACAGACAGACAGACAGACAGACAGACAGACAGACAGACAGACAGACAGACAGACAGACAGACAGACAGACAGACAGACAGACAGACAGACAGACAGACAGACAGACAGACAGACAGACAGACAGACAGACAGACAGACAGACAGACAGACAGACAGACAGACAGACAGACAGACAGACAGACAGACAGACAGACAGACAGACAGACAGACAGACAGACAGACAGACAGACAGACAGACAGACAGACAGACAGACAGACAGACAGACAGACAGACAGACAGACAGACAGACAGACAGACAGACAGACAGACAGACAGACAGACAGACAGACAGACAGACAGACAGACAGACAGACAGACAGACAGACAGACAGACAGACAGACAGACAGACAGACAGACAGACAGACAGACAGACAGACAGACAGACAGACAGACAGACAGACAGACAGACAGACAGACAGACAGACAGACAGACAGACAGACAGACAGACAGACAGACAGACAGACAGACAGACAGACAGACAGACAGACAGACAGACAGACAGACAGACAGACAGACAGACAGACAGACAGACAGACAGACAGACAGACAGACAGACAGACAGACAGACAGACAGACAGACAGACAGACAGACAGACAGACAGACAGACAGACAGACAGACAGACAGACAGACAGACAGACAGACAGACAGACAGACAGACAGACAGACAGACAGACAGACAGACAGACAGACAGACAGACAGACAGACAGACAGACAGACAGACAGACAGACAGACAGACAGACAGACAGACAGACAGACAGACAGACAGACAGACAGACAGACAGACAGACAGACAGACAGACAGACAGACAGACAGACAGACAGACAGACAGACAGACAGACAGACAGACAGACAGACAGACAGACAGACAGACAGACAGACAGACAGACAGACAGACAGACAGACAGACAGACAGACAGACAGACAGACAGACAGACAGACAGACAGACAGACAGACAGACAGACAGACAGACAGACAGACAGACAGACAGACAGACAGACAGACAGACAGACAGACAGACAGACAGACAGACAGACAGACAGACAGACAGACAGACAGACAGACAGACAGACAGACAGACAGACAGACAGACAGACAGACAGACAGACAGACAGACAGACAGACAGACAGACAGACAGACAGACAGACAGACAGACAGACAGACAGACAGACAGACAGACAGACAGACAGACAGACAGACAGACAGACAGACAGACAGACAGACAGACAGACAGACAGACAGACAGACAGACAGACAGACAGACAGACAGACAGACAGACAGACAGACAGACAGACAGACAGACAGACAGACAGACAGACAGACAGACAGACAGACAGACAGACAGACAGACAGACAGACAGACAGACAGACAGACAGACAGACAGACAGACAGACAGACAGACAGACAGACAGACAGACAGACAGACAGACAGACAGACAGACAGACAGACAGACAGACAGACAGACAGACAGACAGACAGACAGACAGACAGACAGACAGACAGACAGACAGACAGACAGACAGACAGACAGACAGACAGACAGACAGACAGACAGACAGACAGACAGACAGACAGACAGACAGACAGACAGACAGACAGACAGACAGACAGACAGACAGACAGACAGACAGACAGACAGACAGACAGACAGACAGACAGACAGACAGACAGACAGACAGACAGACAGACAGACAGACAGACAGACAGACAGACAGACAGACAGACAGACAGACAGACAGACAGACAGACAGACAGACAGACAGACAGACAGACAGACAGACAGACAGACAGACAGACAGACAGACAGACAGACAGACAGACAGACAGACAGACAGACAGACAGACAGACAGACAGACAGACAGACAGACAGACAGACAGACAGACAGACAGACAGACAGACAGACAGACAGACAGACAGACAGACAGACAGACAGACAGACAGACAGACAGACAGACAGACAGACAGACAGACAGACAGACAGACAGACAGACAGACAGACAGACAGACAGACAGACAGACAGACAGACAGACAGACAGACAGACAGACAGACAGACAGACAGACAGACAGACAGACAGACAGACAGGCAGACTGGCAGACAGGCAGACAGACAGACAGGCAGACAGGCAGACAGGCAGACTGGCAGACAGACAGACAGACAGACAGACAGACTGGCAGACAGGCAGACTGACAGACAGGCAGACAGGCAGACTGGCAGACAGGCAGACAGGCAGACTGACAGACTGGCAGACAGGCAGACAGGCAGACAGGCAGACAGGCAGACAGGCAGACAGGCAGACAGGCAGACAGGCAGACAGGCAGACAGGCAGACAGGCAGACAGGCAGACAGGCAGACAGGCAGACAGGCAGACAGGCAGACAGGCAGACAGGCAGACAGGCAGACAGGCAGACAGGCAGACAGGCAGACAGGCAGACAGGCAGACAGGCAGACAGGCAGACAGGCAGACAGGCAGACAGGCAGACAGGCAGACAGGCAGACAGGCAGACAGGCAGACAGGCAGACAGGCAGACAGGCAGACAGGCAGACAGGCAGACAGGCAGACAGGCAGACAGGCAGGCAGGCAGGCAGGCAGACAGGCAGACAGGCAGACAGGCAGGCAGGCAGGCAGGCAGGCAGGCAGGCAGGCAGGCAGGCAGGCAGGCAGGCAGACAGGCAGGCAGGCAGGCAAGCAGGCAGGCAGGCAGGCAGGCAGGCAGGCAGGCAGGCAGGCAGGCAGGCAGGCAGGCAGGCAGGCAGGCAGGCAGGCAGGCAGGCAGGCAGGCAGGCAGGCAGGCAGGCAGGCAGGCAGGCAGGCAGGCAGGCAGGCAGGCAGGCAGGCAGGCAGGCAGGCAGACAGACAGACAGACAGACAGACAGACAGACAGACAGACAGACAGACAGACAGACAGACAGATAGATAAAATTAGGATCACCATAACTCGTACCTTGTTGTGCGTGGCAAGAATGTAGCTTTTTTACTAATTTAAAAAAATAATTAAAACATGTTCGCAACACAAGAATAAACGAGCATCTTTAAGGGGTACATTTTAATTTCGTCCGCCATCTTAAATTTTAAGATGGTCCCATGAAAATCGATTATATAGTTCAAAAGTTATAATGAAAAAAAATTGTCCGGTTTTTTTTAGCCCACCCGGTATATTATAAGTGTTTTCCTTAAATATGTAAACAATGTATAAAAATTATACACACCTGTTCAATTTTCTTCTTGAAACTTCACATTTTCACTTTTTATATTTATTAAAGAAATATCAAAATTTATAACTACTAAACTTTTGTATTCTAATTTTTACTCTTTAATCTTGTAGATTCTAGGAACCTTTGGTAGATTTGTTGTAAATATATTTGTTTAGCAACATTTTTAGTAAATAAATGTTTTTAAAAAAGTTGGTGAATTTTATGTATGGTGAAATTTTCCCAAGAGAGTGATTCTGCATTTAAAACATTTAGTAATATCAAAACCATTGTTGTCCGTTAAATTGGAATCAATGCCATATAAAAAATCTGCACAATAGTTAACCAATATTACCAATCATTTTAACTGCCAAGTGCATGCTAATACCGGGCGGTAAAAAAAATACATTTTAGCGTTTGCTAACAAAATATTTACAAATTTACACTTTTTCTCTCCGTCTGTAAGGGACTGTTCTTAAACTACGTAACGCAAAAATTTCGAATTTTGACTTCTCCCCTCCCTATTATAGCGCACCGAAACCTTCAACACTCTTTATAAAATTACGTAATGTTGGCTACTCTCCCTATCCATATATACCTTTTTAATAGACATACAAAATAATTTTTTAAAAGTTTATTCAATAAATATTGATTATTTCGAGGGGTTACAAATGAGCAATTTAAAAAACGTTTGTTGGTTTTAATTTTAGCAAATTGTCTGGATGGGATTCGGTCTAATAATCTAGCTTTCCAATAAGGTAAAATTCTTTAAAATTGGAAAAGTAGTTTAAATGGTTTAGCTTTTCAATAAATCAAAAGTCTCTGAAATCAGAAAATAGATATTTAACCAAAAAAAATTCTGAGGTTTTTATGAGCCACCCAGCGCACATTGGATTGTCCTGTGGACAAAAAGAGATACATCGACTTCATGAAACTTAAACTATCATTCTCTTGGAGTTTTAGGACGCAAAGAATAATAAAAGATCACAACGTTTCTGCTAGTGCGTATTGTATGCACACGTTCACAGCTCCTGCGGCAGGAACCATCGCTTGAAACACCCTACAGAAACGGCTCTGTAACGAAATATCACATATTAAAATAGTCCTGTATAGTGCATACGTAAATCTTAGATGTTGATATTGGTTGGATCCTTGATTGGCCGTTTATTTAAATAAAATATAAGTTAAAGTTTGCCTAAGAAAATTTTTACACATTTTTCTATTTAATATAACATTAATAATAAGGAGGAATAAGATTTTCTTTAGGACTTTTGCTTTTTTATCACTGATCTGTCTCTTTTCAACCCCATCCTCTCTTTCTACAAGGTCCATTATTGAACCCTTTAGAGTAAGGCAGTTCTGGAATATTTATACAGTATTATTGGAAGCTGTTTGCCATTCATTGTAATATGTTTGATTTAGCAGCATTGTATGATATTCCCAGAGTTGGTGCCCTGCAGCTCCTCGCGGTCCTCAATGAGATCGTATAGGAATCAAGCAACGGGCTCTTAAGGCTAATTGACAGAGAAGATTTTTATTGTCCTGTTGATCGATCGGTGGTCAGTAATCCTCCAGGCACTGATATAATAGTAGCCAATTGGCCGAGACTATATTTAATCTCGAGTTTTTCTTGGATACTAAAAACTCCAGTTCCAACGCCTGCAAACATTGGTCCTGTTCTTTAACTCTCCGGGAGGATAATGTTTCCGACGTCGGATATCATTCTTAGAGTTGCGTCCAACTGTTGTTCCCTAATTATGATGGTTGATATCACTTTGCTTTCCCTGTCATCCTGTTGGTTGGCCTTTTTCTATATGTTGCTCTTGGTGCCTCCGCCTCTAAGAAAATGTGAAGATTTGATATCTTCTTTTTATTCCTGATTTTTACTTTTTTGGTTATTTTGATAATTTTGACAGGTAGGGCACTTGTGGCACCACAGGCGAAAAGTTTTGCAGGTCTAATCTACAAATTCAATATAAATATATGTATACCAACAAGGGAGCACCCAAGAGAAACAGCTCCCCCAGACCTAAGATTTTTTAGATATTTTCCAAATATTTTATAAAGAAAAAGATAAAATAACATAAAATATCATGAGCCCTCGGGCCCCCCATAACATTCTTGGGTGCGCCACTGAACAAATATTACCAAAATTGCTTCAATTTCGATAATAATAATAAAGACCCTCTTATGCCCCGCAGATAAACCTAACTAACTTTATCAATTTTATGTATATGCAAAAAAATCTCAAGGGGGGGGGGCGTAGTGCCTCAGCCTGGACCTGCCCCTATAATTAGCAGAAATTTTTTTAAAATTCGACGATGTATGTCAGATTATTTTGTTCATTAATTTAACCTTGTCTTAAATTTATAGGTTCTCCGAACTTTAGCAGTAGTTGTTTTATTTTTTACAAACCAATGCATTTAGTAAGTTGGGAAATCCATAAAACATTATCCATAGTGTCCCAGTATAAACAACAATAAGTGTATAAATAACAATAGTGTGTGAATAAAATAAATAATACAAAAAATATCAAAGCCAAAACCTATTCTGCCGTCCCTAAGAAGAAAGCCGCATGTAGAAATATCACGTTTTGACAAAAACGGGTTTAAAGTTTTATAGTTTTTTATTCTCTTATAATTTTGAAAAAAAAATAAGAAAATCAAATTGAAAAAAAATTTAAAAAGATAATAAAAAGGTATAAAACTTTAAACCCGTTTTTCTCAATGCGGCTTTCTTCTTAGGGACACCAGTATCGTTGATCAAGGGGGGCCATGAGTAATCCACCAGGAGGTTTAAGGTAAAAATCCGGGGGCACGCCAGTGCCCCGCCTAGTTCGCGTAAACTACTGTACCTATCTAAAACTCTACTTCAGAATGAGCTACAAAACTCAAATTTTCCACAGTCCTAGACTCTCATAGATATAACGACCTCTTCAAGTTTCATGAACTTTCATAAAGTAGTAAAGTTGTTACGAAATTTCAAAAAACGTCGAAATTGCCACTTACTCACTTACTCATGTATAGATCATCAAAATTCTACTGTACTGCAAGAGATCCTAAAAAGCTGAAATTTTGCAGACTGATAGAAATTATGACCAAACTCTTGAAAAAAATCAAAAAATCCCAAAATTCTAATTTACTCCCCTCCCTATGCATGTAAATTTATGTAAAAGTAACATTGCCCACTTCCAGAAACGCTAGATTGCTGGATTTTGAAGGCCGATAGAAACTATGATAATACTAAAGGAAAAAATTTTAAAAACTAAAATTTTTCCTTTGGCTCCCTCCCCTATAAATGTAAAGTCATGTAAAAGTAACATTGCCCACATCCAGAAACGCTATAGAGCAGATATGAACTATGATAAACCATAGGAAAAAATTAAAAAACCTCAAAATTTTTAATAAGGCATTGCAAAAGTTTTGAATAATATTTGACTACTTTAAAACTTAAATATTATCCAAATCCTTGAAAAATGGAATGAAATCATAAAAAAAACATTTCATATAAAAAAGCTAAGTACGCGAAAATGGTATTCCGTAAAAAGAATTAAGGTAAAAGTAAAGCCAATTTCTCTAAAACAAATTTTAAAATAAAAGGTTTTCACTTGTTTGGAAATGTTTTTGTAAACTTGGCTATTACGGCTGCAAATGACTTTTAGGCACAGTGCTAAATTGAACATAAAGAAGTTTGGCTGTAATAGCAAAGTTTAAAAAAACATTTTCAAACTAGTAAAACCCTTTCATTTTGAAATTTGTATTGGAGAACTTGGCTTTACTTTAATCTCAATTCTTTTTACGGAATACCATTTTCGCATACTTGGCTTTTTAGCTCACACATATACTATACTATAGTAGTGTGAGCTATGGTGATCCTAACTTTTTCGAGAAAAAAAAAGTTGCTCCGATTTAAAAAATTTATATATAGAACCGAACCGAACCGAACCGAACCGAACCGAAACTTTTTTGTTGCGCCGTCTGTCTGTCTGTCTGTCTGTATGTCTGTCTGTAACGACCAACGCGCATAACTCAAAAACCGCTTGGCCGATTTTAATGAAATTTCGTACCTAGGCTGGGTTTTGGGCCGAGATGGTCCCATTTAAAAATGAACAAAATCCACCGAACACAAACCAAATAAAAGGCTGGGGGTAGATTTCAAAAATTAGAGTTTAAGTGAAAATATGGCGTGTGTGATATCAAACAAAAGGTAATTGAGTCTGGAGTTAAACAAAATACATTTTAATTTATTTAAAAAAAAGGGTGGGGGTATATTTCAAAAATTAGAGTTTATGTGAAAATATGGCGTGTGTGATATCAAACGAAAGGTAATTGAGTCCGGAGTTTAACAAAATACATTTTAGTTTTTGTTTTTTTAAGGGTGGGGGTAGATTTCAAAAATTTGAGTTTAAGTCAAAACATGGCTTGTGTGGTATCAAACAAAAGGTAATTTTGTCTGGAGTTGAATAAAATATATTTTAGTTTTTAGTTATATTAGCTCACACGTACACTATAACTATAGTACCTAGTGTGAGCTTAGGGGCCCATATATTGGCAGAGTATTTTACATGAAATGTTTTTGTTATGATTACATTTATCAGGAAACATTTTTATAGTTTTCTGTTGGCCAGACAAATAAAGGGAACAATCATAATAAAATGGTCCTTCGTTACTACTTAATTTGCAGTAATTAAAATATTGAATGATTAAAAAAATGCACTGCATTTCCGCTTACACAATTTTTTTCAGTTTCCCATAATATATAATTTTGCGCTTAGTCCAGTTTTAACGTTGTACCCAATAATGTTTTAAATCTGTACTGTCATTATTAATCTGTAATTTGAATATGTATGTTATATTAAATATTGGTGAAACATCTCACTCAGTTTGGAGAGGCTTTCAGGACGGAAGAAGCTCTATGTGAGACATTCTATGAACATAGAACTTTCATTCTAAAGAGCACATCCATCAGGAGTATCTATTACAAGTTTGCAGCCAGCTCCCTCATACTTTGAGCTTTGAGCAGATTGTCAGGAAGTGTTCCAAACAAGGATGGTCTATATCCTTTTGATCGACGTTGGATTGTTGGGGAAAATAATAACGACATAGTTTTTACCCAACTGCAGCAGGCATATTCGTATACAACACCCAGGATCGCCAGTCGACTTTCGCCCGAACATCTCAGGTAAATAGCAGACGATATGGTAAATCGCTTGGGTAACTAACACCCGTGATCGCAAAAATGTTCGTTAAAAATCAGTCTGGATTTCAGATCCACAATTTTTCTTAACAAAGAATTCGTAAATTTCTAACATACATATATTTTTTTAAAACATACTCTCCTGACCTCTTTCCCGGGATCCTAGAGAATGTGAAACCTAACCGTTGTCAATCGATCGCCAACGTAACCGAACCGTGTCAATGTAGAATGGGGCTTCATTGACACGGTTACGGAAGCGTTCGGGCTACAACCGAATCGCAATCATGGACGTCGTTTACAAATATGCCTGCAGCACGGCGAAGGAAGGGTAGTTTTTCGATTGTATATAAATATTTAAGTTTGTGTCACGCTAGAGGCTAAACGGCTGAACCGATTTTGACAAAAAAGGTGTCGTTGAATTACTACTGATGTAAGCTTTAATTATCTAAATTTCAGGCGATTTTATTGAAATTGCTTTGATTACCCATTGGAAATGTCCTGTAATTTGTTGTAGCTACTTTGTAGTGCTCTCTACTCCCACCCATCTTCCCTCCTGTCATTCCCCCCACCCTATTCAAAAACCAAATTCGCATAACTTTATCAAAAATAGAGCGATTTCAAAAATTCTTTCTGCATACGCTTCCAGATTTTTTTTCCAACACCATTTTACTAGTTCCATAGCCCCCCTCCCCCCCGCCTTTCCCTGTCTACTCCACGCTATCGTTATTAGTAATAGTTATCGCTATAACTTTCACAAATATAAATTGATTTCAAAAGTTCGTTCTGAACACGCTTTAAGAATCATTTTACTAGTTTCCCACTTCCTTTCCCTCTCTTCTCCCCACCCTCCTTATTAGTAATAGTTGTAGCTATACTTTTCACAAATTCAGAGCGATTTCAAAAATTCTTTCGGCACACATTTTAAGATTTTTTTTGACACCATTTTACTAGTTCCCTCCGCCGTCGCTCCTCCCTCACCTTCACTCAATGGAAGGTTACACTGTTCGCGTCCGTAGAAAATCTACATGTAGTTTTTGGGTAAAGCTAAATGAATTGTAAATGCATAGTGCTTATTATAAGGCTGAATAAAAATTAATTTGGAAATAAAAAAAAATTAATAAAAAAACACCCAACTGCTAAATTTACTTGTAACTACTAGTCGCAGTTGGGTACAAAATTACCCAATAATCTGATTCATGAAAATACAAAACTGTAAAATTTCGTAAGTGCGCTTTGGGCATCAAAACTAAAACTTGAAGCATGTCGTACATTATAGGTATACCTATCAATTTTGTACTCAACTGCGACTAGTACTTACAATTAAATTTAGCAGTTGGGTGTTTTTTTTATTTAATTTTTTTTTATTATAAATTTTCATCGAAAGCAATAAAGAATCATTAGGTATAATTCAATGCTGGTAGAGTTATTTTTCCTTAAAAAACCTTGTTTGTTTAAAAGTTGTTTCTGTTGGTTTCACACAGCGTATGCACTACACAAAGCTGTTGCCTGCATCCACCTGAAGATGTGCCTGCAGCTAATCAGGACGTGTTTTAAAGAAGAATGAATTATATCCTTGTTACAGACGTAAAAAGTAAAAACCACGCCCTTTTAGATCTTCTGGCTGTCAAAAAACTCCTTTCTAGCTGTGGCGGCTACAGGGAGTGCCTACAGTGCCCTCCAAAAACTAGACAACAAACAGTATTTTTAATTGATTTATTTTAAAAAAGTTAAATCTTTCCTTACGACGTGATTGTCTAGTTCTTTTTATTATCTGTGGTTAACATCAAGCGATTAATTGGGTGAACTTTTTTAGCGTAAATAATTACAAGCCGGCAGCGCCGAGCGAGGCAAGGTGTCAATTTCACCCGTTTTTCAGCGGCGTATGGGTGGATGTTCTCGAGCGGGGGCGGGAGGAATGTGTATTTTAGTTAAAGTCGGCCATCATTATCGTGCGGACATGTCCGTTGCCCTTCTACACGATGCCGGTTCTCTCCTTAGTGTATGAGTATGAGTTTGTTTTGATTTGGGCTAAGTCAGTAGTAAAAAGCATTGCCGGTCGCGTGTCATTGTTTGTGTTATCGTTTTTTTATAAAATGGAAATAAATACCCTCGATTACATAATAAAGTGTGCAAATTTAAATACGTTGACATATGAACTTCGATTACAAATAAAATCTTTCGGGCCACATAGACCGGACCTAAAAACCCTAAAAATTAACCAAAATTTTAGTGCAAGTAATAAAAAATTATACGATGCTGAAAACTGGTTGTGCGGTTGCGTCAGTGGTGTATATATAAGGGGGGGGGCTGGGGGGCTCGGGCCCCCCCCCGAAGCTAAGATTTTTTTGGATATTTTCCACATATTTCATGAATACAAACATAAATAGCATAAAATACAGCCTCATGAGGTCTCGGGCCCCCCCCAAAACTGTCTCGGGCCCACCCCGAAACTTTTTTCTATATACGCCACTGGGTTGCGTGGGTTGTAAAAGGAATGTGTGATTTCCAGCACGTTAGTGAAAAGTGAAAGACACAAAGTAGGCGCTACTTATTAAATAGCCACATAGAATTTTCTATGCTAGGCAAGACTGATATTAGGTCTCAATTGAATAGTGCCTATAGACAAAAAATAGACATATACTTAGTTGGTTAATAGACTGTTTAAAATTCTGTGGGATTTTTCAAGTTGCTCTACGGGGCCATGATGAGTCTGAAACTGGTGCTAATCCAAGCACATTGCGCACCTAAAAGAAGGGCAAATGGACCTTATCTTTAAACAAATAAACTAAAAGCTACGCCAAGTAGCTGCTTGTCTGTAAAATGCTAAAATAAAATTGTGTAGGTAAGTTTTTTTAACTCCTTTTCCAAGCAATATAAATTTCTGCCCCCCAATTTATAACTGCTTGTAATTTACCTCTAAAAAACTTTTATAACATGCAAAATAATAGTATATAATATAAAACCAAAGTGATTTGATTATAATATTATAATTATCTTTAATTTGTTTTGTAAAGAGTGTATTTCCAATAATTTACTTATCACCTAATCCTATCTTTGTTCCTAACCAACTTGTTTATCTAAGAGCTTGTTCTTAAATTACGTTACCTCCCTCTTTTGTAACGCACTTTCCAGAAAAAAAAAACACATTAAATATAGATTAGTGGCAAGGCTTAACTCCCTCTCCTCTCATATAGCTTTACGTAATTTAAAAATGGTTCCTAATATTTTTTTCCGGTTCTGATTTTTTTTTATTTTCGTTGGTTTCGTCATACTCATAGCTTCGACTCAACTAAGTATTATGGTGCCGACTATTAAAAAAAAATAGCATCGTAAGTACTAACAAAATCATTTCTAGTAACAATTTGATAATATCAGTTGAGATTTATTAAACAATGGCCTGATAAAACGTAATACCTACTGGAAGTGAAAAACTGGAGTAAACAACAAATTTTAAGTTAAACTTAAACTACAAAATCTCATTAATTAAATAACGGATGCCAAGGTCTATCGCAATTTGCGTCAGGTTGCGATTAAGACGCTTAACTCCTGCAGAAATAACTCAAACCTTGCTTAAAGATATCAGGAAAATTTATATGAGTTGGGGTATAACTACTGACATCGGGTTATTTTTGAAGGGTTCTAGGTCACTCGGACATACAAGATAGGTTGGTCTAGGACAGTTCACCGCCAGGACTGTTCGGCGCCTAGAACATTCAATGCGGTTCGGCGCCAGAAAAATTTTGCACCAGAATTGAAATTGAATGTATTGACCTAACCCAATTACCTAAGTTATGTTTTTTTTTGTGTGGTGTAGATTGTAGTATGTATAAGTAGGGTTAAATCTTTATCGCTCAAAATTTGGGGTCTTTAAGCAAAAAATGCCTGACTGGTTGCTTTCAAAGACATACGCATATTATTTCCATATAGTACGTATTATTGCAATACCTACGGTACCTTACGATGCAGAATGCAAACATATTTGAAATAGCAATATCAATGGGTATAAGTCTATCCTTTTTGCGGGCCGTAAGATAAAATGTCCTGATTGGTTATACTTTTGCGCATGAATATTATTTTATTCTTGTATTGGTTACGTCAAATCATCGGCGTACAGTTGACAAAAACTATATCTATGTAAATTTGGTATCTGTGCATTTTTCGTACCTTTATTTCTGAATGTTTGCATCAAACGCCAACCATTGTGTAAATAGGTAATAGGGAGTATTGGAATATTACGTATATGCCTACTTACATCTTTCTAATGCGTCTCCACTTATATCTTTAGTATTAGTTTAAAGGGGACAGAGAATCTTGGACGCAAGTAGTTACCAAACTTTTAACACTTGCGTGCCTAACATTTGAGATATGAATTAAAGTTTTATTAACACTTGCTTGCTACATAGAAAATTCTCTAACGTGTTTAGTTTAATCAGTAATTTCATGGCTTTTAATTACTTCAAAGATGCAACATTGAAGTTTCCAGCTATTTTAGTTAAAATTCATTCTCAACCACTAGCTATAGAAGATACATAGAAATTTAATTATCAAGTGATTACAAATTGGTTAGGAAAAAAAAGTTAATATTAATAAATATATATGTATAATTGTGTAAACTGGAATTTTCCTGTTCCTTGATCTGGATTTTATCGAGTAGAAGGGAAAAAATCCTTAAATCTAAATTTTATCCAAGCTTAGAAAAAACCAAACCTTAGTTCTGGAAGTAAACTAACATATCATACATAATTCATAAGTTTATATCCCACTTTTTATTTAAAAAAGATGCTGGCTCGGCAGCAATTCAAAACTAAATAATACAGTCTTAACGTCCACAATAAAATGAGAATTAGACTCAATTAATCGGATTTTGATTAACGATATATTAATACTTAAATAATACTTTGATACAACTTGGTTTCTTGCAAGCAGATCTTGTAGTGATAATGTTTTTTGCCTTAAAAAGTACCTAATTGAGAAAAGGAGCGCCAGAAATATAGAGACCTTTGTGGACCTACAAAAACATTAGAAAAATTATGGAGAGTGTTAGAGCAAAGTAATATCAATCATATATACACCAAAGCGATAAAAGAACTATACACTATACAAAGAGTCAAAATCTAAAATTAAAATTGGAAATCGACTTTCAAAAGAATTCCTGGTAACGAAAGGCTGAAGACAGGGATGCTATATCTCTCCAACTCTTTTTAAAATATATATCGCAGTATCTCTAAAAAACTGGAAAAGTAAAGTACACTGCATGGGAATACAACTTAACGACCGATTTACCATATACGCATTACAGTTGGCTGACGACCAAATAATTGTAGCTAATGATAAAGAAGACATGGAGTATATGATAAGAAAGTTAACGGAAGAATACCAAACGTGGGGGTTAATAGTGAACGTGGACAAGACACAGTCATTATGTCTTTGTTTGAAACTCGTAGACAATGATTGTGTAGAAATAAAATTTTGGACTTCCATTGTCTTTATTTATTTTAAAACACGACGTTTCGGTTAGTAAGTATCTCTAACCGTTATCAAGTGTAAACTAAACAATCTAGTCTCTAGGCTACTACTTATACTACTTGGTGTGCAGTCAGGTGTGACGGCCCGCCCCCTTTTTTAATCCTAAGACGCCTGTTTTCCTTAAGGAGTGGTTTCCATATGTTTGGTATGTCCGCGCTTGGTTGACTGAAAACTTCTTTATTCTGCATTATAAACGCAGCTTCAATAAACTTTCGTTTTCGCCAATGCGACTCCTTATGTAAAACTTTAGCTTCTGACCACTGAATCCTGTGATCATTTGACCATGCATGATCTGCTAAACCGGATTTTTCAATATCTCCTAATTGGGTACTTTTTAGATGTTCATTTACTCTAACTTGAAGAGGGCGTTTCGTTTCACCTACATATGATTTACCACACTCACACGGGATTTGGTAAATACATTCCTTATTATTTGAGGGATTGTCTGGTTTTGTTTTTGTTACAAAACTTCTTATCGTATTTCCCGAAGAAAATACTGTTTTTATATTATAGTGTTTAGCTATTCGTCTTATGTTTTCTGAAATCCCTTGAACATATGGAATGTTAATAACACCTAACGGATTATTATTTTGAGAATTTGGTACATTTAGTTTGTTTTTAATTTTAAATATCGTTGAGTTTATTAATTTCTCGGAATAACCATTCTGTTGTAAGTCCTTTTTAATGTTGTTAATTTCTGTGGTTAATTCTTCATTATTACTACAAATATTTACGGCTCTTAGATACAAACTTCTTATAACTCCTTGTTTTGTTGCAACAGAATGATTAGACTTATAATTTAGGTACTGTCCCGTGTGTGTAGGTTTCCTATATACAGTGGTTTGAATGCTTCTGTCTAATCGTTTGACAAGAACATCCAAAAAAGGTAAGGCCGAATCTTTTTCAATTTCCATGGTGCACTTGATTGTTGGTCGAATACCGTTTAAATGGTGTAGAAAATTTTGTAGTTCGTCATCATTTTCCGGCCATATAATAAATGTGTCATCCATGTATCGTAGCCATAGTTTTGGTTTGACTCTTGCTGTGTTGATCGCATGGCCCTCGAACCACTCCATGTAGATGTTTGCTACCACTGGCGAAAGAGATGAACCCATTGGGAGTTCATCATTTTGCGCGTAAAACTTATCTTTCACTTGAAAGTAAGAGTTACGGAGACAGAGCTCCAAAAGATCCATCACCCCCTCCACCGATAGCGTTGTTCTTTCGTGAAGTGTATCATCAGATTGTAATTTGTTTTTAATGATACTGAGTGACTCATTTATTGGCACGTTGGTGTAGAGACTTTCTACATCAAAACTTACAAATCTATCGCCGGGATTTAATTCGATACCTTTTAAAACCTCCACAAAATGTTCCGAGTTTTTGACAAAAGATTCGGACTTACCCTGTAGTGGTTGAATTATGTCCAACAAAAACCTCGACAAAGTGCTGGTTGGTAAGTCCCTGGAGCTGGTAATTGGTCGCAGTGGTATATCCTTCTTATGGATCTTTGGTAATCCATAAAAATGTGGTGCCTTACTGTGGTGTGGAGTCAGGCGGGATCTAACAGCGTCCGGGATATTTTCAGCATACTTCTTCAAAGTCCTGTAGATGCGTCCTTCTATGGTGGTGGTTGGATCTTTGGGTAGTTGCTTGTAGTCTCCTTTCTCCAGAACTTCTTGGATCTTTTTGTCGTAAGTCTCGACATCCATGATCACCGTTGCGTTTCCTTTGTCGGCCGGTAAAATCTTGATTGATTTGTCAGCCTGCAGGTTCTTGATTGCCCGTTGTTCTTGACTGGTGATGTTTGTCTTTTGTTGCTTCTTTCTGTCCAACGTTGTTCTTACTTTATGGCGGAACTCATCAGCTTCGGGTTGAGGTAGACTAACGGTTAGAGATACTTACTAACCGAAACGTCGTGTTTTAAAATAAATAAAGACAATGGAATTCCAAAATTTTATTTCTACAGTCATTATGTATTGGAAGGAATATCTCCATGCAATGAGTATTTATAATTGGGTGTCAAATTTGATAAGATAGGAACAGACTGTAAAGGATTGGAAAAAGAATAGCAAAAGCAAAAAAGTTTATTGAATGTCTTAACAGTATTTTATGGAGCGGAGAGAAAAAATTTAAAATTTAACATACAAGAAACAATGGTGAAAAGCACGCTGTTGTATGGAATAAATACTTGTCGCCTAACAGAAAAATACAAAACAAAAATAGAAAGTGTCGAGATGGATGCAATAAGAAGATTAATGAGAATATGTAGAACAGATCACAGAAGAAATGAGATCGAGGGAAGCATATGGATGATATCACTAAAAGACAACTGATATGGTACGGCCATGTACAACGGATAAACGTGAAAGATTACCAAAGCAGGTACTGGAATGGCAACCAATAGGGCGCAGAAATAGAGGGCGTCCTAAACAAGAATGACAACAGTCAATCCAAAGATAAATGAGTCAAAAAAACCTGGCAGAAGATGATTGGGAAATGGGTTCAAAAATGAAAAAGTTGTAAATTTTTCAAAATTGTTCTTTTTTCGTCTTTTAGACGTCTTTCGTATAAGTTTGACAAGTGTCCAATAAGTGAAATTTTGATTACAAAGGTGCATGAATGCCTCTAATAGATACCTTACATTCAACCTCTAATTAAATATTATTGGTATAGTTATAAGATACCTAGTAGGCGCAGGCTGTTTTCTAGGGGTTTATTGTAGTTTGTTTAAATTGTTTCATTTTGTTTTTTTGATATAAACTCAATCACAACTTACATAAGGTTTAATATAGTTTTTCAAAAATTCGGAAAAATTTAAATACTGAAATAATAATCGAAGTTACCTTGCATTTTTGTGCTATAATTGTGTAAACTGGCATTTTCCTTTTCCTCGATCTGGATGTCATCCGGTAGAAGGGAAAAAACTCCTTAAATCCAGATTTTTATCCAAGCTTAGAAAAAACTAAAAGTTAGTCCTAAAGGTAAACTAATATAACGTACATAGTTCGTTAGTTTATATATCACTTTTTATTAGAAAAAAATACTGGCTCAGCACGAATTAAAAACTAAATAATATAGAGTCCCTTAGTCCGCAATAAAACGAAAATTAAGCTCAATTAATCG
Source organism: Aspidapion aeneum (assembly GCA_963576565.1). NCBI lineage: Eukaryota > Metazoa > Arthropoda > Insecta > Coleoptera > Brentidae > Aspidapion > Aspidapion aeneum. The sequence goes on from OY755048.1 coordinate 48,661,847, forward strand.
GATTTTATTGACAATATATATTAATACTCAAATAATACTTTGTTTCGACACTTAAAAAAATTAATGTGTAATAATAATAATGCGGGTTTTAAAGCAATGTCGACCGGCGTAGTTGAAACATAACTGATACGTATCCGACACTTGTTGAAATTAAGTATAAACCAAATCAGCGCCAGATTCGGCCTGAGTGTTTGACTGCTTTAAAATAATCAAAACCAAATATGAAATAAATATTGCCTAACTCCTTCGTTATTACTTATTAGGGACCTTTTGCATGCCCCATTTTTCTCTTATCTTCTATTTGAGGCATGTTCAGTTGCCTGATTTGAACGTTATCCTTTACTAAAGGATAGTGTTTGACCTTACTGGTGTTTCAATAACGCAGGCTACTAGTTCATTTATTAAAGTATTGTTCATACTCGTCTTAGTCTTTTGTTTTTAATTAGTATTTGTCCTTTCATTAGTCTTAACTGTCTTAAACAATAACAACAACAACAACTCGGATGTACATACTCGTCTTTTGTTTTTGATTACTCTTAGTCATAACCCACTGAAAAATACTCTGCCAATATATGGGCCCTTAAGCTCACACTAGGTACCATAGTTATAGTGTACGTGTGAGCTAATATAACTAAAAACTGTAATATATGTTATTCAACTCCATATTAAATTACCTCTCGTTTAATATCACACAAGCCCCTTAAAAAAACAAAAATTAAAATGTATTTTGTTTAACTCCACACTACTACTCTACTACCTTTCGTTTGATATCAAACACGCCATATTTTTAATTAAACTCTAATTTTTTAAATCTACCCCCACCTTTTTAAAAAAAAACGAAAATTTATTTTGTTTAACTCCACACCTAATTACCTTTCGCTTGATATCACATACGCCATATTTTCACATACACTCTAATTTTTTAAATCTACCCTAACCCTTTTATTTGGCTTGTGTTCGGTGGATTTTATTCATTTTTAAATGGGACCATCTCGACCCAAGACCCAGGCTAGGTATCAAATTTCATTGAAATCGGGCAAGCGGTTTTTGAGTTATGCGCGTTGGTCGTTACAGACAGACATGCAGACATACAGACATACAGACAGACAGACAGACGGCGCGACAAAAAAGTTTCAAAATCATCTGAAACGCAAAGATATATAAAAATTTTTGAAATCGGAGCAACTTTTTTTTCTCGAAAAAACTAGGATCATCATAGCTCACACTACTATGGTAAAATAAAATTTCAATTTCAATAAAAAGGCCCTGTTCAAAAGTCATTTTCTACACGAAACACAGACACGAAAGAGCAAAAAAAAACAAAAGGGAAAAAGAAATGCTTAATGCTTCTGTAGTTCAATGAGATCGCGTCTCTCCTGAGACCTCCACCCAAGTTTCAGGGAAAAAGAAAAAAAAAACAAATAAAACTTTGAGGTTATGTTGAGATTTTCTGTCAAAAACATGATTAATGGCGGTAAATTCAAAATTTCGACCGCGCGGTTGCGGACGCCTGTTAAACAAAGTAACAAACAGTAGCTGATGTCTGTCATTTGTCTTAAAGTCGTTCTCCTAAGGATTGAAAGTTGGCAACTCTTAAGACAAAGACTAATCGAAAACAAACGCAAAAGCATTGTATGAACACTCCCATAAGAAACAGTGGTTTTAACTATCTTATATAACATACGACTAAACCAAGACAAAAGACGAGCATGAACGATCCGTTAGAGACAGTGTTGTCATTATGTTAAAATATAATGTAGATTTAAAATATTTTTGATACCAGACAATTATTTCAGGAGCTACCAATGCGTATTAATCCGCAGATTTAATTTTATGCCAGTTATTGAAAATTATTATAAAAACTCGTCAATATTCTATGAAGTGCGTAAAAAAATAAGAGGTACACAGTAAATACAGATCTATCTAATCCTATATTTTCCTGGCAGTTTTTTACTGGTATTTTTCTTTCAGTTTTTCCCTAGTTGTTTTCGGAACTTTTGAATTACTTTTGCCTGCGGAACACAAAACAGGCTTTTGACAAATAAATAAAGGATAAAGGATAAAAAATTGAGTCTGCAAAATGTAAAAATTGGGCTTCTAAATATCATGTGACAGCTGTCATTTAATGTCGCATTTATAAATAATAAAGTTAGCTAAAGATGGGCATGCAAAGGTAGGCTCTGCTCGCTTATTACATATAATTTGTCAGGTCAATTCGGTGGACACCAAGATAATCTGACTCGAAATCACTTGGTGCCCAGGACAATCACAACTCATTTACTTTCAACGGGCCGATCTGTTTAGCACCCCCATGGTAGGCAATTTTCTTTTCTCAAGGAGGATTTAATTTTGCCTGATACTCTTTTGTCGAGCACAGGGGTCTTTATCTTGCTAACTCCGTTTATGCTTTTAACACGGGATCAGCCGCTTAATGTGACTTCTGAACCACGGCCTTGTATTGATCATCAACTTTGTCTACTTCGTTGAGAGTCAAGTTTAGAAAAACATTGCCAAACTAGTAAGAACCTTTTATTTTGAAATGTGTATTGGAGAACTCTACTTTTATCTCAATTCTTTTTACGGAATACCATTTTCGCGCACTTGGCTTTTTTTACATAAAATGTTTTTGTTATGATTTCACTTCTTTTTTTAAAGAATTGGCTAAAATTTAATTTTTAAAGTAGCAAAATATGCGGCGTATTGTTCAAAACTTTTGCAATTTATTCATTAAAAATTTTGAGGTTTGGCTCGGTTCGGTTCGGTTCATAATTGTTTCCATGGTTTTATCATAGTTAACAACAACCTTCCAGAGCTCTCTAGCGTTTGGAAGTGGACAACGTTACTTTTACATAACTTTGCATGTATAGGGGACGGAAGTAAATTAAAATTTTGGTGTTTTTAAATTTTTTCCTATAGTTTTATCATCCTATTAGTCTTCCAAAGCTCAGGTTTTTAGCGATTCGGGAAGTGGGCAATGTTAGTTACTTTTACATAATTTTACATTTATAGGGGACGTGAGTAAATTATAAATTTAAATAAATAAAGTAAATTTTGGGGTTTTTTAATTTTTTCCTCTGGTTTTATCATAGTTTCTATCAGCCTTCCAAAGCTCAGCTCTCTAGCGTTTGGAAGTGGACAACGTTACTTTTACATAACTTTGCATGTATAGGGGACGGAAGTAAATTAAAATTTTGGTGTGTTTAAATTATTTCCTATAGTTTTATCATCTTATCAGTCTTCCAAAGCTCAGCTCTCTAGCGTTTCTGGAAGTGGTCAATGTTACTTTTATATAAATTTACATTTATAGGAGAAGTAAGTAAATTAAAATGTGGGTGTTTTTAATTTTTTTCCTATAGTTTTATGATAGTGCCTTTCAGTCTTAAAAAGTTCAGCTCTCTAGCGTTTCTGGAAGTGGGCAGTGATACTTTTACATACTTTTACAATTATAGGAGAGGGAAGTGAATTAGAATTCTGTAGTGTTTTAATTTCTTTCTATAGTTTTATCATAGTTTCTATCAGTCTCCCAAAGATCAGAACTCTAGCGTTTCTGGAAGTGGACAACGTTACTTTTACATAACTTTGCATGTATAGGGGACGGAAGTAAATTAAAATTTTGGTGTTTTTAAATTTTTTTCTATAGTTTTATCATCCTATTAGTCTTCCAAAGCTCAGGTCTTTAGCGTTTCGGGAAGTGGGCAATATTAGTTACTTTTACATAATTTTACATTTATAGGGGACGAGAGTAAATTAAAATTTTGGGGTTTTTTAATTTTTTCCTAAGGTTTTATCATACTTTCTATCAGCTTTCCAAAGCTCAGCTCTCTAGCGTTTGGAAGTGGACAACGTTACTTTTACATAACTTTGCATGTATAGGGGACGGAAGTAAATTAAAATTTTGGTGTTTTTAAATTATTTCCTATAGTTTTATCATCTTATATAAGTGAATTAGAACTTTGTAGTGTTTTAATTTTTTTATATAGTTTTACCATAGTTTCTATCAGTCTCCCAAAGCTCAGCTCTCTAGCGTTTCTGGAAGTGGGCAATGTTACTTTTATATAACTTTACATGTATTGGAGAGGGGAGTAAATTGGAATTTTGACATTTTTTTATCTCTTCCAGTGGTTTGGTCGTAATTTCTATCAATCTGCCAAATTTTAGCTTTGTAGCATGTCTGGAAGTACAGTAGAAGTTTGATCTATACATAAGTGAGTGAGTGAGTGGCAATATCGACGTTTTTTGAAATTTCGATACAACTTTACTACTTTATGGAAGTTCATGAAACTTGGAGAGGTTGTTAACACTATGAAGATCTACGACTGTGCAAAGCTTGAGATTCGTAGCTCATTCCCAAGTAGAGTTTTAGGTAGGTCAAATATGGGCTGAAATGTTTCAAGAAAGAAAAGATAGTACAGCAGTTGCGCGAACTTGGCGTGCCCTCAGATAGGCACTGCTTTATACAGAAAAAACAAGTATATTGAGTATAATCCAAAAATGTAATAAACTACACTAGGGTGTCCTATTTAAAATTTGCGTGTTGCTGTCACATTTTGGCAAAAGTGGCAAAGCTTCAACATTCAAAATATTTATAGGTATCTATTAAATTAGCAGAACAACTTTGGAAAATCACAAAATTTAAATGCTTTAAAAAAATCTTACAAAATTTTCCCATTTTGTTATTGTAGGTTAAGTTAAGAAGGGCCGATTTATGCTGACGGCCCGGACGAAAAATTCTCCCAATCCGGCCCTAGACCAAGTAATAAAATCGCGATTGTGTCGAGCTTAATTTAACAATGCGCGCGCACCACGTGGATCTCAAATATGTAATAACAATTCAGTACACATACAGAGCTTTTATTGTTTAATGTACCTATCATCATTGTTTTACTTCTGCTAAAGATAATTTCCTTATAGAATGCGTAATTTAAAACATCCTTATAGAGAAAACTATGAGCAACATAAAATAAAGCTATTACTAGTCTTAATCGATAGCTTATAGCTCACACATATACTATACTATAGTAGTGTGAGCTATGGTGATCCTAATTTTTTCGAGAAAAAAAAAGTTGCTCCGATTTCAAAAATTTTTATATATCTTTGCGTTTCGGATGATTTTGAAACTTTTTTGTTGCGCCGTCTGTCTGTCTGTATGTATGTCTGTCTGTCTGTCTGTCTGTCTGTATGTCTGTCTGTAACGATCAACGCGCATAACTCAAAAACCGCTTGGCCGATTTCAATGAAATTTGGTACCTAGGCTGGGTCTTGGGTCGAGATGGTTCCATTTCAAAATGAACAAAATCCACCGAACACAAACCAAATAAAAGGGTGGGGATAGATTTCAAAAATTAGAGTTTATGTGAAAATATGGCAAGTGTGATATCAAACGAAAGGTAATTGAGTCTGGAGTTAAACAAAATACATTTTAATTCATTTTAAAAAAAGGGTGGGGGTATATTTCAAAAATTAGAGTTTAAGTGAAAATATGGCGTGTGTGATATCAAACGAAAGGTAATTGAGTCCGAAGTTTAACAAAATACATTTTAGTTTTTGTTTTTTTTTAAGTGGGGGTGGATTTCAAAAATTTGATTTTAACCCTATATTCGAAATACACAAGATGAACTAAATGTTTGTGTTATTTGTACAATCCCAATGACCAATTTTGCAGAGACAAAAGAGAAATGAGGTTATATTAGCTCACACATATACTATACTATAGTAGTGTGAGCTATGGTGATCCTAATTTTTTCAAGAAAAAAAAAGTTGCTCCGATTTCAAAAATTTTGATATATCATTGCGTTTCAGATGATTTTCAAACTTTTTTGTTGCGCCGTCTGTCTGTCTGTCTGTATGTCTGTCTGTCTGTCTGTCTGTCTGTCTGTCTGTCTGTCTGTCTGTCTGTCTGTCTGTCTGTCTGTCTGTCTGTCTGTCTGTCTGTCTGTCTGTCTGTCTGTCTGTCTGTCTGTCTGTCTGTCTGTATGTCTGTAACGACCAACGCGCATAACTCAAAAACCTCTTGGCCGATTTTAATGAAATTTGGTACCTAGGCTGGGTCTTGGGTCGAGATGGTCCCATTTAAAAATGAACAAAATCCACCAAACACAAACCAAATAAAAGGGTGGGGGTAGATTTCAAAAATTAGAGTTTATGTGAAAATATGGCGTGTGTGATATCAAACGAAAGGTAATTGTGTCTAGAGTTAAAAAAATACATTTTAATTTATTTAAAAAAAAAGGGTGGGGGTATATTGTGTATATAAGTGAAAATATGGCGTGTGTGATATCAAACAAAAGGTAATTGAGTCCGGAGTTCAACAAAATACATTTTAGTTTTTGTTTTCTTTAAGGGTGGGGGTAGATTTCAAAAATTTGAGTTTAAGTCAAAACATGGCTTGTGTGGTATCAAACAAAAGGTAATTTAGTCTGGAGTTGATTGATTATTTCAGTTTTTAGTTATATTAGCTCACACGTACAAAATAACTATAGTACCTAGTGTGAGCTTAGGGGCCCATATATTGGCAGAGTATTTTTTTTAGCGGTTTCCTTACATTGTTTTGCCTCATGGGGTAGATCTCGGACTGGGTTGCTGTCTGTCTCATTCTACCCAATGTAGAATGATGACAGCAGATATTTGGTCCAGATCTCCCCTATGACAGAATGATTTTGGAAGTGTTTTTTTTACAGTCATTTATATAATGGAGTCTCACACTACTGACTCAAATGTAGGTACACTGTGACCTGTTGGAAATGTGCATCTACCTATAAAGTACTTTCTACTTGTGTCATTTTGATTCATTTAGGAATCTTTTAGAATTTTATCTTGTTCATTAGTCAATTTTTTTGGTTATTCTTAATTACACAAATACTCTGGAAGCCTCGGAAGTAAGTAAAGTTTCATTGTTTGGCTACAACGTTTGGGTTGAACTGTATTTTAATTAAGATCTTCTTTGTAAAACATTGATATTAAAACACTGTGGCGCTTAAAATTTTCTTATTTCTGAACCCCCCTTCTCCACTGTATAAAAGTTACCGGGCATATCAATGTTTTACCTAGCTGGAAAATACAGTTCTGCTTCCAGATATTTGTTTAATTTACAGTGTCACAAAATGGCGGCAACGTATTTAGTTTGCCACAAATGTCACCCAACGCATTTTAATCGGCCACAATTATTTGTGAAGTAAGCAGGACTTTTCGTTTCTTCTCCATTAACAATTTGAGTTTAAGTCAAAACATGGCTTGTGTGGTATCAAACAAAAGGTAATTTAGTGTGGAGTTGAATAAAATATATTTCAGTTTTTAGTTATACTAGCTCACACGTACACTATAACTATAGTACCTAGTGTGAGCTTAGGGGCCCATATATTGGCAAAGTATTTTATATCATGTTAAACTAAAAATAAAGTCCTCATGCTTTCTGCTAGGTACACAAATACAGTGAAACCTCCTATAAGCAGACACTCACGGTTTGGTCGATTATGTCCGCTTATTGGAGGTGTCCGCTTATGAGAGGGAACTGCGAAATTTTAATATATATTTCTTAACAATTTTCGCTGCTTGAGTCTTTCCGATATTAAATTTTTCACCGATCTTTCGTGGTGATAGATGTTTCTTCTCCGAAATGATAACAACTTCCTTTTTTTCACGTAACTAAGAAGTTTTTAATTAAGCGCATTTTCAAAGAGATCTATTAATACCCAACTAAACAATAAAAATAAAACACAGCAGTCCCGCCAAATAAAATATTTTGTAAATACGACAGAAGTATTTAGTCTCCGCATTAAAACGGAAAAAGGTAATTCCCTGGCTCCAGTGTGCGTTGTTCAAGGACCTAAAACTATAAACAACAAGTGAATAAGAAAGAAAAATAAGAAAAAAGTTTTCTGTCTTTGACAGTGGGAGGGAAGAATTGAGGAGCAACTTATCAAAACGTATAATGTCCACTTTGGGTCAAAATTGAAATTATAGAGGTCAGTTGGATGGCTTCGTCGAGTTAATACCCTGATAGTTTCTCGTTCTTGTATTGAGACACCGCACACATGCATAGATGAAAGTTTTCCGAAAATTTATGTATGGTCTTCGGTGGTTCAGCGTTAAGAGCATTTGCGTACAGAGCAAGAGATTCCGGGTTCGAGTCCCGGCCGAAGACAGAAAACTATTTTCTTATTTTTCTTTTTTTAATTTCACTTGTTGTTTATTAATGCCTATGTCGTACAGAGCTCCGTCCCGTTGACAGTGGTTTCCATCCGGTTAAGGGAGGTTTCAGAATTTTTGAAGCAAAAAAAATTGTCCGCGTCCTGTTATTAGAGTGTCCGGTTATATGAGTGATTTTTACATGGAAAGAAATAGGTAAAAGCTTGGTTCTAACAAATTTGTCCGGCTAAAGGGAGTGTCCGCTTGATAGAGGTGTCCGCAAGGAGAGGTTTCACTGTATAGTCAAAATTGTTCTGGCAAGGTAAAAACTACTGATTATAAAGAAAGTTAACCCATTGTCAAAATGATACTGGCAAAATGAACACTCTAATTTTTAAGGAAATATACACCATTGGAATTGATTACATTTTTAATTTTCTCGATTCTTTCTAAGTAGTTAAGTTTCGAAAACGGGAAAATGTGTTTTTAAAAAATTTTATTTTTCAAAATTGACAAATACAATAGGTCTTAACAGTCAAGCTGTTAGCAAAAGAATGATTTTAATTTACAGCCGTTTACTACTACTATGAACAACTAGGGATTAAATTAATGCTGAATCTAACTTTTCATTATGCTGAGTCTGGAAGTATGCATACGTAACTCCTCCCTCCTTAAGCTTCGAAAATACATCTTTTCGAAGAACTACTTAAGCTGATTGATTGATCGGATTGATTGGGTTGATCGGTTTGATCGGCATCTGCATGACTGGGTTCTTCAATCGGACTTTGTTTCCAAATTCTGATAAACAGTGGTTTTATCTTCTTTAAGGAAGCAACTAGTACCATAATTGTGACGATAATGCAAAGACCAATAACGATCGATGATATTGATCTCTGGTGATGAGTTTCAATCGGATTGATTGGTGAGAGTAGGCTTGCGATATCTTGAAGTCGGTAGATGTCTTCAAGATCGATTTTCGTAAAATTTGGCGTTGCCAAAAATCTTGTCAAGTTCATTGACCCTAGTTCGATTTGTGGTAGAACTAGTGGTTTACCTTTTTGGATTTTAACGTCGTTTACAAATTTTCGACTGTTGATTTGAATTTCGCAATTTTTCGGTAGTCTAATAAGTATTGATTGTCTTATTTGGTAATAATGGTCTGTGCTACATTTTCCGACGAGTTGTTCGGTTTTCAGTGGCATAAAGAGCACCATGTCTTGCGTGATTTGTTCGATAATTGGATGATCGGAGTTTATTGATATGATTTGACAGTTTTCCAGTTGTGTGGAACCATTGAGCAGCTTTTCAAGGCACTGGTCTTGGGTTTGAAATTCTTCTTGGCAGAAATATGTTTCTTCGAGACCTGGGCAAGCTTCGGTAGCAAATTGTCTTCTTTGATCTTCTTGTGCCATAAATAGGTATTTTGGGATAAATATTGATTTTTCTTGAATTATTGGATAGATTCGGTAAAAGGAATAGGTTTCAGGTGTAAGTATAGGAACATGGATTGCGAAAATAACCCTTGATTCCAGAAAGCTAACTTGAGTTCCCAAAAATTGATAATATGATAAGAAATTTTGAAAATTTGGTATTTCCGATTTTGAATAAAATTTTTCCAAATATCCCATTACTGTTTTAAGCTCGTTTGTCGAAAGAATGCTATTATGTAAAGTATTTAATTTTGAAAACAAAATCGCGTCTTCTAAGTTGTCCAAAAATGTTATCAAATTTTGACAATCTAAATTTATTTGTGATAAAATGCCTTGAATGTTCAAATACTCTTGTAACCCATTAATAGTTGTTTGTACTGACATTTGGAGTGCTTTTAAGCCTTTTTGAATGCTTTCTTGATTTTTCGTTAAAACAGTGACAGTTTTATTATAGTTAGAGATTAATTCTTTCGAAAGGGAAATTTGTGTATTGATCCCTTTAGTAATTTCTTTTTGATTTAATTCAAGATTAGAGATTGCTTTGTCGTATCGTTCCCCGTCTTCGGCATCTAAAGTTCCAAATAACCATCTGTTTACGGTTCCTACTGCGTTAATTAATCCGCGTTTACGAATTTTGTGTGGGCGTAAGTTGTGCAATTTTTCAATTGTTGACTGAACTAAAAATTCCGTTCTCAGCAATAGACTCTCCGTTAAAGAGTGATAGCTTATAAAGTCAGATTTGCTCTCGATTTTGATTTGATTTTTAACATTAAAAAAATAATTTTTGAATATTTTCAAATTGGCTAAAAATATCTTTTAAATTAACATAATGTAGAAAAGTATGCCGACTGTATACTAAACGTGCTTTACCCAATTTTATTGGTAGAATTGGGTTGTCTAAATTGGTAATTTGGATGTCATTCCCTATTGCCTGTTTCATTAGAAGGACCAGGAATATCAGGACCATGGGGTGGCGGCACATCCTGAAAAGATTTTCTAATTTTAGTTTGTTTTTTTTTGGTTTCTTTGCGCGCATTTTATGATAAGAATTCTTATGTGTGTGTAATTTAATTTTTGATTGACCGGTGACCTCGACCTTCTTATAACGCGGTAAGTGTTTTGCCCTGTATTTTGTTCTAATGTAAGCTTTTCTTTCTCCTGAGAAATCGGGGGGCTCTTCTCTCGTTTCGTTTTGTTTAAAAATGACTTTTTCTTTCGCCTCCTGGTTTCGCTCTTTAATTTTTTCGTAAATTTTTTGGGAATTTTCTTTATGTTTTTGAACGTATGATGAAATGATAGCGTTATCGTTTAAATCGAATGGATTCATTGATCGTATGTGGCCTGTAATGATTTCGAATGGTGTATATTTTGTGACGCTGTGTATTGAGTTGTTGTAGCCTAGGACTGCCCTGCGCATCAGCTGTTCGTTCGTTAAGTTAGGATTTTCAGCTTTTAAACAATTAAAACTTTCTACGATGGAGTTGTGAAATCTCTCCACTGGTGAGTTGGAGTTGCTATTTCCAGCGGTAGTGTAATGCAACGGTATTCTATAAAGTTTGCAAAAATCTTCTAAGTCCTTATTTTTAAATTCGCTGCCTGAATCAGCTGTGATTTTGATTGGTAATCCATGATGCGTTATGAACGTAAATATTTTCTCTACTGCTTCTGCACCTGTTATTGATGTTATTGGGTATGCTTGTCCATATCTTGAAAACGTGTCCATTATTGTTAAAAATGCGTCGTAATTAATTCGAAATACATCGATGTGAATATGCTCGAAGAGCCTTGATGACGTTGGTGTTAAATTGAATTTTATGACAGGAGGGTTTCTGTCATATTTATTTATTTGACATATTTCGCAATTGTTGACATATGCTTCAATGTCTTCACAAATTTTCGGCCAATAAAATTTGTATTTAAATGCTTGTTTCATTTCGTTCATTCCTCTGTGGCATGTCTTTGTCACGTGGTATAAACTGAGCTTTTCTTGTTGGTCCTCGCGAGATTGTATATCTTCTAGGAAATTTGTACATCGGACTAATGTGAAAGAGCTGTTTTTGAAGAAATTTTGAAGAGTGACTGTAAATTGTCTTGCTAAAGAATCATCTTTTATAAAGATTGCATAACGAAATTTGGGGTTGATGTATTCTTTGCAAAATCTTAAAATATCTGGTATGGGATCGTTTTGTGAGACGGTTATCGTATACCTTGAATTTGTAAAAATTGATTGATTCTTGACAATTAATTTGTCTGTTGGTCCGGTTTTTACTATTATTTGGTGTTTATAAAAATTAACAGGTCTTTCCGTGATTGGAATATTTAGTATTGGTTCTTCTCGTGACGTATGTACTGTATCGGTTATTGATTGGTCGTCTTGGTATGGTTTCCTGAGTTGTATATTAGATTGAATAATTATTTTTGGGCTTCTTGTCAAATCTTCGAAGTTTCCTGTTGATTCGGCAGTATCGGTGGTTTCTCCTCTTTCATCTTGGTTTTGATTCTGTCCTACAAATCTTTCTGGTGTGTTCAAGAATTCTTTTATTACGTCATTGGTGTCTCCTGGGTTGTTGTCTACTGATGATGTCTCTAAAGCATTTATATAATTTTGGGTTCTTTGACTTTTGACAATTTGTATGGTGTTTAGTTCTACGGGAAAGCGAGATAGAGCATCTGCTGCTTGATTTTCTTTCCCTTTTTTATATTTCACCTCGTAGTCATATTCTTCAAGTTTTAGCCTCCATCTGACTAATCTTGAATTCGGTTCTTTTAGTTTAAATAACCACTGTAGAGGTTGATGGTCAGTGTATATGGTGAATTTTTGTCCAAATAAATAAGGGCGGAAATATTTGCATCCCCATACTATGGCAAGTAGTTCCTTCTCTATAGTTGAAAAATTTATTTCTGCTGGATTTAACGTTCTAGAGGCGTAGCATATAGGATGTCCTTGCTGTGATAAGATTGCGGAAATTGCGTAGTTCGACGCATCTGTTGTCATCTCGAAGGGTTTTTCGAAGTCTGGGTAGGCTAAGACTGGCTCTGAGCAAAGTACTGTTTGGCAGGTCTTAAAACAATCTATGAATTCTTTTGTATGTTCTACACGGTTATTTTTCTTTAGACATTCTGTCATTGGCTTGGTTAATTTGGCAAAATTTTTAATAAATTTTCGGTAGTAACCTAAAAGTCCTAAAAATGATTTAATTTGTTTTTGCGTTTTTGGTATTGGAAATCGAGAAATGGCTTCTAATTTCTTTTTATTGGGTTTTATGCCCTCTGGGGTTACTACATGTCCTAGAAATTCAACTTCCTTTTGCAAAAACTCACACTTGTCAAGTTGAATTTTTAGGTTAGCTTCTTTTAGTTTTTGAAAAATCAATTTTAAATTTTGAATATGTTCTGTTAAGCTTGTGCTAAAACAGATTACGTCATCCATAAATACCATGCAGATTTTTCCTTGAAGGTCTTTAAGGACTTCGTCCATTGCACGTTGGAAGGTTGAAGGTGCGTTCTTAAGACCAAACGGCATATGAAGGTACTCATAATGGCCATTTTCTACATTGAAAGCCGTCTTTTCTACTGAATTCTGTGCCATTTCTATCTGATGGAAACCGCTGGCTAAGTCTAACGTTGAAAAATATTGTGCTCTGCCTAATTTGTCAAGTATATTGGATATATTGGGAATCGGATATCGATCGGATATCGATTTTTCGTTCACGCGTCTGTAGTCTACCACGATCCTCCATTTCTGCTTGCCTGACGCGTCTAACTTCTTAGGTACTATCCAAATAGGTGAAGACCAAGGGCTGGATGATGGTCTTATAATGTTTTTATCTAGCATTTCTTGTATTTGCCTTCTAACTTCATCTTTGTGAATGTATGGGTACCTATAAGATTTGGTGTGTACAGGTATTTCATCTGTGGTCCTAATTTCATGCTTAATTTTGGAAGTAAAAGTCAGTGGATCGCCGTCTTTATAAAATATATCCTTATATTCTTGGCATAATTTTAAGATTTCAGATTTTTCTTCGGTGTTCACGTGGTTGGTTCTGATCAATTTTTCAATGCTATATTGATTGGGAATATCTAATTGATTATAGCTTGTCAAAATATTATCGAATGTGTAAAGTTCAAAGTATTCTTCTTTAAAAGGCATAACTATGAGTGGTTTTGAAAATGTAAGTGATCTCGATTCATTTGTGGGGTTTTGGACTTCGATTAGTGCGTATCCGTTATTGGCTGTGGTCAAAATTGATGGTATGTACAAATCGTTGATGTAAATTGCGGATGTCAAAATTTCTCCATAATCGATAATGACTGGTACTAATTTCAATGCTTTCTCCATCGCGCTAATTGTAATGGTCGAATTTGTTTCCCATTTGTGTCTAAATTTATACGGTATAATGACATTCGTGCCTACAAGTTGTTCAAATCAAATAGCACATATGTTATCTGACAGTCGTAACAAAATTCTCGGAAGGCTGGTATTTCTGCTTCAAACTGTGTGTCATTGGATCCATTAACGGTTTTTATCTGGTTAGTTTTTCGGAAAATACAATTTGGGAAATATTTTTCCGCAATTATTGGTCTTAATATTGATCGACTGCTACCTGTATCAATCAATAATTTGCATTTTGGGTTATTGATTTCGATATAAGGTAGTTGGCTTCTGGAATGGGTATTGATTTCTATTATGGTTGATTTTTGCTGGGGCCTGGTTTCGAAAAATTTTCGTTTTGGGCGGTTTGGTTTGGTTGTGTTTCTGTCTTATTTTGTTGTGTGTTTTCCGGGTATGACTGATAGTCGGGTTCTTGGTAGTTGTATTCTGCAGAGTAATCACACTCCGAATAGCCATGATTATATCCAGAGTAAGGGTCATGTGGGGTATCATTCTGCTCAAAAAATTCTTGGCTATCAGCGTGGCCATAAAACTGTGAATAATTTCCCCAGTAGTCTTCTTCTTTTCCTTCATTATGATTTTGAAATTCGTTGGAATAAAATTCATTTCTTCTGAAACCTTGATTTTGTGGTCTGTTTCTCATAAAGCTACTTGTCTGGTTAGAAATACCGGACATGGGCGTCGGTTTGGGTAAAAGGTGTTCCGGTGTATTTTTTGGGCTAAAAACATTTTTTGGTGGTCCGAATACATCTTGAGCATTAGGGAATCTTTGTGGCGGTAAAGGTCTTGGTTGTATGTTTAGTGGCTGGCTTGGCCATTGGAATCTTTGTGGTCCGTTAAAATTTTGATTTTGAAAATTTGGTTGATTAAAACGAGGTTGATTGAATGGTGATTGGTTAAATTGAGGACGACTAAATTGAGGTTGGTGCATTTGTGGGTTATAACGTGTGGTATTGTTTGCGAAAATGTTATTGTTTGAATTTTGGCCCCTTGATATACTAGGCCTTAAGTGAGAATTTTGATTTTGGAAAAAATTTTGATTTTGGCTTTGCTGGCCGTAGAGTTTCTCCCAATTTTCGAACTCTGACACTTGGTTCGTAGCCTCTTCGAGAGACTCTGAACTTTTCAGGTACAAATTATGTCGAACTTGTCCTGAACAGCCTGCTATGAATGTATTCAGTGCTGTGTTGTCGTACATTTCAATGTAAAAAGTTTTCTGTTCCGCGGTGTATTCTGCGTTACTAGAAATTTTTTGAATAATTCTACTTTTTAACAATTGAATTCTGTTGCCGAAATCTAATAAATGTTCGCTTTTAAACGGTCGCATGCGCATTAGTTCTTGTACTAAAATCTCGATATTACTACGATCTGAAAAAGTCGATATTAATTCAGCTCTTAAATCGATCCAGTTTTTAATTTCTAGTCGATTGCCAACCAATTTTTCTGCTCTTCCAGTCAATTTTTCTTGAATTACGTCAAAAATGTGCTCATTAAGATAACGATTATTAATATGTGCAAAACAGGTTACTAAGTTATCGCATCTTTTGATAAATTTATTAAGCGTGTCGCTACTGCCATCATAGAGTTTAATAGTTTCACATTTAGACTTAAACATACTCCAATTTATGTCAGGTACGCCTACATTACGTTGTTGACCGTTTTGTTCGTTTTGCATTTTAGATTGTCAAAAAATGGTTTTTTAAATCAATTAAAATTTTGTAGGTTTTTCCAATTTTTCAACCTACGCTTTTTCAAAAATTTATTCCTATAGACTATGCCTCAATTGGCAGGTTCTAAATTTACTTTGTCTGCGATAGACTGATCTAACTTTAATTTGTCTGCGATAGACTGATCTAAATCTAATTAATCTGCGATAGACTGATCTAAATCTAATGCGTTCGATACGCGGTACCTATCTATTCCCCCAAAACTTAATCAGAGAATTGGAAAGAGCAAAGGAATGGCACTTACGTGTTGTTCCTCTCGATTCAGTTGCTGTAAGCTCGCCTGCTTCTTGCTGTTGGTGTTGTAGTGGCCTTTTGTCCCGTTCTGGTTCGAATAGCACTCAAGTTGTTAAAACAACACTCCGAAAAGTCTTTTTCCGTACTCGTTAGTAAAGTCTATTTTACGCACGATTTTTAACGATTCTGACTACCGGATGCGCTATCCTACCGACTGCGCCAGTTAAGTTTCGAAAACGGGAAAATGTGTTTTTAAAAAATTTTATTTTTCAAAATTGACAAATACAATAGGTCTTAACAGTCAAGCTGTTAGCAAAAGAATGATTTTAATTTACAGCCGTTTACTACTACTATGAACAACTAGGGATTAAATTAATGCTGAATCTAACTTTTCATTATGCTGAGTCTGGAAGTATGCATACGTAACTAAGTTTAATTTTTTTAAACAAATTTTTACAAAACAAAATGTATTAGGTTTTGAAAAATATAAGGCGTTGCACACTTTAGCCTTTAGATTAAAGTTAAGCTTTTATAGTTTTGATATATTTAAAACATAGTTACTATGTATACATAAAAGTAACAAATATATTTTTGTCACTCACGAACCACCCACGGAACACAATCAAGCTTAACGTGGGGTAGATTCAACCACTTTAATCTTCAGTTGAGTATGAACTACACTAAAGCAAAAATCATATTAAACACAGATGAAGATATCAGAATAAACCAAAAGAAAATAGAACGAGCATCTGAGAGAAAATATTAAACTAAAAAAAGAAACCCAAACAGCTGAAATAAATAAAGCTACATATTAAAAAATAAAGAATATCATCAGAACCTCAAAACGAAACTGTATAACCAATGTATCCTTCGTACTTACCTATGGATTCCACACATGGATAAGGTAAAAAAAGCATAAATATCAATGGAAAGACAAATGTTACATGTAAAGCTAACAGAATAGAAAAAGGAATGAATGAAAGCGATGTAAGAAAAGAAGTAGCAAAATTAAAACGGAAATTTGCCGGTCATAATATCAGATAGAAAGACGACCGAAGTGGGTTTCGTGCAGGCAGATCTTGTAGTGATAATGTTTTTTGTCTTAAACAAGTAATTGAGAAAAGGAGCGCCAGAAATATAGAGACTCATGTTACCTTTGTGGACCTACAAAAAGCATATGATACCGTTCCAGTAGAAAAATTAATACATACATAAAAGCGATAAAAGAACTATACAAAGGGTCAAAATCTAAAATTAAAATTGGAAATCGACTTTCAAAAGAATTCCTGGTAACGAAAGGCTTAAAACAGTGATGTTGTATCTTTCCAACTCTTTTTAAAATATATATCGCAGTAGCCCTAAAAAACTGGAAACGCAAAGTATACCGCATGGAAATACAACTTAACGACCGATTTACCATATACACACTACAGTTTGCTGACGACCAAGTAATTGTAGCTAATGATAAAGAAGACATGGAGTATATGATAAGAAAGTTAACGGAAGAACACCAAAAACAGTGAACGTGGACAAGACACAGTACTTATGTATTGGAAACGAATCAAGTAAATTAGAACTAGAAAATGGACAAACAATATCTTCATGCAATGAGTATGTATACTTTGGTGTCACATTTGATAAGACAGGAACAGATTGTAAAGAACTGGAAAAAAGAATAGTAAAAGCAAAAAAGGTTATTGGTTGTCTTAACAGTATTTTATGGAGCAGAGAGATAAAAAAGAATGTAAAATTTAACATATATGAAACAATGGTGAAAAGCACGCTGTTGTATGGAATAGAGGCTTGTCGCGTAACAGAAAAATACAAAGCAAAAATGGAAAGTGTCGAAATGGATGCAATAAGAAGACCAAAGAGAATATCCAGAACAGATCATATAAGAAATGAGATCATAAAAGAAAGAATGGGAATTGAGGGAAGCATAACGGATGGCATCACTAAAAGGCAACTGATATGGTACGGCCATGTACAACGGATGAGCGACGAAGGATTACCAAAGCAGGTCCTAGAATGGCAACCAATAGGGCGTAGAAAAGGAGGGCGTCCTAAACTGGAATAGCAACAGTCAATCCAAAGATCAATGACTAAAAAAAATCTGACAAAAGATGACTGTCAGGATCGGAGGAGGTGGAGAATAGGCGTCGGACAACGTAGAAAAACATTCTAAACCGATATAGTAGTAGTAAGACGACCGATGGAACAAATGTATTGTAAACTAGAGACCCTGGTAAAATAAAAGAAGTAGGAGAAGACCCCAAATAAGATGAGCGGACGCTTTAAAGAAACACGCAGGAAATAGAAGAATGAACACTGCGAAAGACAGAGAAGACTGCAAGATATTAGAGGACGCCTATGTACAAAGATTTAAACAGAAAAACACAACACAAATGGTGAAAAAAACTGTTTGCTGTTTAACTAAAAACAATATACAGGGTGGTGTAAACACACCACTTCAGCGAAATGAAAAGACAAGAAGTGATAAAAATACCGGTAAAAAAATCGAGTTATTGGTCCAATCTTACCTCCTGTCAGCTTCCTGGTTGATCCAAGTCACAGCCACACTCAATTTTATCGGTAAAAGTTCGATGGAAAAATCGGTTTTTGAAACGCCGAATTTCTCGGCACACGCTTCGTTGGGTTGAATTTTTAGCAGTGTCGACGGTTTTGTAGTTCACACAATAACCGTGGTTTTTATGTAGATGGCGCGCGGGTTAGAGTGGATCTTTCCAATAACAAATACGCGCCAATTTGAATTTGAAACGAAATTTTAGAATATTTATGCTAGGTTTTGAAAATAGAACAATAAAAAGAAAAACTTCTAGTAATACAAAGTCTAGAAAGTAGACTTTGAATTGGAAAGGAAAAATAAAATAAAATAATTCGTATTTATTATTTACAAAAGGTGTGTCCGGAACACAGGGTGACATCGAAATAGGGTAAAATGTTCTGGGTCATGAGTACTCCTTAAATAAGTTAAAAAAAGTTCCTATTAATATGGATAGCAAACTGAATAAGGTACTTAAAGGCATGTAAATGCTAAGATTAAACAACTTTATCAACGGGTAATATCTCTTATATTTTTGTTTACTGACCTTTTATAATTAACATTATGACTGTTATAATCTTTTCTATGCTTAAAATTACTCTTATGATCCATATTTTTAAAATTATTTCTAGAAAAACCTTTTTTTACAAAATTTACATATTCACTAGAACGATTCCCGTTTCAAATAAGAACATTTTTATCACACTCTCGATGGTCAGACAAAAATTTATTGCATCGTCTAGTTTATCAAAGTATTTTTGCAAAAGTTTTTCCCGTAATGACTCGTTCCGGATACCACATGTCATAACATCACGTATGAGACTTCCACCTAATGTCGAAAGAGATGGAGTTTTAAGCTCTGTAATATATTGCTATATGTTCTTGTTATTTAGCCGTTTAAAATCTATGTCGTTCGTACGCTAATATTTTTTCGGTGTAAAATTTGCTTCAAACTTTGCTTTAATAGTTATATTAATATATAACTTCGATTTTGTTGATTTCGTTTTCTTTAAATTCAAAAGTGTTATAGATATGCATACATTTATCGCAAATGAGAGTTACGAGTTGAGCAGACTAAGTCGCTTCATCTTTTTTATTGATCTCAGTGACAATCGAATATGTCTTAAATTTCATTGGAGGAACTCCTCTAAAGTACATTTTTTTGCTGATTATTACCAACATAGAGAGCCACTTTCGCACTTCGGATTGTGTCCTAAGTTCTACTTAGTTTAAGAAAAGTACTTGCTGGTGCTGTCAAAGTTCTACTTAAGTATCAAATTTTGGACCTAATCTTAAGATGATGACTTAAGTTAAGTTAAACTTCTATCCTCAAAGATTGTTTTCTACGATATTTATCTCAATTTATATTATTTGCAATTTTTTTAAGATGATATCTGTATAAAACAATAAGTTGTTTTTGTTGTATAATAAAATACAGATACTGAATACCCCCGAGGGGTAAACCGATATCAAAATTTTGTATATCTCCTGCAAAACGGTTCCATATTCTAGGTCCTGCCAAGTCCTTTTTAGGCCCGACAGGTAGTCAGGAACTAACAAGCGCGGATCTGGATCAAAATCTAGGGGGAGGGAGGGTTAACGGTCGACGGAAAACTATTTGTGTACTGATTTTTTTCTAGGGATGGGGTAATTACCCCGTTAACCCCTTAAATCCTTGCTTGGGAAAAATACAAATTTGAATTAGACTTTTGTGCAAACGCTCGCTTTCCCAGGTTAAATGAGACTGCAACGAGGGGTGATCAGCTGCCATCAGTAGGTGTGCAAATTTGTCTATAGGACCCCACTGGACTATACAGGACTTCCACAAGAAGCCTCAGAACCCCCGCACAGGACTATACAGGAGTGCCACAGGACCCCACAGGACATGTACAGGACTATAATACAGAACAGTACGGGACCAACAATTTATTAAATGACGGTGTACATTATACAATTCGGTTCAGCTGATCACCCATCGGACTTCACACACATCAGAATACAAGTTGTTTTATTTTTTTTATTTAAATAATAAACAAGACAAAGTCCAGAAAAAATATCAGCTGTTTTCTGTCAAAAACATCATTGATTGACGTTTTAAATGTGATTTCTGCAGCGTGACCAGAGATTTTGCAACTTAAATTAGGAATAAGATAAGTGGAACTTAAGTCGGGCCACTACTTAAGTTAAAACTTAAGATAAGCCGAAGTGAGAAAGTGACCCATAACCTCCCTTTAATTTGGTCTGGTGTGATTTTGAGGTTAGCTTTTCTTTTTTCGTCGATCATTGAAATTTTTAGGGATTTTATTTTTCTCGACTAAAACAGTCGTCATCTTATATTTTTGGTTAACTATTAGCTTAACTAGGACAGCAAACCGGGAATAAATGACAATACATCAACTTGTCATCCAACCTGTGTCTTGTCATTTTGTTCCAGTTTGCTGTCCTAGTTTTTAAGTACTTAGGTACAGATGATGGCAATGTAGTCTCCTCACTCATATCACCCACATGTCTCTCCGCACGTAAATTGCATCATCTTAGACTAACTCAAATATCGCAGATAAATAACGACCTGGACCTAATAGAGGACTGGGGCAACAAAAACCTTGTACAGTTCAATGCGCAGAAAATCCAAGCAGCCCTGTTTTCAAAAAAGACCAGCACCGGTGCGCCAAACATCATGCTATCTGGAAGTGCTGTCACATTGCAGAGCCAGTTGAACATCTTAGGAGTCACTGCAGAGACCAACATGTCTTGGCACAGTCACGTGGCAGATATAGCTAAAAGGGCGTCCCAAAAGTTTGGGGTGCTATTTCGTACAAGACATCTGTATACACCAAGCCAACTGCTGACACTCTACAAAGCCCAGATTCGACCAACTATGGAGTACTGCTTACATATATGCGGCTCCCAAACATACCTTAATGCTTTTGAACACCGTGCAAAAACGCGCTATCAAGCTGTTCAATCACCCCGCACTTACCCGTACCTTGGATAGTCTCGAACATTGAAGAACTGTGGGCGATCTATCTCTCTTTTACAGGTATTATCACGGAAAATGCTCTGAAGAGTTGGTACTTATGATCCCCCCAGGAGTAACACATACTAGGCGAACACAACAAACAGACGGTAACCATCAATTTACTGTCAAAATAAAGGCACCAAGAACCTCATTATATCAGAATTCATATCTCTGGAGAAGAGCATCGGTGGAATAAACTCCCTGCGACAGTTTTCCCTGCAGGTTACAACCTGAACCGTTTCAAAAGCAACATACACCAACATTTCCGCGCACTTGCCGCTTTTCGAGTGTGATATAGATCTCCTTGCGAGTGCGCATAATCGTAAAAAAAAGTAAAAAACTATCTAAAAGTTAAACACAAATATAAGAATATCAAGAAAATTCTTGCTAAATCGGAAAGGGTAGTTTTTGAAAGGTTCATAGGATGTTTTAGGACATTTTTTAGTGGCTTTTTTAAAACTTAGGTTTGTTTATCGAGAAAAGGGTACGCATTTTTTATCATAAAAAAGGTACCATTCTGGCAAGTCTCTTTAAGCAAGGGTTTTCGAGAAAAATTAATTATTAATTATAATAATAAATTATTAATTCATTGTTAATAGTGTAAAGGGAGGTTGTCATCGAATTGGGGTACAATATTTAAAAGACTGTACTCCTCAAATTGATTAAAAAAATTTTCCCTAACTTCACCTAGCTTCCTTCATATGCAGACTTTATTTTAGGAAATAAGATCTTCTGTCGAATTATGTATAACAGAAGAAATCTAATTTTTAATGACGCCAAGTTGTATTTGTTGTCTTAAAATATGACGAAAACTCACTTGTTTTTACGGACGCTTCTGAAATGTTAGTTGCAATTTTGAACCAGGCGTGTTATACATCATTTAAAAATGAATTATGCTCTATAAAGTGGGGTAACCCGTTTTCTCATAAAGAGCTTCATTTTTGAGAAAATTAATTAAAAACTTTGAACTAACCTAGATATTCGACGATTTTTATAAAATACCCTGTTTTACGGACCTCACTATACCGTTAAGGGTAAATTTAAATCCACCAAGTAACACACTGATAAAAAGGAATTAAAAAAAAATCTAGTTTAAATATTTATCATCCAAAGCTTAGTTTTTTAGGAAATTTCATAAAACCTAAAGTAACAAAAAAATTTTTTTTCAAAAGTTACTTTCGTTTACGAACGGCCCTGAAAAGTTAATCATAATCCTGACTCAAGCCTGTTACACAGAAAAGAAAATTTAATTGTCTAGACAAAATTGACATTTGACGATTGTAAACAACTCCGATTTATGGACGACAGTGTTACCCCATATAGCACAAAAATCACATTAACGTTAAATTAACGTGAACAAAAATAACAAAGTTATT
Source organism: Aspidapion aeneum (assembly GCA_963576565.1). NCBI lineage: Eukaryota > Metazoa > Arthropoda > Insecta > Coleoptera > Brentidae > Aspidapion > Aspidapion aeneum. The sequence continues at coordinate 48,684,713 of OY755048.1, forward strand.
TTTTGCTAGAAAACAACCTCATAACATGTAATATTTATTTTGTTAAATCTACACGCTTAAAGATAACTTAAAAACAAGGAGAAATCAAGCTATAAAAATGTACTTTTTGATGAAGTTTCTGGTGCAGTGTATATAACGTCTTTTTATCCTCGTTATTTACATGTGCCAAATTCACACTTGAAAAGTCCTCCCCAACATGTTCCAAAACGCCACTAGATTAAGACTTCTCAATCCTACTAACTTTCTGCGTCTTTTTTTGTCACGTTCTTTTTAATAACATTTTTTTAACTTAAAAGTGACGCAAAAGGAATTTATAAAAGTTCACTAGTTTAGGACTACAATACTTCAAGACAATTTTAGAGAAGGCGCTCAAGGCAAGACAAAATATCTATGTATACTTTTTTTTTTAAAAGCTAAAAAATTTTTTAACATTAAACAATTTTACACAATATTAATGTGTCTTTATCAGGTCAATAACTGATGCGTCCTGATTATGTAGGATTAGGGATCAGTTCCTTAACAGGTTTTTGGAGTTTAGAGGCGAAAGCACTCCCCAATAGATTTCGTCAAAGTGAAAAATGCTGAAAATAAGTGGCGCTGCTGCTAGTAAAATCTCAAAAATAATTCGGAAGAAAAGCCATGCAAGTCACGTTTTAAAATTCGTGTAGAAAAGGCGTGAAAAAAAAACATTGATAAAAATCACTTGAAAATAAAGTAAACATTGCTGTTTTAATTTGATAATGACGTTATTACAACGCAGTTTTTAGCAACGTTATTTTTTATAACGTTAATGAATGACCTATTAAGCTTGTTTTCATATATGAAATAAAGGGTTTTTTCTAGCAGCTTTTAAAATCAACGTTTTTTTTTCTTACGTGTTTTTAACGTGTTTAACACGTGATTGTGCTATGTGGGACGTTGGCAGTAAATTTAATCCCACTAAGTGATACATCGTTGGACATAATAGTCAAGAACTTTCTAAAAAATGCTCTCAAGCTTCCAATGAAATGTCAAACTGGTGTACAGAAAATTCTCTTAGGCTTAACATGGGGAAAACTGGCTTACTAACTTTTCGCAAACAAATCAAATCTGATGAATCTTTATATGTTCAGTTCAATGGAAAGTCTATACCAGTTTTAGAATTTACAGATTTCTTAGGAATCACAATAGATTCATGTTTTCGTTGGGAACAACAAATAAATAAATTGAAAAACAAACTTAATAGCTCTTGTGCTGTTATAAGACGCCTTAGAGATCTGGTTTCATTTGACAGTCTTAAAACATACTATTATGCAAGTATACATAGTGTACTGTCATATGGTGTTATTTTTGGGGGTCCTCCTCTTTTGCAATAGATGTTTTCCGAACGCAAAAGAGAATCATAAGGTGTTTACTAAAACTTAAACCAGGCACTTCATGTGCTCAGCACTTCACCAGACTAAGAATACTGACAGTGCCATCTATATATTTCCTACAACTTGTTATTTTTGTTAAAAAACACAAAGCCCTTTTTCCAACAAATAGTGACAGATACGGCAGTAATATGACTGTTAAAACCAGACCCAGAGCTGAGCTCGGTATTCCTATGCATAGATCAACATTTTTGAACAGGGACCATTTTATAAACCTATAAAAGCCTACAACAGTTTACCAACAGAGATCAAATCAATTGAGAATGAAATAAAATTTAAAAACGCTACAAAAAACTATCTTTACCAAAAGTGTTTATATGTATTTATTTAAGTATTTTATTTACTAATTTAAAAATGGAATAACATATTGTTCCAACTATTTTGTACAAATTTTTGACGTTGCTTTGTCAAACATTGTTTTGATTGTGTCGGCAATAAATGTTTTGAGTTTGAGTTGAGTTTGAGTTTGAGTTGAAAAGGGAATTTTATTTTCTTAATAAAGCCTTGGTACAAATATTTTTCTAAAGAGCTAAGTTACTTTGTACAAAAATTGTAAAAACTAGATAATAACAACGCATTTTTTTAAACATTATCCGATTTTAGGAACGCTACGAACAAAATGTAAAAAAATTTGTTGAAAAACGTCTAAGTGCAATAGATTTTCACGATTTATATTAATTGAAATAGTTTTTTTGTTTTTTTTTATAAATAATTAGTTTTTGGAAAAACTGCTTTTTAAAAAAGATTTTTTTTTTAAAATTCAAAAATGTTTTTTTTTATAAATTAGTTTTTCGAAAAACTACTTATTAAAAAAGCAATTTCTTTTTCGAAAAACCATTTGTTTGATGGTTCAGATACCGGTTAGTTGATGTTTGCGATCAATTGATGATTTTGATCTGCCAACAAGAGGACAAGGGAGCTATGATTTAAGAAAAAATAAGTTGAGTTATTTTTATACTTTTATGCTCTACTTTTTTTCACAAAATTTCATTGAAAATGGGTTAAATTTAAAATATTTGGTCTATTTCATAGCATTTTGGGTATACTGAAGGGTACATAACTCCGCAAGGGTAGCACCTAGGTAGATATCTCGACATATTTTTTCAAGAAAGAAGTAAATAAAGGAAAAAATAATTAAAAAATCAAGATGGCGGCGACATTTTCATAATATTTCTGGAGGAAAAGTTGTGAAGACTTTTATTATGTTTAATGGTACCCTAAGGACTAGTAATTCCGCTTAGTTGGTTTAGTGTTTACAGAAATTATTTATTTTATAAAAAAATTTATCCCTACTTCATTATTTTAAAGTGCTCAAAAGTGTCAGAGTGCCGTCAACCAGATCCTTAAAGTAGAGGTATTGGGCTAACAGAATTAGCCATAAAATGTTCTATCTACCTCAAATCCAACCTCTTTGAAAATCTTCCTGACTATAAATGTTATCTGTGTTTTTCCAGGAAACTTTATAAGAAGAAATATTTTATACGACTACTTTGTCCTCATCCTCATCATCATCTTTTGTTTGACAATACAAGATTGTTTTTGGCCTGTTCTAGTATTTGCTTCGATTCCTTCCTATTATTGGCCTTTTTTGGTATTTTTGCTTTTTTTTTTCGTTTAATTTTTGCTAAACGATCTTTTTCCAGTATGTCAGGAAAACTTTTTGATTTGGCACGTATGCCTTTTTCCTTTCCTATTTCTCAAAATCCCGTTCACCGCTTTCCTTTATGAGCTAACTGATGCAATCAAACAAGTTCTTGAAAAATTCTGATGCGATCTACATGCCATCAAACGAGTTCTTCTACTTTTCCGATGAAACCGACTATTGGCAACAATAGCCATCGGCCCGTGAAGTCGATGCCTGTTGATGGATGGATTCATATCATAACCTCAAATTTTATAAATCTTAAAAAAAAAACTTTAAATGTTGCCTGTAAACAGCTTTGCGGTGAAATTGACAATAAATTTAATGGAGGCTGATAATGATGATTCATTCAGTTCATCCGATTTGGACGAGGAACTTCTTTTAAGTGCACGAAAACCTCATGTAAAAATTTCGAATTATGTCGAGAAAACGGTGAAACATAATAGTTTAAACGACTTTAAATCCCACTTTCGAATTACCTGAGACGCGGTTGAGGTAGGTCATAAAATTCAAAACAAACGCACTGAGTTCTTCTAATTTTTGTTGGCCTCATTGATCTTGGCTGTCATAATCATATGTTCCATCGACTGATGGCAGCTATGACAACAATCAGATGGATTTCCGACTAGGTTAAGAACTCTCCGGATAATTCGAGCCGATGCCGATGCTCGCGGGAAGTTGTTAAAGGGAATTTAGTTGAAGTTACAGTGGCTGTTACAGACTACACTTGCTGTAACATTTGCTGGTTGCCAATAAGTACGCGGCTTAAGTGTTTCCGGTGTTAAGTCATAATTCCGCCGCGTCTTATTGATTTTTGAATCTGTATCGGGACTACATGGCGATATTTTTATAGATCAAATTTATATAACTTTGGTATAAAAGTTTATGAATTCCATAAATTTTAAAAATAATTATTAAACAAAAAGTTTTTATATAAAATTTACCACAATACAATGATTTCCCTATCCCCACTTTTTATACACACATATAAAAATTAAAATATAATAATATGCTAATAATGTAAACCTATTCTATAAAGAACTAAATCAGTATAATAATCGAAATCAGGTTTTTAGTAGGTTCACGAGGATGTAATTGCAATTTACTTTAAATTTTACTGCTTGTATGTGAGGCAATTCGTCTATCTTCGTCTTTACTCTTGTTTACTTACGTTCAATACATGGAGCGGCTTTTTCGAGTTCAAAAAGTATTTCTCGAAAATGGTTTTTCCAATAAAACACACACTGCATCCTACACACGGAAAATTATGCAAAATAATTAAAATGAAAACCGAATGTAAACAATACGCCGACACAAAGATCACCAAAAAACCCAGGCGACCTAACCGAGCCGTTTACTATGTCCGGACACTATTTCAATAATGGACGCAAGTTCAACACCTCTTTTCTTTGCCCTGCGAAAGCATGCGATGTTGTCACAACCAAAGGACACCATCACCCCGCAGCATATCGAGTAGACACAAAAAACAAAAATCGCTACAGACATGCTTGTCTGTACGTTGGTCCTGCATTCTCTTAATATGTTTTGTTGCCTGCTAATTGCAAAATATAGAAAGAGAGTACAGAATCCGCGGCGGGGAACGCTCGCGGTTTTTTATTGGTTAATAGGTAATCAGGTGAGCAACCACTCGTTCGGTTTTGCTGACGCTGCGCGGCTAAAATTTTTAATTTTTTGTCCTGTGCCGCTTAAGGCCTACACACGCTGAAACTATATTAGGTTTTTTTAGAGGCTTATTGAGTGAAAGAGCGTGCTGCCTATTAAGCAGTTATACTTGTTTTTTTTATATACTGGGGGCTACTTTATTTAGAGTAACCATTCATCCAAATAAAGTCCGGTTTTTTTTTGTCCGGCTTCTTAGGTGACCCAAGAGACACATATTTATTTTAGAAAATAACGTTTTTTTCAAGTCGGTTTTGCCAAACGGATGGCTTGTCTCTCTTTTTGGTTCCACGTGTTGTTTTTTTTTAATTAAAAAGGTGGTTTTTTCAAATTTCCAGCTTCTTCATCAAAACTTGTCGGATGTGCAAACGAATAAAGCCCATTCAATTTAATCCTATTTTTATCTGATGAGGATATAAATTATATTAAAAGTAATGTATTATTTTTTATTTATTTAAATTAATGATATTCAATCTCACTTATACATATCTATATTTTCTTGGTGTGTAATTTCTTAATTATCGTTGGTATGAATAATGAGTGTGTATATGTGCTCATTTTTTTCCTTAATTTATTTTTTTTATTAATAATGTAATACATTATTTTATTAGAAATTTTAACAGCTTTTAAAATACTCTGCCAATATATGGGCCTCTAAGCTCACACTAGTTACTATAGTTATAGTGTACGTGCGAGCTAATAAAACTAAAACCTGGAATATATCTTATTCAACTTCAGACTAAATTACCTTTTGTTTGATACCACACAAGCCATGTTTTGACTTAAACTCAAATTTTTAAAATCTACCCCCACCCTTAAAAAACAAAAACTAAAATGTATTTTGTTTAACTTCGGACTCAATTACCTTTCGTTTGATATCACACACGCCATATTTTCACGTAAACTCTAATTTTTGAAATCGTCCCCCACCCTTTTATTTGGCTTGTGTTCGGTGGATTTTGTTCATTTTGAAATGGGACCATCTCGACCGAAGACCCAGCCTAGGTACCAAGTTTCATTTAAATCGGCCAAGCGGTTTTTGAGTTATGCGCGTTGGTCGTTACAGACAGACATACAGACAGACAGACAGACAGACATACAGACAGACAGACAGACAGACGGCGCGACAAAAAAGTTTCAAAATCATCTGAAACGCAAAGATATATAAAAATTTTTGAAATCGGAGCAACTTTTTTTTTCTCGAAAAAATTAGGATCACCATAGCTCACACTACTATAGTATAGTATATGTGTGAGCTAAAATGTAGGCATATATGGGGCTTTCCATGTCAATCCAGCCACCTTTTGACTTTAATAAAAATTTATTTTTTGGTTCCTCTATAGATGCGATTCCTTTAATCTACTGGGTGTTTTATCTTCTTAATTGGTTTATGATTTTTCTTGAAAAAATACGAACTTTGGAAAAAAGAATTACTACTGTTTAGAAACAAGAACAAGAGGCTTTAAGAACAAATATTGAAAATGACAAATAAACGCATCAGTGACCTTAGTACAAGACAATAAATAAAAAAAATCGCCATTTTAAAAATGCGACCCCTTCGATTTTTTATATTTTTATGAAAAAAGATGCTCTAATATTTTGTCTATTGCCTTTAAAAATTTTGGAGTGGGCCGAGAAGTATAAATGCCAAAAAGAAAAATTCTTATGTAAGTGCGCGGAGGCCTTGGTCGTACTTGTATGTATATGGGCAAGCGAGCAGTCCTTTTGAGGCGCCTGGGGTGTGAATTAATATACATTTTATTAAAAAAAGTTGTTTTGCTTTAAGGAAAAAATCTTTTTTTTTAAATTCTGACCCCCCCTTTTGCATATGACATTAACGGCGTCACATTGAGAGGCCAAGACGGGCCTTGGCCTTCCACTATTTAAAACCTTATCGGCCACCAACATTGTGGCACATTTTTCTAATTAGAATACCTAGTCCTGCACTGTTATGACACTAGACACCACTATACAGGGTGGCCCACTCTAAAATTTTTGAAGGCAATAGACAAAATATTGGAGTATCTTTTTTCAAACAAATATTAAAACCGAAGGGGTCACATTTTTAAAATGGCAATTTTTTTAATTTATTGTCTTGTACTAAGGTCAATTTAATAGCAATTTTTTTTTTGAAAAGTTCGTATTTTTTCAGTTTTGGCCAATTAAGAAGATAAAATACCCTGCAGATTTAAGGAATCGCAACATTTTTTCAAACTTTTTATTTTGGTGTAATCGGTATCTATTGAGGAACCAAAAATTAAATTTTTATTAAAATCAAAATATTTTAGTGCAAAAGGTGCCGGCCGGGTTGACATGGAAAGCCCCATATATAGGTATATACAGCATGGCCCCGGTTGTGAAGAAATATAATAAATAAGAAATTTATGTTTGTATGCATCTCGTATAACAGTAAATCGCCTCTGCGCCACAGAAAAGTCAACAAAAAACTAAGCGAAATAAGTTCTTGGAAACGTGGAAGGGTACTGTAAGTAAATGTGTAGAACATTTGGTATGAAGACGTACAATTGTTTGGAAATCCTAAATTTATGCCTGGTCTATTAAACCCATTTCTCAAACATGTTTTTACCATCTGACTATAGTAATCCATAAATTTCGATTTACTAGCAAAATCAGGCTTGCATTTGGAATAAACCCTGCGTGCCAAATGACATTAGGCCATCGTGAAAGGGCTTTCTTAAACTGCACACATTTTGATTCTTCCAAGATTTTACTTAAAATTACACAGTACACAAAATCAGTAAAATTATAAAAATAAAATTTTATTGTGGACCCCAGCCAGACCATTTTTTTAATGGCAAAATTTGGCATGTGTCAAAACAATTTTACCTTGAGCAGGGGCGTAACTAACCAGGCCAATTTAAGGGAGGATTATATAATGAATGCAAAAAGTACTACGACAGGACATGGCTTATCAGTGCCAATAGAAAAAATCTTTGAAAAATTAAAAAAAAAAAAACTAAAACTGTTAGAGGTATGAAATATTTTATATTTAATGAGAAAACTGGCGGTTAAAAACAAAAATAGAGAGAGAAAAAGAAAATTATAGAAAAATAAAATAATTTTAAGAAAAAAAAAGCTGCAGGCCAAACATCCCTGAGAAAAATGGAACCATGTACATAAAGTTTGGTTAGTTTTAAAACTATGAGCGAAAATTTTCATGGACCTGGCTAGTTCGCCTCTTATAAACAAATATTGTTAAAAGAAACTGAATATTGTATTGCTTGCAGCAAATGGTCTTATATGTGATGGACACATCATTTATGATTTAACGATAGTCATTAACAGTAAAATTTAAATTACCTATATAAAAAAATTTACCGGTTACAAATATTTCCTGTAAGGCGGATTTATTTTATTTATGAATTAAATATTTTTTTAACAAAATGCCGTCGTAGTAGAAGATTTTTCGTAAAAAGCACACGCGTAAACTAAAAACAAAATATTAATTTTATAGCCTAGAGGTAAACAGTCGTAACTCTACATTTGGACACTTCGAGTTAACACTATACCCGATTTAATATTGAAGATAAAAGACCGTAAGTCCTGTGTTCTTGATTGTCTATATTTTTAGACTTGAAAGAAATGATAGTATCTCCATGCTTGTGTAATGTGAACGAAATTGAAACTGAACTAAGAATTAATCTTATTTCACATATTACTCGACTTTTTGTTTTATGGACATACCATCTTTACCTCTCGGCTACAAAATTAAAAAAAAGGCGTGCTAAAATTTTTTAAGCCAAATGAAACCAAATAAAAAAGTTTTGGTTATTTTCAGAAGTATAAGCGTCGCAATTGGGCAGTTTGCCCCTGATAAACATAATGCTGATTTCGTTTGCGGGTGTAATTTTTTTATATCTTCATTTTGGCGCCTCCTGGTCCTTGGCGCCCTAGGCAGGTGCCTACATTGCCTACGCCTAGCTACGGCACTGCTACTGGCAGAATTAAAGAAGACTAATTAGCAATTTTGTTTTAACTTAATTGACAAGAAACGTTAGATTTAAACTTAGGGTCCACTCAACAGTTCTCCCCGCTTTGCTTTATCTGTAACTCACAATTGCGTTTTGTTTACAGCATTACTTTGTTTTCTATATCTGGGGACACGGTATCTTTTCTTTTGAGCCCAGATTTGACCTATCTAAAACTCTACTTCGGAGTAAGCTACGAAATTCAAACTTTGCAGTCGTAGATCTTTATAGAGTTAACAATCCCTCCAAGTTTCATGGACTTCCATAAAATAATAAAGTAGTTAAGAAATTTTAAAAAACGTTGAAATTGCCACTCACTCACTCACTCACTAATGTATAGATCATCAAAATTGTACTGTACTTCCAGACATGCTACAAAGCTGACACTTGGCACACTGATAGAAACTGTCACCAAACCCTTGGAAAAAATCAAAAAACCTCAAAATTCTAATTTACTTCCCTCCCCTATACTTGTAAAGTTATGTAAAAGTAACATTGCCCACTTCCAGAAGCGCTAGAGAGCTGAGCTTTGGCAGACTTCTAGAAAATATGATTCAACTACAGGAAAAAATTTAAAAACTCCAAAATTTTAACTTGCTTCTCTCCCCTATAAATGTAAAGATGGAAGGCCGATAGGAACTATGATAAAACTATAGAAGAATATTAGAAAAGCTCCACATTTTAATTAACTTCCCTCCCCGCTAAATGTAAAGTTATGTAAAATTAAAATTGTCCACTTCCAGAAACGCTAGAGAGCTGAGCTTTGGAAGACTGATAGAAACTATGATAAAAATATAGGAAAAAATTAAAAAACATCAAAATTTTAATTTAGATTCCTCCCCTATAAACGTAGAGGTATAAAAAATAACATTGCTCACTTCCAGGAACGCTAGAGAGCTGTGCTTTAGAAGGCTGATAGGAACTTTGATAAAACCATAGGAAAATTTTTAAAAAACCTCACAATTTTTAATAAGGCATTGCAAAAGTTTTGAAAAATATTCCGCCTATTTTACTACATTAAAACTTAAATATTATCCAAATCCTTTAAAAAGGGATTGAAATCAAAACAACATTTCATGTAAAAAAAACCAAGTACAAGAAAGTGGTATTTCGTAAAAAGAATTGAGATAAAATTAAAGCCAAGTTCTCCAATACAAATTTAAAAATGAAAGGTTCTTACTAGTTTGAAAATATTTTTATAATCTTATTCTATAACTATGTATTTTTCACTTTTTAAACCTTCGATCACAAGGATATTATATACAGGGTTCGTCAACGATCGTTTGGCCATAGAAAATATGCGAATTGAATTAAGATCGTTATTTAAATAAATGGCACTAAGAGAGATAAGTAGTTTAGCGCTGTTGTCAAGTTAGCAATTCAAGAAAATGGTTTTCTTTTCGCGATCTAATGACGTTACTCTTACCGGCTGAGTAGGCCAAAGCCGGCCATTAATAAAATCCAAAAAACACCTTGATTTTAATTGCTGTTGCGCCATCTCGTAAATATCATTTGATCTGTATGACTAATAATCAATACTGCGAATCCGTAATTCTGCTTTTAGTTCAGGCCCTACATCCGAGATTACAGCAATATGCTGCGTTTAATGATAGAAGCAAAACGCTTGGTATGGATAGACATAAGACTCGCCCGAACATTTTACGAAAGGGAACCACCCACCCCCTGACAAGTGGTGTTTCCCCCCCCTTAAACGTGATTTTTTATAGTTTTTTGCTAATAACTCGAAAACAGTCAACTTTTTCAAAAATATTCTAGATATCATTTTTCAAGCGGATACAATTTCCTTTTCAACGATGTACCTTAGTACCCATTAACGGCAGTGGTGCAATTCCATTATCGTACGAAAAAAGGGGAAAATTTTTTAAATATTTTTTTATCTATTTTTTGTGGTATTATTATTATTATGTGGTATTATTTGCAAAGTTTTAACGTGGCAAAAATAACTAAGTAACAATTATCGAGGCAGATGAAAAGTCCTCTCTAACGATGTATAACACGTCTCCCTTACATCAGTGGCGCACCGATTATAGGCATTTAAATAAGGAGAGGTGTGGAAAAAACTTGTTTTTTTTTTAAATTTTCTTAAATTTACTATCACTATCTGGTTTTAAAACTTATTTTTAAAGCTGAAGAAATGTCCTTTCCAACGATTTATATCGCACCCCCCTCAAGGCAGCGGTGGATCTGGCATAGACGCACCAAAAATGGTCAAATTTGGTATACACTTGAATCTTCATTTAAGACAACCATGTTAGAATAGTTTTAATACAGACACTGCGCTCAATGAGAGAAGCAACACACTTGGTATAAATATACAGTATACTCCCCCGAAAATATAACGACGGGGAACCATCCGCCCACCCTTGGTGGGGGGGGGGGGGCTACCCCTACCCTAAATGTTTTTTGACAATTTTCGGTTTATTAGAAAAAAATTAGAAAAAAAATATTTAAGGGGGGGACCCCCCCAGCCAAGAGTAGGCGGGTGGATTCCCTTCAAATTTCTTCAGCTTTAAAAATAAGTTTTAAAACCGAAACCGAACAGTAAAATTTAAGAAAATTAAAAAAAACAAGTTTTTTCCACTCCTCTAATTTATTTAAATGCCTATAGAAGGTGCACCACTGATGTAAGGGGGGCGTGTTATACATCGTTAAAGAGGACTTTTCATCAGCCTTAATAGTTATTACTTAGTTGTTTTTTTTCCAAGTTAAAAGTTTGCAAATAATTGGGAAAATACTGAGGAAGGATCCCCACTTTGAAAAAGGTTAACTAGAAAAAGTTATTGCTAACCAAAAATAATTTTTTACTCTCTAATTTTATTTACTCAGTTACAAAAATAAATGATCAAAATTTTTGTTTGGTTTAAAAATTTCTACAAACACATTTATTTTTATTTCAAGGCGGCTATTTAAAAAATGTATTTTATTTATTTAACTGTATACAATAGGCTTTTAAACAAAAATATTTTTTTGAAAAAAAAATAGTGTTAAGGATAAAAAATACCACAAAAAAAACGAGAAAAAAATATTATAAAAATGTTTCCCTTTTTTCGTACGCTAATGAAATGTGCACCACTGCCGTCAGAGGGTAATAAGGTACATGGTTGGAAAGTAAATTGTATCCGCTTGAAAAATGATCTCTAGAAGATTTTTGAAAAAGTTGATTGTTTTCGAGTTATTAGCAAAAAACTATCAAAAAGCACGTTTAAGGGGTGGGGGAAACAACCCCCTGCCAGGGGTGGGGGGTGGTTCCCTTTCGTAAAATGTTCGCGCGAGTCTTATGCCTATTCATACCAAGTGTGTTGCTACTATCATTAAACGCAGTATCGGACCCCGTAGGGCCTAAACTATTTTAGCAACTTGGCTTCGTTAGCCGCCGCGAGCAGATCGAACTGCGCGAAGCGCAACTTTAATAAAAGAGCAAGGTTATTGTTTCAAGAAAAAAGTATTAAAAAATTTTATTTTTCTCGATTTAATGTTTCCTGATTAAAGCTAAAATAACGAAATAAATAATAATTTCTATTTCTTCGTCTTTTAAAAGTGGAAATCTTACTGTGCTTGCTCCTGTTTAGTAATAAAAAACTATTAATGAATTTTGAGTCACAGCGGCAAACGCTCCTAAATATGCGCGTCTTTGGTCCTTCACTGATTTTCTGTTTTCCATAAGTTCATTCTTTTTTATACGCTTTACACAAAGGGTAAACGTTTGATGTCGAGCACTGTATCATCCTTGTTTGGAACATGTCCTGACAAGCTGCAGGTGCAGTGATTCATGTCTATCCACGACCAGTTTCGGCGTAAGTGGGCCATCCTCACGTAGTTGCAGGTGATAGTAGCATAAGTTATTTAAAGCCAACAGAATTAGGCCCATCACACACAAGAATGCATAGCGCATAACATGGCGCATAGACGTTCAACCTTACAGACTTTTCTTATGCAAAACCAATATGGCCGCTGCTATTCTATCCAGTGGCGGTTTCTTCATAAGTGCACATGTGCACGTGCACTCCCAAATTTTACTTAAAAAAATACTAAAATTTAATTAATAATTACCCCAAACGGAATTCACTAAAGACAGGAATATTACCTACAATTAATACCCGGTATGTATGTGTTTGTTTTCGTGTTCAAACCACCTGCGGTGCATGCTGGCGGATGCGCTATATAGTTAGTTCGAATCTAATTATTCACTTTTATTTGCTCCGTAGATGTTGTGTCGCATTCTAATTACGAAATATAGAAAGAGAGGACGACATGTCCCATTAGAATTTTACAGTACATAGAATCTGAACCTTCCTGCGGCAGTGCCTAGGACAGAATCTGTGCAAAAACTAGCCTCGATGCCGCCCGCACCCCGCTCAAAGGGCACTTTTAATTAGTGCACTTAGACAATTTGGTATAGTGATGTGCAACGATTACTTTTGCAAGTATTGAGTAGATACTGATACTTCCTATTCGAGTATTAGATTTTATTATTATTTATATTATATTATCGGTAAATCCAATATATAAATATCGGTCCAAATGAATACAAGTACTCCAAACTCGTTACTCATACGGCCTATGCCGATACGATTGATACGAAAGTAACTTCGGCTTCGGTCACATTCGGGATTCGAGTAACGAGTGGTGTCGAAGGATATTCGATTACTTCAAATCCGCCCATGTATCAGATATTAAAGTATCGAGTAGATAGTATTTGCACACCACTAATTTGGCATTATCGGTCGGGCGCTGGCGGTTTGTTTTGATTTCAACGATTTGGTATTTACGACAATGGCGGAAGTTTCTAATTCTGATAGCATTGGCGAGCAATATTTAAAAACAATTAAATTTTCATATTTGCCATTAGAAGAGAAAATATGTAAAATGGGTATGATACATTTATTATTTATTTATAATTTCAATAGTAATAGGTAGGTAACTAATATCTAACTAAATATCTAATTTTTTAATTATTTGCAAAAAAAATCCGCCTGCGTTGCAATTTTTTATTTTTTTTTGGTGTGCACTCCGAAAGCTTTTTACCTCGCGCCGCCACTAATTCTATCGCTGATTGGTTGAAAGGCCCATGCTACGCGTTATGCGCCCTATACACGTTTGTGTGTGATGGGCTTTACTCGTAGGTAAAATACCCTTATCGACATTGAATTTTACCGTTCGTTTGATGCTTTGGTTGGGAACTTATAATAGCTGGTTTTAGTAGGTTCTCAACGGAATCATCAAACAATCAGTATGATTCAATGCCGGTATGGGTATTTATCTCGGAGTAGTTGTTTCTATTGGTTATACACATTTGAATTTATATTTTGTTTATTTGAAAAAAAACAACGCCTGTGGGAAAATAAAAATTTTGCGAATTTAATTTAATTCAAGTATGTTGTAGATCTTGATATTCTGATTAAAATGTTTTTTGGGTACAAAAGATCGTATGTCTGGTTATAGATATACAGGGCGCGTTTGAAGATTTTTTTCGGATTTGAATAAATTATTGGCATTTTTATTGGTTTGCAGGGTCTTTTTCATTACAATATTTTAAAAGAATAACAGGCACACTGCCAATAGTTTAATATAGTTAAAGGTTTCTGATATCCTCACTTATTTATTTATAAGTCCAGCGCAAAAAAATCAAATAAAACGTAAACATGATAACCAAAAAAGATAAGAAATCAAACTTTAGTGACGAACTTGATAAGAATATTATGATTATTATCATTTATTAAAACTAATTATTAAGATAGTGATAAATATTATCAAAACATGACTTTTTTAAACTCATTAAATTTGGCCTCCTATTTTTCAAGTACATTAATATAATACTACAAAAGGTGTTTGAATTTATTACGACAGTTGTTTATTTTGTAAAGCATCATATTTACCAATTAAGACGACAACAACTTTACCTAAAAGCAGTCGCGACGGCAAGAGTGGTGGGGGGCCAGTTAATTTCGTCGCTCACTCCAAAATGATATACCGGCTCCGGTTTAGAGGTCTCATAGACATATAAAAAGGCAAACATTGCAAACACGCAATTATTTATAATTTTATTTAAAATTTGTATGCCCGAAAAGCTAAATTTTCACGTACCTTTTAAAGAAAATTTGTATGGCCAAAGAGCTAAATTTTCACGTACCTTTTAAAGAAAATTTGTATGGTCAAAGAGGTAAATTTTCACGACCTTTTAAAGAAAATTTGTATGGCCAAAGAGCTAAATTTTCAGGTACTATTTAAAGAAAATTTGTACGGCCGAAGAGCTAAATTTTCACGACCTTTTAAAGAAAATTTGTATGGCCAAAGAGCTAAATTTTCAGGTACTATTTAAAGAAAATTTGTACGGCCGAAGAGCTAAATTTGCACGTACTATTTAAAGAAAATTTGTATGGCCGAAAAGCTAAATTTTCACGTACCTTTTAAAGAAAATTTGTATGGCCGAAGAGCTAAATTTTCACGTACCTTTTAAAGAAAATTTGTATGGCCGAAGAGCTAAATTTGCACGTACATTTAAAGAAAATTTGTATGGCCGAAGTGCTAAATTTTCACGTACTATTTAAAGAAAATTTGTATGCCCGAAAAGCTAAATTTTCACGTACCTTTTAAAGAAAATTTGTACGGTCGAAGAGCTAAATTGTCACGTACTATTTAATGACCGAAGAGCTAAATGTTCACATACCTTTTAAAGAAAATTTGTATGGTCGAAGAGCTAAATTTTCACGTACTATTTAAAGAAAATTTGTACGGCCGAAGAGCTAAATTTTCACGTACTATTTAAAGAAAATTTGTATGGCCGAAGAGCTAAATTTTCACGTACCTTTTAAAGAAAATTTGTACGGCCAAAGAGCTAAATTTTCACGTACTTTTTAAAGAAAATTTGTATGGCCGAAGAGCTAAATTTTCACGTACCTTTTAAAGAAAATTTGTACGGCCGAAGAGCTTAATTTTCACGTACCTTTTAAAGAAAATTTGTATGGCCGAAGAGCTAAATTTTTACGTACCTTTTAAAGAAAATTTGTATGGCCGAAGAGCTAAATTTTCACGTACTATTTAAAAAAAATGTGTACGGCCGAAGAGCCAAATTTTCACGTACCTTTGTGTTTTTTTTTTGGGATATTGTTGGTGTCGCTACCTTTTCAACCTTGGAACTTGGGTCCTAAGAGTCACGGCTAAAAAGATATGAATTTTTAATTTTTTTTCTCAAATTACCCAAAATCCCACTTTTAAACCCTCGTAAGCTTTTTATTAATGTCTGGAAAAGCACCATTTTTTTTATAATTCTGGGAAAGAAAATCAATTTCAAAATTAAAATCAAAAAAAGTATCGACAATTGAGAACTTAATTTTCTTTTAAAAACTTCTTTAGTTGATTACCTTTCTAACGGTATGCTACACATTGATAAAAAAAATAGTTCTGCTTTTAAATACGGATATTCTGTCGGAAGGGCGAGATTCGTTCGGAATTGGTAAGAAAAACAATTTGATGTTTATGATAGTTTACCTACTTAAACAAAAGTTAAACTTTTAACAATAATGTATTGTGTTCTTTATTCAAAAATTTTGTTCGAAACGATCATAAACATCAAATTGTTTTTCTTATTAATTCCGAACGATGATTGCCCGTCTCACGGAATATCCGTATTTTAATGCAGAATTGTTTTTTGTAATCAATGTGTAGCATACCGTTAGAACAGTAATCAACTAGAGAAGTTTTTAAAAGAAAATGAAGATCTCAAGTGTCGATACTTTTTTTAATTTTGAAATTGATTTTCTTTCGCAAAATTACTAATGTTTTTCAATAAAAAACCTCGTATGTCCCTTTGGTACATACATGTTCATAAATCTATCAATTAGTTGAAGTAGCATAAGATTACAGAATTATAAAAAAAATGGTGTTCTCCAGACATTAATAAAAAGCTTACGAGGGTTTAAAGGTGGGATTTTGGGTAACTTGAGAAAAAAAAATTAAAAAATTCATATCTCTTTAGCCGTGACTCTACGGAACCAAGTTCCAAGGTTGAAAAGGTAGCAAATGACCCCAACAATATCCCGAAAAATTTTGACGGTTCATGTGGCGAACACCCTGTATATTGTTAGGATCCTTGAGAGTAGTTCATCCCAGCGTTTGCAACACTGAAACCCCTGTGCTATTCCCGTGGGACCCGAAAAACTGGTACTTTTTTCAGTTTTTGGGGAAAAACACCTTAAGGAAGAATTTTTTGGGTAATAACGTTCTATAGTTTTTTCACGCTTGATCAATTTTCTACAATTTAAGGGTAATCACAACTCTCTAGGTCTATTTGTTGCGGAGAAACGTCTAGTCAAAGATGAAGAATTTTTTCCAAAAAGTGAATCATTTTATCGGTACGGTCATATTTCAAGCCACGTACCAACGAAGCTAATTGTCCTAGAACAAATTCGTTGAAAAAGAAATTGTAGAGAATTGAGTTGGCTTCAATCTGGTTTAAAAATATTATTTGTAAGTTTCGGATTTTTTGTTTTGTTTTTATGGTTTAAATTTAGGTTTCTGTTTATTTGGTTCGTGTATAAAAATATTTTAAGCTATAGTCTTTGCAATAAGGCTAGTCCTATTGTTTAATCACCCCGTAATTCTGGTAACAAAACGCACGTGTATTCTTAATTCAGTTTTAAACCACAGATTCCTAAGGTAACTGATAATGGATGCAGCGAAACTAATTATCAGTTACCTTAAAGTTAATATAATCGGTCACCATCCTTTATAATAAGGGTGGTGGATTGGTGTTTAAACTGTCAATTGTTTTGAAATTTCTGACTTTGAAAGATTATCGCATATTTTTTTATTTAAATTCTGATTCTGATTTGGAATAGTTTTATATATATATATATATATATATATATATATATATATATATAGAGACTTATGTTACCTTTGTGGACATTAGCATATGATACCGTTCCAGTAGCAAAATTTTGGACTTTCAAAATGATTCCTAGTAACGAAAGGCTTAAGACCGGGGTTTTTTTATCTCTCCAACTCTTTTTAAAATATATATCACAGTAGCTCAAATAAACTAGAAACATAGAGTACACGGCTTGGGAATACAACTTAACGACCGATTTACTATATACATACTACAATTTGCTGACGACCAAGTAACTGTAGCTAATGATAAAGAAGACATGGATAATATGATAAGAAAGTTAACGGAAGAATACCAAAAGTGGGGGTTAACAGTGAACATGGACAAAACACAATACTTATGTATTGGAAACGAATTAAATGAGTGACTTGGGTGTCACATTTGATAAAACAGGAACAGACTGTAAAGAACTGGAAAAAAGAATAGTAAAAGCAAAAAGGGTATTTTGTGGAGCAGAGAGATGAAAAAAGAATGTAAAATTTAACATATATGAAACAACGATGGAAGCACACTGTTGTATGGAATATAGACTTGTCGCGTAACAGCACAATAAAACAAAAATAGAAAGTGTCAAAATGGATGCAATAAAAAGATTAATGAGAATATCTAGAACAGATCATATAAGAAATGAGATCATAAAAGAAAGAATGGGAATCGAGGAAAGCATAACGGATGACATCACTAAAAGACAACTGATATGGTAGGGCCATGTTCAACGGATGAACGACGAAAGATTACCAAAGCAGGTCTTAGAATGGCAACCAATAGGGCGCAGAAAAAGAGGGGGTCCTAAACTTGATTGGCAACAGTTAATCCAAAGATCAATGAGTCAAAAAAACCTGACAGAAGATGGTTGTCAGGATCGAAGGAGGTGGTGAATAGGCGTCGGACGACGTAGAAAAACGTTCTAAACCGACATAGTAGTTAGTTATGTTAAATAAAGGTAAGGGAATGTCAAGGTGCTATTGCGCAGCCTCAGAAATAACCATAACAATCAGAAATAGTCATATAAGTATTTTAAGATGTCCCTGTTAGCCAACGAAATTTATTTTATTATTTTAAGCGCTAGCTTGGTATGGTATCCTAAAACGAATCTAGTTTTGCATGAAACGGTCAAGAAATATGCTAAACTGCAAAGTTGTTTACTAACACTTAGCAAGTTTACAATTATACTTATATTAGTGGGATTTGTTGGTACGTCAACTTTAGACGCCTGAATTTTTACAAAATATTTTATTGAAAAAGAACATACAAATATGATGTACTGTTTCATTATTTATTCACCCATCACTCACCAGAAATGTTAAAAGCAAATTTAAATATACTAGATAGTGTTTGGTTTTTCATCATATTTTATTTTACCAATCAATTAGACTATGTATTATTTCATCAATAGTTAGTCGTTAATTTGTAGCTTTTTTTTATAATAATAAAAACTCATTTAAAAAATGTTTTATTTATTGCACTTTATATATCATTTTCAATCTGTTTATATCTTATAAAGACAGTGTATGTCTTTATAAAATATTGACTGATTAAAAATTAAAAAAAAAAACTTTAAAATTAAAGAAAATTTATTATAAAAGGCGATTCAAATTTCCCGCCTCAACTTTTAGTTCGTCACTAAGCTCAGTAGTGGGCGCCACAGAGTTAACGATCTGTCAAACAGCCGGAGTTAGTAGTAGTAGTGGTGGGGAGACCATTTTTTGATCTAGCCACTAGGCACACGGCGCGCCCTTTTCGCAAACCCCGATTTGTCCGCATCATATATCAAATTGATGCACGTGCCCCTTAGGATGCAAGTTTTCTTTCTCTAAGAGGACTTAATTTTGCCTGACACCTCTTTGTCGAGGGCAGGGATCTATATACTGCGTAGCAAGTATACACAGTGGACCCACGCTTTTACACCCGTTCCGAAAGGTGGGCCTACTACATGTTAGACTTGTATCTATCTAACATGGCTATCGTCCCAGCAGAACTTGGTTATAGACGATAGACTTCTTTCCTTTTCAGCGCAACAGTCGTGGTCGTCGTGAATTGACTGTAGGAGATTTATGCTGGCGCCGTCCTGGTTCCGACTATATAGCACTTATAGCAGGCTCCTGGGTTATTATCCCTGGTTCCTCGGCTGGCTGCGTGTCGTCGGCTCCTGGACTACACCTGCGTATATTCTCGATGTTCAATGTCGACTTATATTTTTTGCGTGCATCGCATCGCATGCTTATTCGATGACGGCTGTTGAACGCTAAAAAGGAAATCGGCGACAGGGCGACAGATTTTTAGCTCACACTACTACTATACTATAGTAGTGTGAGCTATGGTGATCCTAATTTTTTCGAGAAAAAAAAAGTTGCACCGATTTCAAAAATTTTTATATATCTTTGCGTTTCAGATGATTTTGAAACTTTTTTGTCTTGCTGTCTGTCTGTCTGTCTGTATGTCTGTCTGTAACGACCAACCCGCATAACTCAAAAACCGCTTGTCCGATTTAAATGAAATTTGGTATCTAGGCTGAGTCTTGGGCCGTGGTGGTCCCATTAAAAAATCAACGAAATCCACGGAACGCAAGTCACATAAAAGGGTGGGGTTAGATTTCAAAAATGAGAGTTTATGTGAAAATATGGCGTGTGTGATATCAAACGAAAGGTAATTAAGTCTGGAGTTAAACAAAATGAATTTTAAGTTATTTAAAAAAAAGGGTGGGGGTAGATGTCAAAAATTAGAGTTTAAGTGAAAATATGGCGTGTATGATATCAAACAAAAGGTAGATGAGTCTGGAGTTAAACAAAATACTTTTTAGCTTTTAAAAAAAGGGTGGGGGTAGATTTTAAAAATTAGAGTTTAAGGCAAAACATGGCTTGTGTGGTATCAAACGAAAGGTAATTGAGTCTGGAGTTGAATAAAATATATTTCAGTTTTTAGTTATATTAGCTCACACGTACACTATAACTACAGTACTTAGTGTGAGCTTAGGTGCCCATAGATTGGCAGAGTATTTTCGTTTTTGCATCGTTCGAGACGCGAGCCTGGTACCTTCTGCATGTGAAGCCGACGACCATACCACGGCACTACTCTGCCGCCCAAACAGCCGGAGTTGCCTATCTAATAAAAGCTCACTGAACCGCAGCAAAAATCCTTTATCTATGCACACTACATCGTAAAGGTTGATATGGATGCGATGCTCCGTTAAAAAGTTAGCATTTTTTCAATGTTTTTAAGTCTTAAGATTAAAATACAATTAGTTCATTGGCGGCTTGTGACGTAGTGTCACGTTGCCAGGGCACTACCCTATTCTATTTTAGAATATTTTTAAAGGTTCATTTATCAATCGTCACTTAGTTTAAATGAAACCACTACTAACGCCCACTTCAAAGAGGTAGCTAAAGTTTTAAACAATTTCAAATAAGATTTCTTTGTCTGCTTTTATTTATTGATTTTGTCAATTTTAAATTGTTTCTGTTCATTTATTACATTATTTATTTTATGTTAGATGTCGCTTTGTACCTGTTTCGGATATCTGGGTTTTGTTTATATTATTTATTATTTATTATTTTAACCTATATCTTCTTTGTCAATTAATTGTATTTTATAAAAATTACGTGTTTATGTCCGTTTGACTGATTTTTAATCTGTATGTTGTTTTAGAGTGTTTTAAATGTTTTTTAATTTTTTATTTTTGTGTGTTCCAGTTTTTCATTTGTTTCAAAGTTAACTGTCTGTAAGTATTTTTTAGCATATTTTATTTTAAATATTATAATTTAATTATATTTTTTCATTATTCTTACAGACCAGACCACTTAATAATGGTTTTTTAAAAAACCGAAACGCGTCGTGATTAGACAATAAAATATTTGTGAAGTAAGCAGGACTTTTCGTTTCTTCTCCTTTAACAATGGTTCAAGGACTTCACCCTGGAGAAATCTACAATTAATTTTTAAAGGTTTTTGTTTTATTTTATGCATTTCTTTTTAATTTATAAATTATATGAAGTTTGCTTACGCTGTGCAATGCAGTGAATTATACTCCAACTCGATGCGATGCAATGAATGGGCCAACGAAACCCAGCATAGAACACGCTGCCCAAAGGGTGTATGCCACTTTTCTGTTGGCTCCTTGTGCCAATGATGCACATTTTAGCGTTGTTTAAATAAGAAAACTCAAAGAAATTTTTTTCCTGGCACAGGCCATCAGTTAGCCGTGTCGTATTACTCGCAATGTTTATGAGCGTGGAGTGTGGATGTTTTATTTTACACCTTTTTTAATACATTTCAATTATTTCAGCAGAATTTTTTGAAAAATGTTGAGTCAATTCATGCCGAAATTTGGGTGGGCATGCATTAATTTCTAAAAAAACTAGACTTAGAAACCTCAAACATAGTAGTAGTAGGTAAAAAAACAACAACAATTTTGCGTGACTAAGCGGGCATAGAAATATTTTGTTTCTCTTGTATTTTTTCGTGAGCAGTTTGAAAGCTGTACACCCACGGGGGTTCAAGATCTAATGGACACCTATTAATTGTTGCCGGGGTACTGTTTCGTCCTTAAGGGACTTTTGAGAACCCTGCATGGTCAATGTGACAATTTTGTAAAGCTATGGAGACGGTATTTGTTGTAAGAGAAACTAATAAATAATGCCTGCGATACCGTATGCTTTTACAAAAGTGGCGACATCTGCAAATACAAGAGAAACTACCAGAGTAAAAACAAAAGGCAGGCGATGAAACGGAAAACATTACCCATGACCGTGACATAATATGTTCCTCAGGTCGGGCCAATGCATATTGCATTTTTTCCGTCTTCGCAACGTTTTATATCGAGTACAAACGTTAAGTTTAGTACTCGTAAATAAAAAAAAAACAACAATTTTGTATTCACGGGTAGTAAACTTTACGTTAGTAGTACGTATGTTTTTTAATGACTTGTGGGTAAACATTTGGGCGCCACACCCCGAATTTTTCTTTCACCGACTTAAAATTCTGGCACTATCATGTTGTATTGACACGGGCCACCGCTGAATCAGTTCATAACAATGTCACACTATTTTTCATGATAATGGGTCCATCGGTTCGGGAGCTATCCTAAGCCGGAGAGAAATAGAGAGACACACACACTAGGGATGTCAGACTTTTTTGAAAAAGCCGGTTTTTCGGTTAACCGGTTATTTTTGCACTCATTTTAACTGCCGGTTATAACCGATAGAAAACACCGTGAATTCCGGTTAACCGGTTCTATTTTTTAAAAATGTAGTTTTTTTATAATAATAACAGAATAATGAATTTATAAAAGCATCTTTAATTAATGCCGAATAGATCACAGATACACATACTTTATAGCCAATTTAGCGAAACAACAACATCAATCAAAATCCACGAAGGGCCCAAGCCAATCCGCATAAGAAGAGGTGTCAGCCAGGGTGACACAATATCCCCTAAACTATTTAACCAGGCCCTAGAAGATGTTTTTAAAAACTTTGATTGGGAAGGAATAGGCATCAAAGTAAACGGACAATTCTTGAACCACCTAAGATATGCTGTTGATATTGCCTTAATAAATGATAAAAAAGAAGAACTGATAAAAATGCTGGAGGAATTGGATACAGCAGATAAAAATATGGGCTTGAGTATGAACTGCACTAAAACTAAAGTTATAACAAACACAGATGAGGATATCACGATCAGAATAAACCAAGAGAAAATAGAACAAGTAGAGGAATATATATACCTGGGACAAATTATTAAATCAAAATAGAAAACAAAACGGCTGAAATCAAGAGACAAGTAAAATTGGCCTGGGCAGCATTCGGTAAATTAAGCTACATAATAAAAAATAAAAAATATCCTCTGTAAAAACGAAAGTGTATAACCAAAGTATCCTTCCTGTACTTACCTCTGAATCCCAGATCTCGACACTTACAAAATCAAACATGAATCAGGTAACAAGAACCCAAAGGTCAATGGAAAGACAAATGTTACATGTAAAGCTAACAGATAGAAAAAGGAATGAATTGATAAGAAATAAAATAAAAGTAAGGAATGTAGGAGGAGAAGTAGCAAAATTAAAATGAAAATTTGCCGGTCATAATATCAGACAGAAAGACGATTGATGGAATACGTGTATTGTAACCTGGAGACCTTGAGAAAATAAAAGAAGTAGGGGAAGACCCCAAATGAGATGGGCGGACGATTTGAAGAGACATGCAGGAGCTGGATGGATGAACACGGCGACAGACAGAGAAGAATGGAAAATATTGGGGAGGCCTAGATAGAATGAATTTATAATGATGAATAACATAAAATGTTAATAAAAGCAAAGCTGAAAGCGAATCTTCCCTTTCCTTGTGCACTCCACAGAACACACCGTACACTGGTACGGTCAGTATTTTGTGAGACTAGACTAGACAGAACATCTGAAGCTAAATAAAAGCTTGTAAAAAATTGCGTAAAGGATTTTTTAAAGATGTTTTTATATAAATAATATATTTTATTTTTCGTCTACACATTTTATAAAAAAAAAAATTTTAGTCCGGCGCCGAGTTGGCCGGCGCCCAGTTGGTGGCGCCGTGTTGGCCCGGCGTCCAGTTGGCGGCGCCGAGTTGGCGGCGCCCAGTTGTCTTAGACCGTCCAAATACACCTAAATAACAAATTTTCGGCGTTATCTCTATTTTTTTGTCACTCAAAACAATACCTTCTCTAGCCAATGCTGTTCGGGCTAGGAAGGTTAAAATTTTAAACATAGTAATAATAAAACATAATAACACCTACCTGATTTATGAAGATCGATGTTTACGACCGGGTTCTAAAATGGTTGTAAATATTACGTAGATTGCGTAGTCATGAAAAGGCTGAAATACATTTTTAGTAGCTTTATTTATGATATTGATAAGAACATACTAATTAAAATAGGCACGTTTTAAATTAAAAAATGATTTACCTTATTACCTAAAATTGTTTCTAAGCTTGGCGTTAAATTTGTTTACGAGGGTTTTCTTTTTTACCCAACTGCAGCACGGCGAAAGGAAGGGTAATGTTTTTCGTTTGTTGTATGTAAGTAAATATGTTTGTGTCACGCTAGAGACTAAATGGCTGAACCGATTTTGACAAAAAAGGTGTCGTTGAATTGCTACTGATCCCTAAGCTGCTATAGGCTATATTTTTTTAAACAGGAATCAACATGGCGGTCTTCAGACGCCATTTTGTCAGATTAAGGCACACAAATTATCTAAATTTCAGGCGGTTTTATTGAAATTCCGTTGCTTACCCATTGCTGTAGTTACTTTGTAGACCTCCCTGCTCCCACCCATCTCCCCTCCGGTCATTCCCCCCACCCTAATCATAAACCAAATTCGCATAATTTTATCAAATATACAGCGATTTCAAAAATTCTTTTTGCATACGCTTTCAGATTTTTTTTCCAACACCAACCGTTCCCCCCCCCGCCTCTCCCTCTCTTCTCCACGCCATCCTTATTAGTAATAGTTACAGCTACTATAGCTTTCATAAATATAAAGCGATTTCAAAAGTTCTTTCTGCACACGCTTGAAGACTTTTTTCCAACATCATTTTAACATTTTCCCCCTCCCTCTCATTTCCCCTCCCTTCTTATTAGTAATAGTTATAGTTATACCTTTCACAAATATAGAGCGATTTCAAAAATTCTTTCTGCACACGCTTTAAGACTTTTTTTCCAACATCATTTTACTAGTATAGTTTCCCTCTTCCTCTCCCTCTCTTCTCTCCACCCTCCTTATTAGTAATAGTTGTAGCTATACCTTTCACAAATTTAGAGCGGTTTCCAAAATTCTTTCGGCACCCGCTTTTAGATTTTTTTCCTTCCAAATCCTTAAAATCTGTCGCTGTTTGCCATGCCAAGGGTAATGTTTTTCGCTTGGCATATGTATGCATGTATGTATCTAAATATGTACACTTGTGTCGTGCTAGAGGCTAAACGGCTTAACCGATTTTGACAAAAAAAGTGTCGTTGATGTGCTACGGATCCCGAAGGTGCTATTGGCTATATTTTTTTAAACAGAAATCAACATGGCGGTCGTTGGACGCCATTTTGTCACAGGATGTTGGCTTTAAGGCATAAAAATTACCTAAATTTCAGGCGATTTTAATGAAATTCCTTTGATCACCCATTGCAAATGTCCTCTAATCTGCTGTAATTCCTTTGTGGTCCTCCCTGCTCCCAACCATCTCCCCTTCTGTCATTCCCCCCCCCCATTCTCTTCAAAAACCATATTCGCATAATTTTGTCAAATTGGAGCGATTTAAAAAAAAATTGCACAAGCTTTAAGATTTTTTTTTACAACATTTTACTAGTTCCTCCCTTCCTTGCCCCCCCTCCTCCCAGCCCCCTTATTGGTTATGTTGTAACTATAACTTTCACAAATATAGAGCGATTTCAAAAATTCTTTCGGCACACGCTTTAAGATTTTTTGCAACAGCATTTTACTAGTTCCCTCCTCCCTCTCCCCTCCCCACCTTCACTTAATATTTGTAGAAACGCACCTATCTAGCCTTTGGGCATAGTTCAATGTTTGACATAAATCCATGATTTAGGTAATAATTAGGTACCTTGATTTAGTTAAATGAATGACTGATTAAAAATTAAACCTAAAAGTTGGAAATAAAATTTTTATTAAATAAGAAAAACACCCAACTGCTAATGCTACTGGTACCTAAGAGTCGCAGTTGGGTATAAAGTTACCCAATAACCTTATTCATGAAAATGCAATATTGTATAATTTCGTAAGTGCCCTTTGGGCATCAAAACTGAAAATTGAACCATGTTGTACGTTATAGGTATACCTACCAACTTTGTACCTCACTGCAATTAGTAGGCAGTTGGGTGTTTTTTTTATTAAATTTTTTTTTTAATTAAATATGTTTTGTTGATGCAGAAAACAACATCAAACTTTTTTTTATTTTTATTTGTCAAACACACTGTGTTTTTTTTTATTACAATCTAGTCAGTAAGACTAATTAGCAATTTTGTTTTAACTTAATTTACTAGAAAAGTCAGATTTAAACTTAGGGTTCACTCAACAGTTCTCCCCGCTTGGTTTAGTCTGTAACTCACAATTGTGTTGTGTTTATAGCATTATTTTGTTTTATGTGTAATTCACTTAGTTTACTAGCTCAAACGGCTTCACTCTTTTTAGTCATCGAACTAGCATAGTATTGTCTAGAAGCTGAATTGCTTCCACATTCACATGCCGATGGAGTCTATCTTCATGGCTTTTTGCGTACTTTTTTATAGTCTCTGCTACAGTTTCGATTTTTAGATCTCGATGAAGGTCACTATTTCGAACGTACCAAGGTGCGTTCACAATGTTTCTTAATACTTTATTTTGAAATCTCTGTACAACTAGAATGTTACTCTCTTTAGCACAACCCCATAGTTGAATACCATATGTCCATACTGGTTTCAGTATTTGTCTATAAAGCAGTAACTTATTATGAATTGTTAAATTGGACTTCCTTCCAATTAGCCAGTTCATTTTTCTATACCTTATCTCAAGTTCTTCTTTTTTTTTCTTAACATGTGCTTTCCAGCGCAATTTGGCATCAAGTGTCATACCTAGATATTTTGCCTGATTCGAATATGGTACTGGAATGTTGTTAATTGTTATTTGTATGTGATTTATATTTTTGTTTGTAAAATCAACATGAATTGATTTGGTTTCATTTAATTTTATTCGCCACTTTGTGGTCCAACTGTGAATTTGGGTGACTACATCCTGAAGTTTTTCTATGCATTTTTCAATTGATTTTTCTACCGTCAATAAACCAGTATCGGTTCGGTTCGGTTCGGTTCGGTTCGGTTCAACATCAAACTTAGAATATATAAAAACTTATAAATGACATAAAATGTTTATCGTCAAATAGCAGACTAATAGGAATTAAGCCAAGTTCAAATAAAATTTATTACACCAGTTGGAACTTTTCATTTTAAAATGTGTATTTGAGAATTGGCTTTACAGTAAACTAATCTCAATTATTTTAAATTAAATTAATTTTTTGGTGGTGGCTTTTTATTAGATACTATCGAAGTTGAAGTTGACAGCTTCAAAATAACTGAAGAATGTTGAAATCTAAATATGTCCAATTTTTTTGTTAGTTGTGAAATCAGTATTCATAATGGAATTTATGATTAAAAATTTTCATTAAAGTTCTAAAAATTATACAGTTTAAGTGGATTAGAGGGGGTACAATTGCATTAAAACTTTTCAATCAAATTTGAAAAGCTATGAACTTGAAAGCACCAAGTAACATGATCATGTTGGGGATACCATCTTAATAAGTAGGTATTTTCGATAAACGTTTATTTTCAGTTTTTTATTATTTATTATTAGGGGCCTATTGCAATAGTTCACTAATTGTGCCGGGCACTATATTGAAACTTTTGCATTATAAGAACAGCTGTCTTCTTTCAAAATTAGGCCATTGTGTATTATAAGAGCCAGAATTAATAGTGACGCCACTATTAATGGAAAATAAACGACTGGATTTATAAATTCGACTTTGGTATGTCAATTTTGAAAGATCAACTGTCAGTTTTTAATGCGAAACTGTCAATATAGTGCCCGGCACAATTTGTGCCTGCCACTGTTGCAATAGGTCCCTATTATTATTATGTAGCATTTATTGCTCAGTTAATTGCAAATGAGAGATTATTAAGTATTACTACTTTAAACAGACGATTTTAGGACCTATATAGGAACCTCCAGATACCAGAAACTGACAGGTAAGTTAGATTTTGAAATCCCTTAGAGATACATATTCTTCTTCTATAAGTTAAAAGGTCTATTGGAAATAAATCTATTTGATTTTTTGATTTAACCGTTGTTTGATGGAGATTCAAACAACGATTTAACGAATGAGTACATTTTTTTAGAAATTATTATTTTACATGATTCGATAACAAGTGAAAAAAATATGATTGCGTATTTCATTATCAGCAATTTCCGTTAATTAAAATCAAATATTTAATCAATGTGTCTAAATCGCAACTCAAACAAATACACGTTTTATGTTAATCAAGTCGATCTTCGAAGAACTAAATTAGAAATCTCGTATTAGTAGCTGCTTATGTATTTATGAAACTACCAGCGTTGTCACATATTTATTGATTTTTTTCGACCACCTTTGTCCAATATTAATTAATTCTTAAAGTTCCCTTCATTGTGTAGCCACTATCGAGCACTAAACTCAATTAAGTAGTTCAACAAAAATGTACTTATTTTTTAACTCCAGGACCAATTTACATTTTATTTGTAACCATTTGCAAGCCATTTAGTTTTTAAATACTACCCCAACTCCTTTTCTTGCCTTGTTGATTTAAAATATCTCGAAACAATTCTAGCATCCGATTCTAGCACAGGTGTCAAATATTTTCAAAATGGGTAAAATAGTTTTTGTGATTGTTTCATTCCCAGAAAGTACAAAAACATCCATTGGACGTCCAATGGACGTACTTCAAGTACTTGAAATTGTACTTCAAGTACTTGAAATTGTACTTCAAGTACTTGAAATTGTACTTCAAGTACTTATAAGTACTTCAAGTACTGTATTTGATGTACATCTACAATGTGGTAATTGTACTTGGTACTTGAAGTACATTAAAAAATGTACTTGGAAATGTACTTGATTTTGTCAAATAAAGTACTTCAAGTACATTATAAGTACTTCAAGTACATTCAAAGTACTTCAACTACATTTAAAGTACTTCAATAACATTCGAAGTTCTTCAAGTACATTAAAAGTACATCAATTACAATAATATATTCTTGAAGTAGAATGTAGATATAGGTAAGATATAACTCCAATGCGCAGAAGACAAGTCAGTGGTAACCTCAGAGTTGCCACCTTATCAACTTGGCAGGGAAGTCCGGTATTTTAGCAACCTTGATACTTACGCCTTAATCAATCGCCCAAAAAATCGTAATATTAGGTACACACTTATCCAAAGAATAATGCCTATAGGCGTAATAACATGAAATTCAAATTCAGTTTGAGAAACTACTACAGCACATTCCATCTATTGAGGGGTATAGGTAGTGCAGGTACATTGTACTTCCAGCTCAATTTTTGGGGATCCACCTACTTACCTTGCGGCAGACGTAATTTCTGCGTCTGATAGAGGTTAGTTTAAAGAACCGGAAAATTTATTTAGTCTGACTAGATACTACTACTATGTCGGTTTAGAACGTTTTTCTACGTTGTCCGACGCCCCTTCGATCCTGACAGTCATCTTCCGCCAGGTTTTTTTGACTCATTGATTTTTGGAATGACTGTTGCCATTCCAGTTTAGGACGCCCTTTTTTCTGCGCCCTATTGGTTGCCATTCTAGGACCTGCTTTTGTAATCTTTCGTCGCTCATCCGTTGTACATGGGCGTAGCATATCAGTTTCCTTTTAGTGATGTCATCCGTTATGCTTCCCTCGATTCCCATTCTTTCTTTTATGATCTCATTTCTTATATGATCTGTTCTAGATATTCTCATTGATCTTCTTATTGCACCCATTTCGACACTTTCCATTTTTGCTTTGTATTTTTCTGTTACGCGACAAGTTTCTATTCCATACAACAGCGTGCTTTTCAACATTGTTTCATATATGTTAAATTTTACATTCTTTTTTATCTCTCTGCTCCATAAAATACTGTTAAGACAACCAATAACCTTTTTTGCTTTTACTATTCTTTTTTCCAGTTCTTTACAGTCTGTTCCCGTCTTATCAAATGTGACACCTAAGTATACATACTCATTACATGGAGATATTGTTTGTCCATTTTCTAGTTCTAATTCACTTGATTCGTTTCCTATACATAAGTACTGTGTCTTGTCCACGTTCACTGTCAACCCCCACTTTTGGTATTCTTCCGTTAACTTTCTCATCATATACTCCATGTCTTCTTTATCATTAGCTACAATTACTTGGTCGTCAGCAAACTGTAGTGTGTATATGGTAAATCGGTCGTTAAGTTGTATTCCCATGCCGTGTACTTTGCGTTTCCAGTTTTTTAGAGCTACTGCGATATATATTTTAAAAAGAGTTGGAGAGATACAACATCCCTGTCTTAAGCCTTTCGTTACCAGGAATTCTTTTGAAAATCGATTCCCTGTACGTTCCATGTAGCTATATTCAGAGTCCTTTGTCTTTGCTTTTTTCGTTTTTGAGAGTTTCCGTCCAGTGCTCCGAGGCTTTGTTTAGGCTTTTTGGTAATATCTTTGTTTTAAAAGTATTAGAGAACCAGTCTAATGCCTCAACCCCCGCCAGGATTTTTATCAAGGTTTTTCTCCTCTAGCCTTTGACGATCCAACGCCTTACTGTAAGGCAACAGCTGTATTCTTTTATACTATCCCTAAAAAAAAGGGTTGCCACCTACGCTATAATCACCGTACCGAAGTCCATCCTCTCCGCCTTTCATACCGATGTGGTCTTCTCCCGTAACCCTGGGAATCGGACCCTAGACAGGTGCTAACTCTCCGGGTCAGAGAGTACCTGGAATCTACGGAGGGCAGGGGTCGATTCATTTCCCCTGATAGACATCTCACGAGGTCTAGCCCGTACCCCTGACTAGATACACCTGAAAAAAATTACTTGGATATTTACGTTTGTTATGCTTATTTATTAAGTTTTATTTAAACAAGTTTTTAAGCAGTTTTGTGGGCTATTATAAAAATAGTACTTTCTATTTCTATTTTTTTAAATTTTTTGACATTTTTTCCTTTTTTTAATTTTTTTTTGATCTCTTTGGCATTTTTCTTATTTTTAACATATTTAAAGGATTTTAAGTACTTCTATTGTACTTCAAGTACTTTTATTTTACTTGTAGTGTTCTTGGGGAAAATCTACTTAGAATTTCAAGTACTTTTCCAAATCTTAAACTACTACTACCTGTACTTGAAGTACTTTCATAATGTACTGGTGACAGCTCTGGTTTCTGGACATCGGTGGATGCGTAAAATGAACAAATTCTGTATTTTAGTTTTATAATATAGTGGACGTGCACTGGACGTCCATTGAACGTCCACAACTCCAGGACCAGGACTTCCAGGTCCTTCTGCAAATTCCTCCACAGTCCAAAATCAGAATCAGAATTATTACAGTTATAAGGTTTTATGTTACAAATTTTAGGTAGCTTCTTTGCTAAAATATATAGGAGAATAACTTAGAATTTTGCATGGTCATATGTCAAACGCGATTTTCTTGAAAAGTTGTTTATGTAACATAGAACCTTATAACTCTAAACAAGCGATTGTATGAATGTTTTCGTCCTGTCTGGGGGGTAGTCAAATAAAGCGTTACGTAATTTTGACGCGTTCGGGGTCTGAAAAATGTTAAACGGGTCTGAGGGGAGACTGAAAATTTGATAAAAAAATGTGTTACCTACATAATTTATAGACGACCGCATTAAAAATAAAAACGAAATCTGATACCGCTAAACGCAATCTCAATCTTCATCTAAAGGAAAAATCGACAAATAAAAAAAAAACAAGCAGTCGCCTAAATTATAATGGACCTAATTGGACGTCCATTTGTTGTCCTGAATATTCTGGACCTAGAATTGAATTAAAATGGACGTCCATTTGTTGTCCTGGATATTGTGGACCTAGAATGAACTTAAAATGGACGTCCATTTAATGTCCTGGATATTCTGAACCTAGATTGGACCCCCAAACCCTCGCCTTCCACCTGTGCTTGACGTAATTTAAGAGTGGTTCTTTATCGGGGGTATTACTATATAAGTGCTTAAAAATTTTTAGTAAATTAGAATATTTCTCATATAAAAAAACTGTTTGCTGGCGCACATTTTTTGATTAGGATTTGGTGTTTGTTTATACGCTTTATCAAATTTACGTCAATTTCTCAATCTGGCGGCACAATAATTCAAAATTGATTTATTCAGTACGTCAAAAAACTTAAGATTTTTTATGACCGTACCCAGGAAGGGGATCAAAGGGGATCAATTCCTCAACCCCCGCCCCCCCAAGATATTCAATAAAGTATGTTTACAGAAATTTGTCAGCAACGAAAATACGAAAAAAAATTGCACAATGCGCAAACACAGGTAGCAAGGGGTCATCAAATGACGTCATTTTTACGTCTACAAGTCTTCAATTGGGTGACGTCAGTTTTTTAACATCTTTTCGCCGTGTAGTTTTTGACGTCTTAAACACGTCATTTATTGGTCACTATTCATAGAATAAAGTTTGTCAAACATGCTTACATAGATGGCGCCCCAGTCAGTACTTTACCGGAACTATTCCAGACGTAAGGGTATGTGGGTATGAAAATAAATTAGATATTACATTATAACAATCTTCGAGGCCTTTGAGGCTTCGCTTCGAGGTGTAGATGTCTAGACAATCTATTTCTAGGTTTAGGAGTTTAGGTCTATTTTGATCTGTACCTGTCCCAGTGTTGCCAGATTTGAAGGGTTTCCTTCCAATCTGGGATTTTGAAGAAAAATTTTGACTATTTTGAGGCAAAGTTATATTTTTTGCAAATATTCCAATAATTTTACCAAATTTAACTTATGTAGGTAAATTGAAATATTTTATTTTTAATTTTGGTTTTTATAATTTAAGTTTAAATCTTTTTACTGTTTGGTTTTTTCTTTTTTATGGTATAAAGTTTTTTTTGGATTGGTTTGGACCACCCACCCGTTACTGTTTTTAAGGATATAAAGGGTTTTTGTCACTTGACGACTGATTTCGGGTGTGTCTTTTGAACGTCATAAAATCGTCATTTACACATCTGGTTAGAGACGTCATAGGTCATTAAAAATGAACACTATTAAACGTTTAAAACATGTCACCTTGGTACCTGGAAATTCTTCAAAATTTTGATTTGAAACTTTTGAACCTTCATACGAAATTTTTTTTGTAGGTACGGCTCTGGATTTGTTGATTTTTATATTTTTTCTCCTTGTATAACGTCATGGCAAGGTGGGATATTCATACCGAAAATTTTATTATCACTTAAAATAAGTTATTCGGATCAGAAAAGGCCTAAATTTTAGTGTCTGTCTGAGACATGATAACTCCAAAACCAATTCACCTATTTCAACCAAATTTGGCACAAAAGTTTTGCAGCAATCGTGGATAAGGCCATTAAATTTTGGTGGGGTGCAAAGAGGTAGTAGAGGGGGTTCAAATAATTTCAAAAGTTATAATTCGCGTATCACAGGAGCTATCAAAACGAGGTTTCATAGTTTGATTTAGAATTCTTTAAAAATATTTATCATAACGTCAAAATTCGTCAGAGTAACAGCTTTTGGATATAAAAAATATTTAAAAATCATATATATACAGCTAGCAAAACGGTGTTTGTTTTAGAATTACATTTTCAACAAAATTGTCAAATCGTCAAAGTTTGCCAGTATCTATTATTAAAAAAAGGAAATTGTATATATCTTAAAAACGACAGTAGTTAGATTTTAATAGTAATTTTTAAAAATTAAATAAAATATAATGTTTACCAAAAATAAAGCTACCTTAATAATCGGGCATTCAATTTTGAAATATCTGAATATCAAAAAAGTTTCATGGCTAATCGGGCAAAAAGGAGTTTTTTGTTTCCCTTATATTTTTCCGTGGGTAGCTTGAAAGCTTAACCTCACGGGGGTCCAAGATCAAATGGACACCTAATAAGTGTTGACAGTTAACCCTTTCGTCCTTATGGGACTCCTCAGAACACTGCTGGTCAAGTGACAAATCTTGCGAAGTTAATCAGACGGTTTTGTCTCTAATATAATGTAATTAGTGAGCGAACTATAGCAAGAGGCGCCATCTACCGAGATACGAGAGAAACAAAAAACCAAAAGCAGGGAAAAACACTGCTATACAATATCGATCAATGAAAAGATCGAATGCAAATAAAAGAAAACAACTATAGTCCGTGACCTACGACAGCTCTTTGTCTTTTCAGGCCGGATCAACGCATTTTGCATTTTTACCCGTCATCAAGACAGTGAGCGTCAATCAACGGAATTTTTAAGCCAAATAATACTAACAAACGTGAAATTTCATACCCGTGAATTTAAAAATCAAACAAGTTTCATGGCTAATCGGGCAAAAAGGAATATCAGGTGATTTTTATAAAGCTTGGCATATTGCCTAATTAAAGACTTCACACGGAATATTAGCTCAAGCTGTACACCCTAGACACGTGAGATATAAGGGTAAAAGCATGAAAAACTGTAGACATTCTGTGGAAAAATACATCATTTTTGAACCGCAGCTTCCTTATTTGGTTTCACCGTGGAAGGGAAGGGGGAAATAAAAAAAAATCGCGAAAAAAATTGTCAAAAAGTGGGTTATACCCATATAGTCAAGATTATACTCGTTTTTATATAATTTTTACACGACCTTTAAAAAATGCGATTCTTGGTTTATCAAATGCAGGCCCGGACTGGCTTCTTCGGGGGCCCTCCGCTAGAGCATGAAGTGGCCGCCCCTAACAAGAGTGACGACCGGCCCCTTTTTTAATACTAAGACGCTTGTTTTCCTTAAGGAGTGGTCTCCATATGTTTGGTAAGTCCGTGCTTGGTTGACTGAAAACTTCTTTATTCTGCATTATAAACGCAGCTTCAATAAACTTTCATTTTCGAAAATAACTCCTTTGGCTTCAGACAATCGAATCCTGTAATCATTTGACGATGTATGATCCGCTAAACCGGTTTTTTCAATATGCTCTACTTGGGTAGGTACTTTTTAGATGTTCATTTACTCTAACCTGAAGAGTGCATGTCGTTTCACCTACATATCATTTATCACACACACACGGGATTTGGTAAATACATTACTTATGATTTGACGGATTTTCTTGTTTTGTTTTAGTTACAAAACTCCTTATCGTATTTCCCGATGAAAATACTGTTTTTATATTTTAGTGTTTGGGTACTCGTCTTATGGTTTCTGAAATCCCTTGAACATATGGAATGTAAATAACACCCAACGAATTATTATTTTGAGAATTTGCTACTAGTTTTTTTTTAAACCAACGAAGCACTGACATACCAAAGATATGGAAACCACTCCTTAAGAAAAACAAGCGTTTTGGTTTAAAAAGACACCTGACTGCACACCAAGTCGTACAAGCTGTAGACTGAATTATTTAGTTTACAATTGAAAACGGTTAAAGATTCTTACTAACCGAAACGTTGTGTTTAAAATAAATAAAACAATAGAAGTCCAAAATTTTGTTTCATATATGATTATTTGTAAAAAAAGTTTATTGAGTTTATACCTTCTTTTCATTTGTAACTTCAGTATGTTAATATAAGTTGTCAAAATAACTTGATAAGTACCTATAAAGAGTGCAGAAAATGATATTTTGAAAATGTTCCTCTAATAAACGTTTCTTTAGCCGTTTAGCCGCTGTGCGCGATTCAGTCCATGCGTAGTAACGTTGCGCGCTGTGAGGTCGGCGCAGCTTAAGCCTTTCGCGGTATAGCTTGCGCGATTTACAATAATTATTATAGAATTTAATTTTGATTTTAACAATTATTCCAAGTTGAACTTAGGCACACCTGTCATTTTATGTTCAGGTAATCACTACGCAGCTTTTAAAACAAAAACCATGATGATGTTCCAGGAGTCAAGTTAGCCTCCCGAAATACCTGTCTTTATCCAGTTCTGCCGGGCACTTGATCTAGGTATGGGGACAAAATTTTAGTCATTTGGTAATAAGGAGATTCATATGCACCACATATCGCATACCCGCTGAAAAAGAGTCACAACTCAAAAGTCGCCGTTATTGAGATAAACCTGCCCCCATCATCGAAATAACTTGTACTTTCTTCCATAAAAGCGTCACATTTATGTTTCGACAATTCACCGCGAGATGCCGATGTGACTCTTTTATTTTGTCCAGTTTAGCTGAGGATGCGTTGCTTTACAGTCTCACTTTTGACTTTATAACAGCGTGAACGTGGAGTTTCATCCTGAAAAGTGCCACATTTCGAGTTGTGAAGGTTTTCGTGTGAACTATTGTTTAAATCTGCCCCATATAACAAGTAAAATACTTTTAAATTTAGAGGTTTTAGTTTAAGTTTAACAAAACTTAGAACGTGAATACCGACTTGTCTCCTCAAAGTTTGGGTTTTTATTACCGGTAGGTCGGACCTAAGTAATTCATTATCCCCTCTTTGAAGAGCTTGGAGGAACCAAGTCAGTGGCGTTGCTGATATTCCTAAAGTTTGCTTTACATTCTGGGTAATAAGCTAAACAAAAAAATCTAAACAAAAACAGAGATAAAATGACATTTTATAGACACACGACGCTTTCTTATCTCACAGTTTTTCCATAGCCAATCACGTTGAAGGAAAAACCATCTCTCTACTTGGGGTTTGCTCTCGCTTAACCATTAGAACTCCCACTCATAACTTTTCAGTAGTTTTTCTAGCATCAACCACCTGCTGTGTGGTAGGCGGCACCTAGTGGTTTACCATTGTGGAGGGAGGCGGAACCACTTTCTTATCTCTTCAAAACCATGTTCTGCGGTTTTCGTTTTTCTAAGCTGGTTTTGTACAGTGGCACATTCAAGGGTAATTTGCATTCCTGACAATAGCACATTATTTACATTAGTTAGGTACAATCATTTACATAAAACTATAAAAAAATCTCTAATAAAAAAGCCAGTGAATCGTTTCGTGCAAACTAGGTAAATAAAAAGAGCTGATTGATATTCGAAGGCTGGTTTATGGGCAGCCCTGATCAGGCTTGTGCAGTATAATGGGAGGATCCTATATTGGGCTTGTAGCCGGGATAATCGAAAATTTCACGAGCGTTGCTCTTCTTTTGCCTGCTTTATTTCCGACTGATTTTATAGACAGGGAGGGATCTACGGAAACCGCAAAGGGTGTGACTCGGCTATGACCGCAAAACATAAATTACGAGTGACATATCTAACAAGATTAAGCAAGACGACAGAATACGAGGCATGGAATGTGAATATGAGGGACAATGCAAAAAATGCTGCTATAAAATAATCATGACAAAATA
This sequence comes from Aspidapion aeneum, assembly GCA_963576565.1. Lineage (NCBI taxonomy): Eukaryota > Metazoa > Arthropoda > Insecta > Coleoptera > Brentidae > Aspidapion > Aspidapion aeneum. Next base: position 48,722,363 of record OY755048.1, read on the forward strand.
TAAAATCTATTTGTTTATTTTGAATACGGATATATAAAATAATAGTTTTAACTATAGGTCAGTGGCGGGTCGCCCAATGACGCAGGTGAAGGGCTGCTTCACCTCTCTTTCTAGACAAAATTTAACAATGAAGAATCTAAGACACGACGAATAATTAAAAATTGGAGTCGCGTTAGAAAAACCGAACAATTGGTACATCATTTTATTACCTATTAACCGATAAAAACCCGTGAGAGTTTCCCGCCGCGGATTTTGTGCGGGCTCAGTGTATAGACAAGCACAGGTGAAGCGATTTTTGTTTTTCGTTCGCCCGTGTCTCCTCGATATGCGGCGGGGTAAATACGTCCGTTGGTTGTCAGAACAGACCAAAGAATCAGGTGTTACACCTGCGCACATTATTGAAAAAGTGTCCGGTTATTGGCGTATTGTTTACATTCGGTTCTGTTTCGGTTATTCCCTGTGTACGATGCAGTGTGCATTTTACTGGAAAAACCTTTTTCGAGGTGGAACGACGATTACAAGAAATACTTTTTGAACTCTGAAAAGCCTCACATACAAGCAGTAAAATTTAATTAAATTGCAATTGATAGCATATTATTATATTTTTATTTTTTATATGTATGTATAAAAAATGGGGGAGAAAAATCCTGCGTCACCTATTGCGTAACGCAAAAATGCAGGATTTTCGGCCCCTCCCTCCCCCTCGTAACGCATTTTTCAGAAAAAAGGCATGAACATTGACTGTAACGCAAGGACAAACCCCCCTCTACCCCTAGAGCGTTACGTAATTTAAGGACAGGCCCCTATTCAGAAATGACCTTATGGAGGAGCCTATGTTGGTCACTAGTGGTAGATCGGATTTGACCAACATTCAAATGTTGAAATTTAATTATTAACACCTAGCGAATAATTAAGCTTAAAATATGGCTATTTACTTTACCAGTACAATGCAAATTTCGCTGTCTACAATGAATGAAAAAAAAAACAATGCACTGATTAGGAAAATGATGGGTTTAATTTAAGACACTACCACTTATAGATAATAAATCTCTTGCATGGACAAGGCCGTTGATATGTCACCGAAAAGTAGTTAAAAGTATTTAAAAACATCGTTTTTAAAATTCCTGTTTTTTCACGTGGTATTGGGGTAAAAAGCAGCATTACAGTTTTGCAGAGTTATCATTATCATTATTCGTAACAAGTTCTGAGACGTTATTAGGTTAAAAAAGTAAAACAGCAAAGGTAAAAACGTTACTGATTGAAGACCGGCAAGCAACTTTGCCATCCAAAGCAAAATGAGAGTAAGTGCAATAACATTTAAATTGTGTTATTGGCATTTGAGACTGGTAGTTGATCAATTTGTCTCCTCAAAACTCAAGAACTATAGAGATTTATTTAACTATCAAAATAACAGTATTACATTTAAAGGCAACTTCAGAATTCTTGCTAGAGAGGATTATCTCAGTTTCGCGTAAAATGCAGTTACAACCTTTTCGGCACAACTTGACCATCAAAAATCAAAGAACACAAAAATTGGTCTGAATGCGTTAGGGCCAGCGATACCCAACGGGTGCCGCAGCTATCTTTTCCACGTAGGTAAGTTAGTAAGTAAAATCTTTATTTAATCCTTATTACCCAATTGGGAAGACCCCAAATGAGATGAGCGGACGATTTAAAGAAACACGCGGGAACCAGATGGATGAACAAGCCGACAGACAGAGAAGAGTGGAAGATATTGGGAGAGGCCTATGTCCAAAGATTATTGAAGAAGGCTAAATAGATACATAGATCCAATTAGGTGTGGATCCTTTTAAATATATAAAATAATTATAAATACATTTAGCCTGCGAGCCCAATGCAAAAATCCATACCCATCTGACATCAGCACCATTTTGATATATCGCAACCCCGCTAAAAAATAGTCACAACTCAAAAAACATTGTTTTGAGAAAATCCCTGTTAAAGAATTTAGTTCATTAGAGAGATTCATTTTTCACTTATCTGACAAATAACGAGGTAACATGTTATTTTATATCAACAGGAACCTATTAACTCAATGTAATTGGTGCAGTACGTTTCTCAGAAAAAATGATTTTTGTCGTTTTTACTAAAAAAAAAAAGACAAAACCCCGATATTGTGACACTTTTCTAGAACAAGGCATCATGACGTTGTAAATCAGGATGTCAGGCAGGATGGTAAATAATAGAAAAAAAGAAAACAAATAAAGAAGTAACTTATTTTTACAACGAGTTATAAAATGCTGAATAACAACTGGGAATGTGATTATTCTCTAATAAATTCAAAATATTTTTTTCTTATTCTCCTGAATTCTGAGTACACTGAACAATTCGAAAAAACAGTCACAACACAAAAAAGAGACTTAAGACTTTTCTATTTGAAGAATATTTTGCAGTTTGTTATTTTGGTAAGTTAAAGTTTTTATTTTGATATTTTGGGTCTTGTTTGTTTTATAGGTCATAAGAAAAGTCTTGTAACAATTTTTAAATTACGAGAGATTTTTATTTTTTATTCAATAAACTTTGTAACGTTTTTAAAACTGTTTTATAATTATTTTATACAAACAAAATCATACCCGACAAGTTGGTGAAGGCGCCTGGTACCCGACACTATCAACACGGATGTCTTAAAAAAGACATCCGTGATTATCACATGTGTAAATAGTTTCATGGATTTATAATATATATGGTACTCAAAAGTTAAGGCCTAAAACTATTTAAAAAAAATGGAACAATACCTCTTTTATAGTAGTTTAATGTGTTTTGGTACAGAAGCTTGAAAGTTACATATTAAAAAATAGGATGTACCTAGTTTTAGATTTTTCACGTATAATTTTGACATAAGCTAAAGACGACACTGGCATACTTTGTATAAGTGATGACCGAGAATGAACCTCTTATATTAAAATCTATGAGCTGCCATTGCTAGTGATCCTAAATTTGAGCCTAAAGTAGGGTTTAGTGCAATTGGTGTATTTAAGATAAGTTTTGATTTACTTAGTAACTCGCTTCTGTTTTAACTACCCATACATAATATCGCACACCGAAACTACAAGAACTAACTCACATAATTGAAAAATTGAGTTATTCTTAAAAACTGACATAAAGCAAAATAATAAAGACAAATTATCGATTGGTATAGAAATGAAAGCAAAATCTCGATAATGTGACTGGAAAGTGATTTGGCATCAAGTGTCATACCTAGATATTTTGCCTGATTTGAATATGGTACGGGAATGTTGTTAGTTGTTATTTGTATGTGATTTATATTTTTGTTTGTAAAATCAACATGAATTGATTTGGTTTCATATAATTTTATTCGCCACTTTGTGGTCCAACTGTGAACTTCGGTGACTGCATCCTGAAGTTTTTTCAGCCGTCAATAAACCAGTATCATCGGCAAATGTTGCTAAGCGACACTTTTCTGTCTTTGGGATATCGCAAGTGAATAATAAATATAGATAAGATCCTAGTACGCTACCCTGGGGAACGCCTTCTTGAATTTCTCTTAAATTTGAGTATGAGTTTTCCTGTTTTACTCTAAAATGTCTATCAGATATGTATGATTCCAAAATATCCGAATATTGTTTTGGCAGAAACCGTTTTAGTTTAAAATTAAGGCCTTTATGCCATACTTTGTCAAATGCTTGTGCTACATCTAGAAAAACTGCAGAACAAACTTTTCCCTCTTCTAGTGCTTTTTCTATTATATTAGTAATTCTGTGTACTTGATCTATCGTGGAATGCTTGTCTCGAAAACCAAATTGATAAGATGGAATAATTTCTTGTCTTTCTATGATGGGTTTTATTCTTTTAAGCAATAATTTTTCATAGAGCTTGGATATAATTGGCAGCAGAGATATTGGCCTGTAAGATAACACGTCATGGAGTGGTTTTCCCGGTTTTGGAATCATGATAACTTCTGCAACATTCCACAGTGTAGGTACATACCTAAGTCTAAAGGAAGTATTCTAAAAAAAAATTATAAATAAAAAAAAACAAAAGCTAGAAAAAAACCTATCGCCAGTTATTTGCGTTTTCTGAAGTCGTATCTTTTGAGTTCTTTGTAATTTTGGGGGTGCAATATAGTCCGTGGATTTAGTGACAAATGCCCACAAAATATTTTACTTTTGGTTGCGAGTTTGCAATTTTGCGCCATGTTTTTTCATATACTAAGTCATCAAAAAAAAAAAAAACCAGAAGATCCCAACTCTTTCCGTTTTAATCGAGTGTCTCTCCGGAGTTTCTTGTGTCTTAGAATATGGACACGAATGTGGCAAAATTTTATACTGGTACGCGGAAGTGAAATATTTTTACATTAAATCCATGAACTTCGTGTATTTTTATAGACAGACATCAAATCAACAGACCCCATCCTTCTCCGAGGTGTGACATTGTGGTTTAATGTCTTAAATATTATTCATTTTTAAGCTCCTTTCAAGATTGGCAAGTAATAAGTGTGACACCTATTTTTCTACTTTAACAGATGTTTGTTTCATGCATATTTCCAAACAAACGAACTAAATTTTGCAACTATTTTTATTTTTTGAATAAAATTGGAGAAGATATGAACAAATAAATCAAAAATGTGTGTAATTTTTTAGTTTATATGATTGTTATTTTATTGGCGCGACATCTCGGATTCTACAACTTAGATTGGGTTAATACGACCTACCCATTCTTCACGATGCTGGACGTGTCAGTGTATCAGTCACCCGACCTCGAGGCAAGGTCACGAGTTACGACCAAAGTTGAGAAGTTGGTCCAAGCTAGTCTACTTATCAGTTCACATCAAACTAGATACAGATATCCGTCATTCTTAAAGGGTAAATGTCTTTCCGAAATTATAGAATTATATTTTCGTTTTTAAAATTAAGGGAACGATGAAGGATGCACGTAGGATTTTTAAGTCAATATTTTTGCAAACGTAAAAAAAACTTCTGATTTTGAGAGCGCCTGCTTTTTTCTGAAGTATCTCATTCCAATTTAATAATAAATGGGTCTTTGTTAAAAAAATATCTATTTGCATTGTGTTTTAAAATATAATTTATATCCATTCAAAGCATTAATTTTTTTGCTCAGCGATTAAATTTGTGTAGTAAAAATTAAAGGAAAATCAGGCTGGAAATTGCAGGGCCTAACCCATGTACGGGCGTACCTACCTGGCTCCCGCATAGAGATGCCAAATTATAGTGGCACCAAATTGAAGCGCTAAGGGCGCTAAATTGTACTTCTGGGCGCGCCAAATTAAAGACTTCTTAAGAAGTGGCAATTCAGTGTTATGTCCAGGGCGCAAAAATTTCTTGGGTAGGCTATGGCAATTGTTAAAGATAGCAATTTCAATTCTCCTTAGTCAGATATCGAGGCGACATCGAAGGGACCCGAATTTGTGTTCCTCATTTAGGAAGTAATCATAAGAGTAATCAAGCGGTTGGTAGCCGACGTCGCGTTTTATGTGGGAACGTATGTACAACGTAAGATAACGTCAAAATGCTGCCTTTGCATGGGTAATAGATTTAATGGAAAGATAGGTATACTTACCTCAGAAGTACTAGTGGCACCGGAACTCAAAGCGGGAGACAATGCTGGTATTTCATAACTGGGTGATGCCTGGTGGTGCTGCTGGTACTGGTGCGACTGTGACTGATAGCCAAGTGAATTTGGTTGACCATTGATGCTGGCGTTAGGATTTCCATTAAGCTGTGAGTTTTGAGCATGTAACGATGTGAAAGAAGACTGGTGACTATTTTGTTGATGCACAGGAACATTGGCTATAATAAATACATTTTATAAACATTAAACGGCAAGGGTAAGTAGCAGTAATACGAAATAGACTCATGACCTTGCGAGCTTTGCCGAGAAATCTGCCTGTTTTCTTCAGAATGGCCAGGATATCGGGCCACTTAGATTCAGAAGGTCCTCCGTCTCAAAAGCTTACTCTTCGCGTATCTTTCTTCTTGCCTCTTTGTATGGTTTACATGCACGGAAATGCGCCGAAGTCTCATCTTCGGCTCAACATCAGTCGCACCTCGCATCCTCCTTTACTCGTATCTCAACCAAGTTGTCTTTGTAAGACGCAGTGTCCGGTGAGTAGGTCTAGGTATCTCTCTTTGTGTTCTAAGGAGTAACCAGTCTCCTTTAGTCAGTTTGTATTCGAAAGTTAGTGGTACTTTCATTCTCACATTTTTCAATGTATATTGTTATTTAGTTTATTTGCAATTGGCGGCTTGTGAGACTTTTTAATAGATGTTTGAACTGCACAATTCGCCACCGCTAGGCGATAGGGAAATACGAATAATTTTAGGTAAGTTTCACTGGCTTGGAGATATCGCATTATATCGCCCAACAATTTTAATGACCTGCCCATCACCGATGGAGTACATTATTACCAAAATAGAAAGATTTATACTTAAATTTAGGACAAATATAAGCAGGTCTATTTTAGGGACAATAGCATATGTCTAAAGAACAATATTTATCCTTCTACTATATTTTTCCAATGGTACATTTTCAAAGCCGGAATTAACCTTTATGCAGTCAATATGATTTTTTTTTGAAAATGGGGTAAGTTTTTTATTTTTGCGGGTTTTTTCAGTAGTGCGCGTATGCCCTTAAAGAGTTGGAAGACAGGTGAAGCTCGTATGGCTAACGGGCAACATGGGAGTTCTAGGAAACGAGAAAGCCGATGACATCACCAGGCAGAGGTGGCAAAAATGCGTTGTGCCAGAGTCTTTTCTGGGATAGGACAGGTTAAGTCTGGTCCGTACACCAAGATGTAACAAAAATTGTGTACCGTCCCAAAATAATTATTTTTTTCTATTTTTTGATTTAAAATTTATTTTTAATACTCTTTGCTCAGATATTAGTTTCCTCGATATTCTGACTTTTAATTTCTTTAATCTACGCGAATAAATACATTTTTTTTTGTGTTAACGCAAGGACAAGTTGAAGGCAAAGCGAAAACATTTTAATCAGTACAAAAATAGTCTCGATCCTGCGAAAAGCTACGTGTGTGAATTCAATCAATTTAAATAAAATATATTAAACCGAATATTTTTTTCTCGATTTACTCAACCCTCAAAATTTAAGTGCTCGACTGCAATCTACGTTGTTTTATGCATATACGTAATATTCCAATACTCCCTGTTACCTATTTACACAATGGTTGGCGTTTGATGCAAACATTCAGAAATAAAGGTACGAACAATGGACAGATACCAAATTTACATAGATATAGTTTTTGTCAACTGTACGCCGATGATTTGACGTAACGAATACAAGAATAAAATAATATTCATGCGTAAAAGTATAACCAATCAGGACCTTTTATCTTAAGGACCGCGAAAAGGATATACCCATTGATATTGCTATCTCAAATATGTTTGCATTCTGCATTGTAAGGTACCGTAGGTATTGCAATAATACGTACTATATGGAAATAAGAAGCAACCAATCAGGTCTTTTTTGCTTAAAAGCCCCAAGGCCCTCATGTTTGCATCATGAATGGGCAGTTACCTTGGGTATTGAAATATTATGTATATGGTTTTATGACCGACCAGAAGAAGGAGAGGTAGGCCTACCCTGGAAGAAGATCTACAGTGAATTGGTTAGTTGGGGTAAAAAAGAGCCGATGTTTTTTTATTCTGGATTTTTAAGGAAAACCATAAGCGGGTCTACTTTGAAGCTCGGCCAGCTATCGAAGGAACTAACATCATTAAAGAAATTTGGGGTCTTTTCCTACGAAAGTCGTACCAGAGAGGGCCCAAAAAGAGACATAAAAGAAACTGATCAAAGCAGGAAACGCCAGACAGGCGAAGGAGTGTGTTACCGGATACAGTAAGCTTCATAGGGACTGGGTACTCCGCAGAACACAAAAATCGTCTACAAGCTCGCTTGTCGAAGTAAAGGAAGAAGTTGGACCGAGGACGAAGCCCCGACACTTTTCCTTATATCATGTGAAACATTTGATCAGCGATCAAAAACGCTCCCGAGCGAAGATATTTATTTGTTTGATTAAGCAAAACATTTGATCGCGAATTTCACGCAGATCGATCTCGCCTGCTCTCAGTGATGAGGCAGATCAGAAAAAAATCGCAATCTATTTTCGTTGTTCTTTTATTTATTATTCGTCATCGTCATATACCATTAGAGTAAAAGCAATACGGAGTATGAAGATTCTGCTTACAAAGAGAAAAACTAATTTAGCAGGTGTTTAGATAGTAGTAGTAGTGTGGGGTAGGCTCTAGGCCTGGCGACTAGGCACATGAAGCGCCCTTTTCGCCAACCCCCGGGCATCCCCCCTACTGCGTCCTTCGTTCGCTAAGGAATCTGCCCGTCTTCTGTATAAAGGCCAGAATATCGGGCAACCTCAGATGCAGAAGGTCCTCCGTCTCAAAGGCGTCCTCTTCGAATACCTCTCTTCTTGCCTTCTTGTATACTTCACATGATGAGAGGAAATGCGCCGAGGTCTCGTCCTCGGCCCAACATCGCTCGCACGTCGCGTCCTCCTTCACTCTCATCTTTGCCAGGCGTCCTTGTAGGACGCAGTGTCCGGTTAGGCCTCCCACTATGGCTCCCACCTCTCTTCGTGTTCTACGGAGCAGCCAGTTCCTACGAAATTTGCTGTATCCTGTCACATACTCCTTCGCCTGTCTGGCGTTTCCTGTGTTGGTCCATTCCCTTTGTTGGTCCATTCTCTTTTTGGGTCCACTCTGTTAGGGCCGACGTCATTTGCCCTCTTGTGAGTCCCAGGAAAGGCTCTGGCCCGACGCATTTCTGCCGGGATCCTCCCCTGGCGAGTCCGTCCACTTTCTCGTTTCCGGGGACTCCCATGTGGCCTGGGACCCATACGAGCTCTACCTCTCTTACACCGGCCAACTTTTGAAGGGCATCCGCACACTCCTGCACCAAACCCGCGGTCATAGTTGGTTTGCACAGTGCTTTCAGTGCAGCTTGGTGTTTAGATAAAAATTAAAACATAAGAGTCGCAGTTTAGAAAAACGCGACGGTCCGTGAACTAAAAGTTAAAGAAGAGGGGAAGCACCAGAGGAGAAATTATATTGGCAGGTAGACAAGAACTTACTAGGGATATCAGGGGAGATCCAACGAGGTCGCGTCATGAGGTAGAGATTGTCTTGTCTTTTAAATCTGCGAAGCGCGAAGGAGGTAAGAATTGCGTTTTATAAACCTTGCTATTTTTTTTTTCGGGCATTATGCCGGCGTTAAAATTTACTTTTGAAGTAGAGGTTCAAATGTTAAAATGGTATTTTGCGCTCGGAATGTAAAAAAATTATTTATTGCTAAGTTTGAGGACCGTGATATTCCTTGCAGGACTACCATTTTGAACATAATTAAGCATTTTGAATTTTAAGACGAAAATTTTCCCCGACGAGTAATAAGCAGACGCAGTACTACCAGATGGCCCCCTAGATCACCTGACCTGACCGTATGTGATTTTTTTATTTGGCGTTATGTCAAAAATAAGATATCTACATTTGATTATATTCAAACTCATAATTTAGCCGAACTTTGAATTAAAATTGGAGAGTAAGAGCCTCTCCAATTTTAATTCAAACTTCAATCACATCTGATGTACAGCAGGGATTTTATAACCGTTTAAGTAATTGGTTAGCACAACAGGGTGGCAAATTTAATAAGATTAATTTGGTAGCTCTTGAAAGGACTATGTAAGCTTTTTAAAATCGGATATTCTGTTTTTTTAAGTTGTTGAATCAGCTATGCAGTGACAACAGCAGTGTAAACAATCAATTTTATTCGTAAGATATGGCAGCTTAATTTAACGCAATGTTTAGAGACCAATATAAACGAAAAATGGGTACATTGCTCTTTGAAAACCTTCGAGTAACTTATTCATAGGCAGTGTTACCAGACTATTCGGACGACTTTCCTTCAACTCAGTAACAAAAACCCATTATATGCCTCAAAACAGTAACGAGTGGGTGGTCAACATCGAAACAGTTATTTTTTGTTTTTGTTTTTATTTGAACTTTTGGGAAAACCTAACCTTGAATTTTGTTTTGATGTTTTTTGGGCTCTTTAGCCGAACCTTTGGAAGAGAACCTCCTTGTTTGGGGAAATTCCGATCAGGTGATCATTTTTCTCTTTGTTGAAAGTTATTTCCTTTTTTGAACACCTGATCATTTTGTTGAATTCATGTGCGCTTTGCACACGCTGGGAGTTTGAAGCGCCCGCCTGTATGAATGAAGAACCACTTCCGAAAAGACACTAAAAGAAGTCACACGTGTTTTAAGATTAAGACCAAAATTCCATCGACAAGAAAAAGTCCGCGGCGCCGCGAGTGAAACTGTGGAACTGCTGTTAAATGAAAGAAGGTAAGACTCTAGCGTGTTGCCGATTTTTTTCCTTTGTTTTAGTTCAATAAACGTCTGTTTTCCCGGACGGGGTGAATTTCTTCAGGCATTCAACCGTCTAATACCTTAAACATTTTTTTAAATGGAAGAAAAGCCCAAACAAATAAAACATTTATAACTTAAATCATAAATTATAAAAACCAAAATTAAAAATAACGTTTATAAATTTACCTATATAAGTGAAGTTTGGTAAAATTATTGGAAGATGTGCAAAATATATAACTTTTGCCTCAAAATAGTCAATATTCTTCAAATTAGAATAAAAACCTTCAAATCTGGCAACACTGATCATAGACCATACCGTAACTAGGCAACTAAATATCTTTATCCCAACAAAAACAATGCAATAAAATTTGTTTGACGCTGCTCATGGAAGGCAGCGCATGACTCATGAGGAATGAAGAGGGAAAGTTGTTTCTATTTTCATCTAAACACCTGCTTAATTGGTTTTTCTCTTTCTAAACAGAATCTTTATGGTCAGTATATCTTTTACTCTAATGGTATATTTTTACTACATATTATATGTGTTATTTCTAGCTATTTATTGTACTTGTTAGCTTTCAAATTTTTTCTTTTATATTAATAAGAAAATTAAAATATTTTATATTTTGTTGTTCATTTTAAGTAAGATGATGATTTGTGGTCGTCAATATAATCTATGATAATATAAATAAAAAGAAGTTCCCTCTGGCACCATTTCTTTTTTGCTACTATGCTTTCATAAACTAACCATTTACAGGCGGTGCGCTGTGTGTTTGGAACGGCTTGGACGGAAATGCGCAGGAAGACAGGAAGCTAGAATGTGATGGACCTTGGAACGACTCGCTTAAATACTGTTTCACTTGACTTTTCTGCTTTTGCATTACATGGTATCTAAAAGGCAAAATACAAGCTAATATAAATAAATGTAAATTTATTCCCGAACCTTAGTTTTGGTGATCGCCCACATTTTCACCCAAATATCGATTTGCTAATGGTAAAACATTATGAATCGCGTAGCATTTTTGTTTTAAATAGGCTTAGTTTGAAACAACATGTGGATCAACGCACAGCACGGTTTCGTCGTGGAAGTGTGCTTTCGCGAAAATGGGTCCGTCCTCGCTGCAAAACTAGCGTTCCGTCACACATTTGAAATTCATTGTAATCGACAAGTACCGGGTCAAACATCAATTGTTTTGTGGGTAGAGAATTTCAGAGAAACTGGGTCTGTTATCAGGAGGAGACGGACGTTCAGGGACAGCTCGGACACCCGAAAACGTCGAGATAGTCAGGCGCTCAGTGTTACGGTCGCCTAGACGCTCTGCACGCATATATTGCGTCTCTGACCGCACTGTGCAAAGAATTCTTCATCAGGATCTTCATTCTCATCCATATAAGATGGTTGTTGCATAGGAATTATCCGGCAAAATTTACCTCAGGAGGCGGTTTTTTTTAGTGGCAAGTCACATTTTTACCTGGGTGGTTGCATGAATAAGCCAAACTTTTGGTACTGGAGTGCCGATAACCCGAGAGAGAAAAGCCTCTTTATAGTGAAAAAGTCAAAGTTTGGTGCGCCTTGTCAGAAATATGGAAAGTCGGGCCTTACATTTTTGAAAAAGGGAATCGCGCTGAAAGCGTCAACTCAGAACGCTACATAACGATGATTTAGACTTTTATCGTCCTAGCTCTTTCAGAATGGAATTCTCAGAATACCTGGTTTCTACAAAGTGGGGCGGCAGTCCACACATCACGACCATCATTGCAAATTTTGAGAGAAATGTTTCTCAGACGCTTGATCTCCTTGAGAGGCGATATTGCTTGGCCTGCACGCTCAACGGATTTAACTACAAAGTAAAGAGTCAGAATCTATATTTTTTGTGATTTAACGCCTTGTGACTTATTTGTGTGGGGCTACCTAAAAGCTTAAGTCTCTAGACATCATCGAAGGACCCTTAAAGAACTAAAAGACGCAATCCGTCTGGGAATTCGCCGAATACCACAAGAACTGCTAGCAAGAGTTATGCAAAACTTTAGAAATCGCATGCGGTAGTGCTGCGATAGTTGTGGGTAGTACGTTGCCGATATTCTTAAAGATCTTAAAGAGGCAATTCGCCTGGAATTTCGCCGAATACCATAAAAACCGCATGCGCTAGTGACCATTTTAGAAAAAGTCCTTAAGTGACACTCTTAAAATATCAAAATAAATTATTTGTGTTTTAAATATCATTTGTTTTATTAAATTTTAAAAATAGGGAGACAGTTATGCCGCACTGTTTACCCTATAGTTACTTTTATCTGAGACTGGTATACCTTGTAGGATTTTCCAATTTTGTCCTAACTTCGAGCACTTGTGGCGGTACGTCCAATGAAAGGCTTTGAACTGGAACTTTTATTGGGGCAGGTAGCGGTTGCTTAGATGGTTGTTGCTAAAAGAAATAATATTTATTTTAATTTATAACTTTTAGAATATATGTTTATAATGCTACCAAGTTTTTTAACCTAGTATATTAAATACTATTAGGCCGCAGTCAACAAGGATTATAAAATAGTTATTAGAGAATTATTGAAACATAGCCAGACTATTGTGCCAGGCACTATTTTGACACATTCACATTGAAAACTGACAGTTAATCCTTCAAAATTGACATACCAAAGTCGAATTTAAAATTTTCGTCATTTATTTTCAATTAATAAAAGAAGGCGCTATTTATTCCGATTAATATAGTAAACAAAGCCCGTGTGTTGAAAGATCACAGCTGATATTACAATGTGAAGTTGTCAAAATTGTATTAGCGGGAGCATAGGATTTGTTAATGCTATAAAATTTTATAATCTAGTTTTTATGAAAATTAAATAAAAAGTATAATAAGAAAGTTTCTGATTTAAAAATATTACCTTCAATCAAGGACTCCTTTGGAATTTTAAATGTAACTACAGTAGACCCGCGCTAGTGTGAACACGAAAAAAATCTGCACGTTCATACCATGGAGACCATTCACACTACCGAAGGTCTATTATCTTTTCTTATTACCTTTATCAACTTTTAAATGTAACAATTCTTATAACTTGGAGCAAATCTATAAGTTTCTGCTGAAAATGACAATTTAAAATATCGACAAATATGTACTACAAATATGAATTTTTATGAAACTTCGAAATTCACATATCATTAGGTAAAATACGATGTTATTTTAGTGCGAACTTATCTAGCTGACCAATGGGTGGCTACTGCTCGGTCTTAATATTTCTTAGGCTCTAACATCTATGTTGTTTGTTTCTGACTATAATGTAACCACTTTAAGTGATTCCAAACCATACTTTACTGCAACTTTTTTGGGTGTCTTCATATCGTTCTCAGATTGGCCTTCCAAACTTACCTCTGGGAGCAAGATTTAAAAACATCTTGGTTTTTACCATTTTGAAAAACAATACTGGTACTAGTATTTACCACAAAAAACGAATTAAAACTTAAAAGTAATTCTCGGTTATTCCCCTATATTATACCATTTGATTAACACCTCTTTTTCGTTTTTATACGATCGGGGCTCGTTACTTTTTATACTACTATAATACATTTATCTTCACTGTTCACACTACTGGGAGGTTCACACAAGCGTGTCTTCACACCAACGCGAGTCTACTGTATAAGTTTTTTTGGGTTTTCACTTTATCTAAAAAATGTGCCGAATCACCGTTTTTTTTAACTGCTTAATGCTTAACCTCACGAGGGTCCAAGATCTAATGGACACCTAACAAGAGTAACTGTATTTTCTGGTAATTTAATAAAATCCGCTATTTTTAGAATCTGTTGCCTTATTTTCTTAATTTAACAATTTTTATTGAGACAGCCAGACTTATGGCTTAAGTTTCTCCTCTGTCGAAAGGCTACCCAAAAATTTAAAGACAATACAATTTTTGATTGAGCTGAACCGAACCGAGCATGGCGGATCTTCCAATTTATAAACCGATATGACTCAAACTTGAAACTTTGCAGTGCCTAATTCAATATAATTTATGAGCATAAAGTTAGCGAAGCACCCATTGCAAATCGAATTGCGACTAGGTGGATAATTTGCCGTTAATTAATCGTGAATTAGTTGTGGAAAAATTATTATATTAAATTAATTTTGTCGCTTTTATTTTTGACCGTTTTTTTGGGTGCTTCACTAACTTCGTATAAAGTTAGCGAAGCACCCTTGTCAAAAATGGCTTTAGACATGACCTATCGAAACCGAATATGGTAGATAATTTGCCGCTAATTAGTCGTTAATTAGTTGAGGAAAAATTAATTTTGTCGCTCTTATTTTTGACCGTTTTTTTGGGTGCTTCGCTAACTTTATCTGAAGTTAGCGAAGCACCCTCTTAAAAATGGCTTTAGACGTGACGTATCGATTATGGTGGATAATTTGCCGTTAATTAGTCGGTAAATAGTTGTGGAAAAATTAATTTTGTCGCGTTTAGTTTTGAGTGTTTTTTGGGTGCCTCTCTAACTTCATATGAATTAAGCGAAACACTCAAAAAACGGTCAAAAATAAGAGCGAAAAAATTAATTTTTTCCACAACTAATTATCGAATAATTAGCGGCAAATTATCCACCATATTCGATTTCGATAATTCATGTCTAAAACCACTTTTACGAGGGTGCTTCGCTAACTTCGTATAAAGTTAGCGAAGCACCCAAAAAAACGGTCAAAAATAAGAGCGACAAAATTAATTTTTCCAGAACTAATTTACGACTAATTAACGGCAAATTATCCACCTAGTCGCGATTCGATTTGAGATCGGTGCCAAAATATGAAGTTAGCGAAGCACCCAAAAAAACGGTCCAAAATAAGAGCGATAAAATTAATTTTTCCACAACTAATTAACGACTAATTAGCGGCAAATTATCCACCATATTCGGTTTCGATAGGTCATGTCTAAAGCCATTTTTGACAAGGGTGCTTCGTTAACTTCATAGAAATTTACGAAGCACCCAAAAAAACTGTCAAAATAAGAGCGACAAAATTAATTTTTCCACAACTAATTCACGACTAATTAATGGCAAATTATCCACCTAGTCGTGATTCGATCTGCGATGGGTTCTTTGCTAACTTCATGCTCATATATAATTTTTGATCTAAGTTTTAAAAGAATCAAAACAGTGGATTATAGATACAGTTCCGGCCAAAATTTGAGAAACCACCTAAAATTGTATATAAATACTGTACCGACTATCAAGAACAAGTGTAGCATTTGAAAACTTTCATCCAGTTCTTAGTTCACGTACTTCGGCGATTTTCGATACAAAATCATTTAGTGTCATTAGGTGTTTGATGTTGATGAACCGCAATTTCTTACAAAAGGATAAGGCACCCTCATATGGGTTTTCCGTAATGCCTCAACCTTCATGAAATTTTGGTATGTTTTAGTCTGAACCTTTTTTATCAAAAGTTTTCATGGGCCCAACTCAAATTAATGACCAGTTTTTGAAATACAGGGTGTTGAAACTGATAATATCCAAGAAGCATAATAACTCTTTAGACGGGTTCTCCAAACATATACGCAGTGTTAGTAATACATATATTTATGATTTTTTTATTATTTTCAATCTGTACCTTTAAAACATTATCCACAGGGTGTTTAAGTAAATATTAATCGAATGTTTTATTAAGAAACAAGCTTTCGTATGTTATTTAAAATTATATTTGTCAACACACCCTGTATTAAGTACTTAATACGTCAAGAATCATTAAAAAACTAATAAATACTCTATATTATTATGTAATAGTAACATTGCGTATATGTTTAAAAAACCCGTCTGAAGAGCTTTTATGCTTCTTGAAACTTTGTATTTCAAAAACTGAAAATTATATTAAGTTGGGCCCATGAGAACTTCTGATGAGCAAGGTTTAATCTACAACATACTAAAGCTTGTTCTCAAAAAATCATTCGACTAATATTTACTTAAACACCCTGTAGATAATGTTTTAAAGGTACTGATTAAAAATAATAAATAAATCGTAAATATATGTAATAGTAACATTGCGTTTAGTTTTGGAAAACCCAAATAAAGAGCCATAATGCTTCTTGGACATTATTACTTTCAACACCCTGTATTTCAAAAACTGGTCATTAATTTAAATTGGGCCTTTAAAAACTTCTGATGAGCAAAGTTTTAGTCTACAACATACTAAAGCTTGTTGTCATTAAAACTTTTGACTAATATTTACGTAAACACCCTATAGGTAATATTTTAAAGGTACAGATTAAAAATAATAAATAAATCGTAAATACACGTAATAGTAATATTGCGTATATGTTTGGGAAACCGGTATAATGAGCTACTACTATGCTTCTTGGATATTATCACTTTCAACACCTTATATTTCAAAAACTGGTCATTAATTTGAGTTGGGCCCAAAAGGTGTACCTGATCCTTTATTTAATTTTTTTTACAAGAATTTCCAAGTTTTTAAGTATTTTCACGCGCGAATTGGCGTACTTTATTTGTCAAAAAGCCTAAACAAAGCCTCGGAGCAATGGATGGAAACTCTCGAAGACGAAAAACATGAAAACCTAGAATGCATCGAAGAAAACCAAAAATACAAACAGAATATTATTTAAAAATTCTATCAAAACACCAATATCCTAAAGCACGAAGAAAAGCTAAAAACAGATTTTGGAGGACAACGAGATTTTAAGTTTTAGAGTAAAAAACACATTTTAGATTTAAAAATATATTTTTTTCAAATTTAAAAAGTAAACTTGCACCTATTATACACTGTCCTGTTTGAAACTTCCACCCGGAATTTCTCAAGAACTGCTGAAAATTTTAAATAATGCCGAGACACGTCGGATATTGTGACTAGCAAATTTCCATTTGAATTTTGCTACTTCTTCTCTGACATCCATATAGTAAGGGATATCAGAGAGATGTAAACTAGTACTTACCCAATAAACGAGGTAAGAAGTCGTTTAATTTTTGGTCAAATTTAAAACTCTAACAACCCTAAAATTTCCATCTTTTTAAAATTCATTTTAAACTAAGAAAAGGAAAATTCATTCGAAATCCCTGCATTGTAAAAGGGTTGAGAATTAAGAATACTCCAAAACAAATTTATTATTGTATTTTCGATTAATCTGTATTTTGATATAACATTTTTTTTTCTAAATAAGGGTAAGACAAGACTGGTTTTGGTTATATTTCAGAAAATTTGCTGTAAACCTGTATAAAATTAAAAGCCTTTTATTCGATTAATAAGTAGTATTATCGATCATTTTGAATAATACACTTAACGACACTATGATAAGTGACCTTAGGAGTACTGGTAAACTGCTGTAGGCATTTTAACTACGCAAATGATAACCTAATTTTCTTTTGTCTCAAAAAAAGAACCGTTTTGGTAATTACGGTGACGTTCCGTGACTCTTTTAAATACGAGACATGTCAAATTATTTAAAGACACTAGTGTTACCTATATCACGTTTTTAAACTGTAGTGGCATCCCCGGCTTATATGCGTATCTTTTTTACCCAACTGCAGCACGGCGAAAGGAAGTAAAAACATTACGTTTTTCGATTGTTGTATGTAGGTATGTAAGTAAATATGTTTGTCTCACGCTAGAGGCAAAAAAAAGTGTCGTTGAATTGCTACTGATCCCGAAGGTGCTATATTTTTTTAAAACAGGATTTAGCGTGCCGGTCTTCAGACGACATTTTGTCACATGAGCCGGGTACTCATTACCGAGCCACGAGCCTCGAACAATTCTCTAAAGTAGACGTGAAAAAGGTATGATCGCAGCGCGCAACAAGCCATTCGCGACGAGCCAATAGGCGGTCGTCGTGCAATGCGCTTCAAATAAAAAAAAATACCATGAATGATGAAAAAGTATTGTCTATTTGAAAATTACAGGAATAGACCTGTTATATGGGACCCAAAAAACAAAGACTATTTAAAACACATTTATAAGACGATGCGTGGTTTATATGTTACTAGCCTAAAACAAAATGGCTTTGCCAGTAAGCCCGACCAGTGGCGGATCCAGGATGTCCGGGGGGAGGGGCCAAGGAGGGCAAAACACAAAATATTTTTTTTGCGGGATTTAATAAGAATTAGCTATAAAGTTTACCACTATGTGCAAATAAAATGTGCCGCAGGCGAAAATTTGAGTAAAATCAGTTAAATTTATTTAAAAAAAAATTGCGGCTTATGCTTTGGTTATTTTTCTTCTGGAATTAAAAATTATAAGTTTTATGTCAAGGAGGCGGGAGAGTCAGGCCCTTCTGCCCCCCCCCCCCCCTATTGATTCGCCACTGAGCTCGACTCGCACAAGCAGCAGCGAAAAAAAAATTGCCTGAACCAGACAAAATAACCCAGAGAACATGTATAAGTATTAAGTCATTATTGAAAAAGGGTACCCCTTTCATATTAGTTATTTTTCTTGTACAAATAAAATTGCCTCCAATATTACTCTAAAGCACTAAATTTAGTTTGATGCTGAAGTTGCTATTTGTTGTTAACATTTGTGTAAGACTGGCCCAAACGTCATACTTCGTTATCATAACCGGATAGAGGTTTGCAATCACTAAAATAAAAAAACCTAGTATATCATACGAATTTCAACATTATATTGCTCTATAAGTCTAGTTTAATGTTTATATATGTAAGTATCGCCGTCTGTTAAAAACAAATATTATTTCCTAATTTTTTTTTATAAAATAACATTTTAAACGCGTACCCTGGAAGAGCGTCATTACCGTTATCAGTACAGCATTTTAAACGTGTACACTGGACGAGCGTCATTACCGTTATCAGTATAACATTTTAAGCGCGTGCCCTGGAAGAACGTCATTACCGTTATCAGTGTAACATTTTTAAGCCGTGTACCCTGGAAGAGCGTCATTACCGTTATTAGTAAAACATTTTTAAGCGCGTACCCTGGAAGAGCGTCATAACCGTTATCAGCTTGTAATTCCTACATATCTACCGCTAGAGGCGTCTTAAGCAAGCGCGCGCGAATTGTTCGTATTCCTTCAACATCTCTCAATACAGAGATCGCAATGACCGAGTAAAGCCACATCTGTTATATGCAGTTTTTAGCGTTAATACCGTTGTTAGTATAGTGAGGCAAATAAAATATATTTATTTTTCATTTTATATATATTTTATGTACAAAATTTCTTGTACAAGTAAAATTGCTTTCAATATTGCTCTAAAGCACTACATTTAGTTTGATGCTAAAGTTGCTATTTAGTGCTAATATTTGTGGAAGACTGGCCACGTCATACTCCGTTATCATAAGATTGCATCCACTAAAACAAAGTAACCTAATGTATCATACGAATTCAATATTATATCGCCCTATAAGTCTAGTTTAATGTTATATATATAAGTATGTATCGCCGTTTGTTAAAAGCAAATATTATTCTTAATTTTTTTTTAGAAAATAACATTTTATACGTGTACCCTGGTAGAGTGTCATTACCGCTATCATTTTGTTATTCCTAAATATCTACCGCTAGAGGCGCTTTAAGCGAGCGCGCGCGAATTGTTCTTATTCCTTCAACATCTCTCAATGCAGATCGCAACGCCTGAGTAAAGCCACATCTGTTCTGTGCAGTTTGTAGCATTAATACGTGCATAGGTTAGCTTGTCCAATCATAAGTGGTAATTACCGTCATCACTAAAGTGAGGTAAACAAAATATATTTATTTTCCATTTTATACTACAAAATTTATTACCCAGAAAGAAAAAAGCAAAAACTCTTTTTACAAAACATACGTATAATCATTTTCGTTATCATCATCATTATCAATTTTAATTTAAAGTAATATGCTCACAGAAAACGTATACGGGATGCCATTATGAGTATTTAAAGTATATTTTTGAAAAAATCCTTGGCCACATTATTTTTATTTTCTTAAAATATTTATATCTATCGACTCCTAGTTGGGGTAGCTTTGACCTCTTCACTTTAGAGAGGGAAAGTCGGTCAAGTGATACCTGGTTTAAAAGAGTTTTTTCTATTCCTTTACAGCCCTTCACAGCATTGATATTATTTCAAAAATTAATAGATTAGTTTTTGAGATATTCGCAATTTAAGTAAAAAAGTAAGACTGACAGCTTACTATTTTCTTACAAGTATACTATTACAAATAGATTTAGCAATTTTTTTTTAAATATTTTTTTTTATTTAAGAAATGTATTTATGTAGGTAAACTTTTTCAAGAGATGTGTATTTATGTCTCAAATTTACTGGGTACTTTCTTTTAATTTAAGGTTTCGATATCGCGCTGCGAGCCCCGAACAATGCCGTCTACATTAGCGAATACGTTGATCGATGCTCGTGGTTCGTTAATGAGTACCCGGCTTAGGCTTTAAGGCATACAAATTATCGAAATTTCAGGCGATTTTATTGAAATTCCTTTGATTAACCATTGCAAATATCCTCTAATCTGCCGTAGTTACTTTGTTGTCCTCCCTGCTACCACCCATCTCCCCTCCTGTCATTCCCCTCACCCGATCCAAAAAACATTTTCGCATAATTTTATCAAATATAGAGCGATTTCAAAAATTCTTTCTGCATACGATTTTAGATTTTTTTCCAACACCATTTTACTGATCCTCCCCACCCCCCGTCTCTCTCTCTCTCCTCCCTGCCATCCTTATTAGTAATAGTTTTAGCTATAACTTTCACAAATATAAAGCAATTTTAAAAGTTCTTTCTGCACACGCTTCAAGACGTTTTCCAACATTATGTTACTAGTTTCCCCCTCCCTGTCTACTCCTCTCCCTCCTTATTAGTAATAGTTGTAGCTTTACCTTTCACAAATATAAAGCGATTTCAAAAATTATTTCTGCACATGCTTTAAGACTTTTTTCCAACATCATTTTACTAGTTTCTTCGTTCCTCTCTCTCTCTTATCCACACCCTCCTTATTAGTAATAGTTGCAGCTATACCTTTCACAAATTTAGAGCAATTTCAAAAATTGTTTCGGTACACGCTTTAAGATTTTTCTCGACACCATTTTACTAGTTCCCTCCTCCCACTCTCCTCCGCCACCTTCACTCAATGGAGGGAAACGCTGTTCGCGTCCTAGGCTTTAAGGCATACAAATTATCTAAATTTCAGGCGATTTTATTACGTACTTTTTGGGTAAAGCTAAATGAATTGTAAATGCATAGTGCTCTTTGTAAGGCTGAATAAGAATTAAACCTAAAAGTTGGAAAAACAAAAAATAAATAAAAAAAACACCCAACTGCTAAATTTACTTGTAACTACTAGTCGTAGTTGGGTACAAAATTACCCAATAACCTTATTCAGAAAATACAAAACTGTATAATTTCGTAAGTGAGCTTTGGGCATCAAAACTAAAAGTTGAAGCATGTCGTAAATTATAGGTATATCTATCAATTTTGTACTCAACTGCGACTAGCACCTACAAGCAAAATTAGCAGTTGGGTGTTTTTTTATATTAAATATATTTTTATTGCTTTTTTAATTTTCGGTATCTCTATACTCGAACACACGGCTTTTTGCCATGCAAGGTTTGGGTACCTAGATATAAACTATTTTGCCATTTTATCGTTTTTTCGTATGTAAGTTTATTTTTACTGTACAAATTACCTGTTGTTGTTGTTGTTGTTTAGCTGCAGTGGCCCTTTGTTGTTCCAGTATTGAATGGTCTCGCATTAGCTGAAGCTTGAGTTGCGTTCGGGTTTGTGGCGTGGCAGTCTTCAAATTTGGTGCGCTAAAAATGTAAACTAAAATCACCAGTATGCACTCATCATCAATGAATGAAATAATTACAATAAGCTACAACTTGCAAAGAAAATTGAAAAAAAAATTGCAAACCCGACAATATTCTTTTAAAACCCATAATACGATTGTTTGTAAAATGTAAAATTTTCTTTAGTTCAGAAGTTATACGGGCCCCTACACGATTTAAGGGTATGCACCGCCATTTGAGCTTGGCATAGTACCCAAAACAAAGTACTCCGAACACTAAGCCCTTTGGAAAAGGAATATCAAGCAGCAAGCACCAAGTACTTTGGAAATTTTACGTGCTTGCAATTACTGATTACGGAGAAAAGTGCTTGAGCCCTTATTTAAAGTGCTTGCATCTTAAAGTGCTCGTAAGCTCCTTAGGTTCCAACTGCTAAGAACTTAAATTACCAATTACTCAGCACCGTATTGAAAAAGTGCTTTGAGGCACTGCGCCCCAAACATTAGTGTGATCAAAGCACTTACACAGCTTTCAAAGCAATTACTACATACATGAAAATGGCCCATGATTGAGCCATATGACAATAATTAGACAAATAGATATGCAACTTTACCTATATGCATATCTATTTCTCTTGTGTAATCTTTACACATAAATAAGATAAGTTATGCTTTCACGCTGACTGATCCATCACGCTATCGATTTGAGGCTATAATTGTCTATAAGACGCTTCTGAAAAACTGTTCATCATACATGATTAAGATTAAGAAATATTTGTGTTCATCAACTCCAAGGCCGTCAACTCCGCATATAAAATAACAGTTAAATATTATTTATCATAAAATAGTATACTTAAATTAAGTTTTCTCTTCACCTATGCCGTTAAAAGTTAACTAAATATTTAAGTCCAATGATGTTCATGGCTCTCTTTCTACAAAGTGTTTTAATAAACTTTTTAGAGTGACCCAGTTCTGGTATATTTATTCAGTATTGTTAGAAGCTCTTCTCCATCCATTTCAATATGACTAAATTAACAGCATTGTATGATATCCCCAGGGCTGGTTCGGAGCCGAAAAATCCGGCAGTTGCAGCTTCCCTCGCTGCTTCGTCTGCGACCTCATTTCCCTCGGGCCCAGAATGCCCTGGTATGCATACTAATGACACATTGTTAGCGCTACCAAGCGCATTAACGAATCCCTGCAGCCCCTCACGGTTCTCAATGATACCGTATACTGCCATCCTTAGTAAGACCCACCTATCTACGTTTTCACTTATTTCGAGAAAAGCGAGTTTAAAGTTTAAATGCTTGCTAAGAGTACATAGTAATATTTTTTTTGTTTTTCAAAATAAAATACTTCCGAACAAAAATGTTGGTATTTTTCTTAAAAAACAGATGAAAGTTACCTATTTGAAGCCATTTTCGGTCTCATTTTTGATTTTTTTGCAGATAGGTGGGTCTTACTAAGGACGGCAGTATAGGAATCAAGCGCTCTTAGGGAGGGCTGCTTGACTATCAGAGAAGATTTATTGTCCTGTTGGTCCATTCGTGGTCAGTAAGCCACAGGCACACAGTTCAATGACTACGGGTTCGGCCTGAAATATAGTAGCCAATTGGTCGAGACTGTTAAATCTCGACTATTTTTTGGATACTAACTACTAAAGCTATCGTTATTTGACCTGTTCTCCCTCTTCGGGAGGATAATGTTGTATAGCTTTCTGCGCAAAATGCGACGTAACGTTGCCTCGCTTAACGGGCGTACATACATAACTGAAAATATAGAAAAAGATAGGCGGGTCCGACCAATTTCGAAATTTTGATGTGGTTTGATCAACCATACTTCACTTTTTGTTTGTTTATCTCAATGACATTTTCTTTTTGTGATTTGCGATCACTTTTGGTTATCAGAATCATGAAGGCCTTAGCTGAATAGAAGGTAAAGACAAAGCAAATCCACTGGACACCAACTGACGACCTCCACTTGCTAATACTGATACTTTTTTATTTAAAGGAAGCTTTCCAAAGAAAAACGTGTATGTGCTATACTGTATTATAGGCCATAGAATTTCCCTTTAAATGGTGTTTATCTTATCTTGGCCGTGGCTTATAACCTCTAGAGATTATTATCAAATCAGTCAACTCGGAGGTTCTTACTCTCTTGTTTTTCAAAAATACCTAAAACTGATCTCTGCTAGTATCAGAGGTAAGTTTGGTAAGTTATTTTAAAAATGTTCTGCAAAAATGAAGAAAATCATCTTTTTTTAATTTTTGCATTCCTCAAATGTCACTTTTTTAGGCAATTCTCCCATTTAAAATGCGAACAGACAATCAGATTACATACATACAGACGGATGTAAATGTATTTTTTGTATTTAGAGGGCTTAATTCGTAAATATCAATCAAAATTTCAATATGTAATGATTTCCAGAATGTGTATCATTCCATCTAATGAACGAGATAATAAAAAGGAAAGTAGTTGTCCACTTAAAAAATTTAACTAATTTTTTATTTATTTATCAGTAGTGGGTTTACGATGATGCAATAGTAATTTAATTTAAATTTTACTGTTTGTATGTGCGGCAAATTTATCTATCCTTAAAATGTTTGTACCACAATTCTTTAAAATGTCAAATGTACACTTTGTCCTTAACCTTAGCCGGTTTATTTGCGTTCAATATTGGAGACGGCTTTTCAGAGTTTGTCCATCGTCGTGCCACCTCGAAAACGTTTTCTCCAATAAAACACTCAGTGCATCCTATACAGGAAACATTGTAAACAATACGCCGGTAACCGAACACTATTTCAATAATGCCACAGGCGAACGAAAAACAAAAATCGCTTCAACAATGCCTGTCTGTACGCTGTGCCCGCACAGAATCATCCGTGGCGGGGAATGCTGACGATTCCGCTCGTTCGGTTTTGCTGACGCGAGGCGGCGCGGTCACTGAAATAAATCAGATAACCGAAAATCATAAAAAAAAATTCCGGGCCTCCAAACCGGAATTCTGAGATTGACTTTTTATGCAAACGCCCGCCAGCTTATTAAGCTACTAAACACATATGAGTTAATACATTTCGATATCCTAATTCTGATACGTCGCACAGTGCGGACTCCTGTGGGCAATATTCGAAAAACTGTACATTTTAAAAGTTTTAATGTTGCAAAAGTGAACAAAATAAATAGTTAAAGTCGTTATTCTAAAACAGGTACAAAAAAATCGTATAAAATACCTATCAGAAAATTAATTTTACTGGTTCTGCATTTAAATATAAAACATGTTTTCTTTAAGTATTACAGTGATATATATTTACGCTATTTGTTTAAATAAAATTTTGTCAAATTGACGTCTCGCTTTTAAAATAATTTAATTAAAACTGTTATGCTTACAAAAAAAAATATTTTTTAAATTTTATTAAGGTTATAAAAAATTGCAAGGTCTGGCATATATCCTAAATATTAGTCCAATGAATTAGCAAAAAGGTAGCATAAATATTTTTTGCTACTGGCTGCTACTAAGGGTGCTGTATTTTTTTAAATAATATATTTCAATCCTAATAATTTATAACACATTGGTTACCACCCCGGTTGAGAGGCCTTACATCATCTCCTGTTTAGGTTTACCCTTAAAACCAGTCTTGCCGCCATTTGGACAAATATAAAATTGTGACAGCTCTCATCAACATCAAAAATGGCGGCAGCAAGGTGTCAAAAATGGCACTAAATCTGGAGAAGATATGAGGCTTATTATTCGGTTATGGCGAGTGGTTATAGGTGATAATAAATTTTAAAAAAATTCCCAAAATATTTATGGTACTGTGAGTAAAATGGAAAATTAAATATTTTAGAATGGCAAATCGCATTGGCCGTTTTTTGTCAATGGGAACGCACAAAATCAATAATTTGAGGTAGTCAATAAAATTATAAAAATACTGCTACCACTCTTAAAATATATATGCCAAAAATTATTCTGGTGTTTGTGTGGGCGAATATTTAAAAAAAAATCGTTTTCGCACTTTGGAGATCAAAAGTGCGCTTTTTATCACAAATTTTAGGGATAAAGTATCACTTTTTAGGGATAAAGTATCAGTTTTTATCCCGTGGCCTCTCACGTAAATCTGAAGGTGTTTAATATTTTCAAAAAAAATCAACCCTTGTTGGGTTTAGAAGAATATTCTGACAAAAATAACCAAATTCTAAATAAGGCGTCATTAAATTTTTGCAAAAGTCTCAGTTTTAAAAAGAAGCTATCGGGACAAAACAAAATTTATTTTCAAAACCGTTATTTCGAATGGTTAAATAAAGATATTATATCTGAGAAATTTTGTTATAAAACGGATTCAGAAAAATCAAAAAATACAGATTCGGAAACAGAGGCCGTACCCGGACCGAGTCTGGACGGCCTAAAACGGCTTTCTTAGAATCATCTTTAAGAACCAAGAAACTGAGGGTGCAATGTGTATTTTGGGGTTGCTAATTTAATTTTTCTGGAAGGGACTTAGCCCCCCCAAGCCTTTCTAACTACGCCCATGAATCCGAATAAAAAAAATAATTTTAGTTTGATTTTTGACACAAAAGTAAATTGATTTTTATTTTTAACGTAACTGTAGGTTAAACTGAATGCACTTTAATTTATTTTTTTAATATTTTAAATAAAATGACATATATATATTTTTTAAAGTTTTACTTATTTTAACCTTTAGACTACACTTCATCACATACCCTATAAAAAATTAACTTTTTTGAAAAACAACAAAGATATTGATTATTGTCCAAAAACCCTATTTTTGTCCGCACTGTGCGTCGTAACCCACAAGGTTAGTTAGGAATTATGCATAGAGGATCCTGAACTTTGGGTTGTGAAATAAGCTAGATGATTTTGACAAATCTGTTTAAAAATTGCATGCATAGGTAGATTAAACTATTTTCAATAATAAAAAGTAAATAAAAGTTAACTTAGTGAATTCTAATATGTAATTTTCCAAGTATTTTCTTAATATTGTATAAAACTCCAGTAAATGAACAGGCATCTCCAATTACTGAACCAACAAACCAGTGAATGAATGTATGAGGTTTTTTCGTAAAAAATGACAGATCAGAAATGAAAATTGACAGATCTATGATAAAAAGTAAAAGACCATTCAAGTGTGAAAATTAGCGTTTAACTTCATACACAGAAAAAAAGAAGTTCTTCAGTTAAGAAAAGTAGTTTTGTTGAAAAAACTATCTCGACCCAAAAGCAAAAGTCTCCAAACAAATTGTTTTCTTTTCATCTAAGCAAACCGCTTGTTTTGGGAAAAAAAATTTCGTCTTGGTAATTTATTTATAAACTGCCTTTAGCGAAGAAAAAGTGGTTTTGAAGCAAGATATAAAATGTCTTACTAATATCTTCTTAACACAAATAAAGCTTTATTTTGCGTCAAGACTTTTAATTTTTTAACTCAAAATATCCGGCATCTCAAAACGAAAATGGCGATGTATTCCATAATACTAGAAAACACAAAACAAGAAGATTGCCGCTTCCATTCAAAACAAATCAATTTTCTTGGATTAAGGCAACTTTTATTTTCAACGGAAACCAGCAGTTCAAGAGAATAGTTTTTTTTTGTTAAGAAAATATCGTCTTCGTGCATAGGAAAGCAGATTTTTTCTTGGATCAAAGCAAGTTGCATTGACTGAAGACATTTTTTTTTCTGTGTAATAAGTGTCTTTTATGCCTTGACAAATTGTAGCCCAGTCTACGCTCGTGTTAGAAACTTTTCACCTCAGGATAAAAAATGCCACTGTTACCTTTGGTACAGTATTATTCTCAAAAGTATATAAACATATAAACGGTCATTATATGCCAAGGAATAAAAGTGTCACTTTTTCTTCACAAGCTTTGTACGCTATTCTTCTACTTTTTGATTTGGTATTTTTTTCTATTTTTTTGGTGTTTTTAGGTTTCGATTTTTTTTTATTTAGATTTTTATTGTTTTATCCCTGATCAGTCACTTTTAATCCCGAATTTTAACATTCTGTCCTGGGTTAAAAAGTGACACTTTTATCCCAAAAATGCGGAATAAAATGTAAGTAGCAGTTAGTTTAAAAGTCTCACAGAAAATAAAAACCTACAATATAAAAACTAAAAAGCAGCCAAGGTTTTATTATTAAAAAAAAATACCGTGTTTTTTATAAAAAAAATAACAAAATATAGTAACTATTAATAGTCATTAAGGAAACAAAACTTCTGAAATGTTCTTTACAATGTTCTGATACTGGAACATTTGGTTATGGTTATAAGTTTTTTAAGGGTCTTTCATCTCTTGTCAGAATGCGCTTTTTTTTGGTTCTGTTCCTTTTATCTCTGTATCGCTGACGTTTTTTTTGGTAGGCTTAATCATTTTTTTTTTTGGAATCAATGTTCTTCTTCTTCTCTTTTATTTCATCTTCTTTTTCTATCCTTCCCTTCTCTTTTTCGTTGTGTGTATATAAACATCCAAATATTGTAATTTTAATTTTTTGTCTGTAAAAACCCAGCATAAAAAATGCCAGAATGATTTAATATAGGTATATATAGGTACGCGAAAGTTCCAATAAATGAACAAATGAAGACAAGTAAATGAACACCGTTCATTTAATAAAATACTACTTGAAATGAGAAAAATATTTTAATTTGGAAGCTTGTTTTATAAAAATTCTTACTTCAAAGCCTAGTTTCTTGTTTTCTGCAAATATGTAAATACCCAGTGAATGAACACCTTGTTCATTGATTGGATTTTCGAAATATCTGTGTATCAGTAATTAAACATGTAAATATTTTAAACAAACATTTCATTAGGTTGAGTTTATTGTGAAAAGCTTGGTTCTTTATTAACTATAATTACTGCTAAACACCCAAAATGTACCAAACTCCCTTTATAAATGCAGAATCCATAGTTCTATAAATCATCACTCCCAGCTTACCTTAATAAAATATGGCTGCCTGCGACAGAAACAGAAGAAAATGCAAAAGCGTATCGTCTTATTTTACCAGAAAATGGAGCCAATTGTTCATTTACTGGGTGCTGTTCATTTACTGGTGAACTGACAATATATGATGCTAACCTCACAACCAACAAAAATATAAAACGGTCATTCCCGCGATTTCTAACAAGTCGTATACTGCTTACGCTGTTTAATTTGCTTTAAACTTGTCTTATCTCTGTAAAATTTTGTTAATTTGGGTTGCGAAGTATCAGAATTAGGGTACCGATTTTTAAATTTCTACATATCGTTAATGCCATAGTACGCTATTTCTCAGGGTATTCGCTCGACCTGATTTTTATAATTCTTCATTTCCACTGTTAGGGCATAAAGTCAAATTAAACGTATGTTTCTCACTCAGTGGAGGCGCGTGGTAAAAAGCTTTGGGAGTGCACCCCAAAAAAAAAAAAATTGCGGCGCAGGCGGATATTTAGTTAGATATTAGTTATCTACCTATTATTATTGAAATTTGAATATTTTCTCTTCTAATGGCAAAGATGAAAATTTAATTGTTTTTAAATATTGCACCCTAATGCTATCAGAATTAGAAACTTCCGCCATTGTCGTAAATACCAAATCGTTGAATCAAAACAAACCGCCAGCGCCCGACCGATAATGCCAAATTAGTGGTGTGCAAATACTATCTACTCGATACTTTAATATCTGATACATGGGCGGATTCGAAGTAATCGAATATCCTTCGACGCCAAATACTCGTTACTCGAATCCCGAATGGGACCGAAGCCGAAGTGTTACTTTCGTATCAATTGTATCGGCATCGGCCGTATGAGTAACGAGTTTGGAGTACTTGTAATCATTTGGACCGATATTTATATATTGGATTTACCGATAATATAATATAAATAATAATAAAATCTAATACTCGAATAGAAAGTATCAGTATCTACTCTACTCAATACAAAGAAATCGTTGCACATCACTATGCCAAATTGTCTAAGTGCACTAATTAAAAGTGCCCTTGAGCTTCTCTAACATGCAACGCGAACCATGGGTGCGGGGGGCGTCACGGGGGTGCGGGCGGCATCGAGGCTAGTTTTTGCACAGATTTTGTCCTAGGCACTGCCGCAGGAAGGTTCAGATTCTATGTACTGTAAAATTCTATTGGGACATGTCGTCCTCTCTTTCTATATTTCGTAATTAGAATGTGACACAACATCTACGGAGCAAATAAAAGTGAATAATTAGATTCGAACTAACTATATAGCGCATCCGCCAGCATGCACCGCAGGTAGTTTGAACATGAATACAAACACATACATACCGGGTATTAATTTGTAGGTAATATTCCAGTCTTTAGTGAATTCCGTTTGGGGTAATTATTAATTAAATTTTAGTCTTTTTTTAAGTAAAATTTGGGAGTGCACGTGCACATGTGCACTTATGGAGAAACCGCCACTGATCTCACTAACTAACGCAAATTTTTATTCAAAACCATAAACAACGAAACAACGGGTGAAATTAAAAAACAAAAAATCCTAAAAATATTGTGCTTAGCACAGTATAAGAACAGTACTTCCGTCTAATTTGAGTTCATACCCGAACAGTGAAAATCAACAATTATAGCATTCAGTTGAACGGCTTGTTCGAGCGAACACACTGAACCCTCAATTCGTAAGGCGTTGGCGTACAAAGCCCAAGGTTCCGTGTTCAAGTCTCGGCTGAGCACAGAAACTTTTTTAATATTATTTTTCCTTCTTCCACTAAACTTACCTACCTTAAACGCAAAAAGTAAAAAAATCCAACGATGACCTCTTGCAGTGTGTAAAGTGGTAATAATGTAACATTTTCAACAGAGGCTACGGTTTTAGAGTAACGTAGACCATGCCACCAAAAATGCGTACAGTATCTCCACTTAAATTTTAGATTGGCTTCCTAGAAATACTAAAAATAAAATCAATAGTATAAAGCCAAAGTTAATTTATAGACATAACTAGGAGATAGGTGATGTCAAAAGTATAAAAAACAAATCGTCTTGAGGGGCTTGGAATTTTTTTTTCCTTTTATTTGATAGATTAAAACGGTGAAAAATATATTATTTTAATATACTCTATTTCCAAGTTCCGGGGGGAGGCTTAAGCCCCCAAGAACCCCCTGTAAATGTTTATGTATAAGTAATATACATTTTATTTAAGTAAAAAACCTTTTGTTAAAATTATTAGGCATTAAAAATACCACCAAAGTAGAATCCCTATCCGTCATCATAAAGGACAAAAAATCGTCTAAAATCTTGAAGGAAATTGGTGTAACAATCCGATTTCATAAACGTAATTACTGATAACCAGTCCTCCATAAATGCACATGAGCACGTGCCGTCCCAAATTTATCTTCAAAAAATATTAAAATTTGACCATTCTTAAATAATAATCGCATCATAAATTATTAATAGTCCTCAAAAGAAATTCACCAAAAACTTGAATACTAACTAGAAATGAATACCCGGTGTGTATATATTGTATTCGCGTTCAGACGAGGATGCATAGGTAGGCTGCTGTCGGCGCCGCGCTTAACTGGACCCAACTTCTGTGCACGGTGAGAGGACGAAATGTCCCTAGAGAATTTTACAGTACACAGAATCTAGGCCTTACTTACTTCTTGTGAATCAATTGCGGCGATCGATGCCGCCTGCACCAACGTCAACGGTTACCGTTGGCTGTTAAAGGTAGCTTATGTGCATCTTAAATTAGTGCACTGAGACAACTTGGCGTTGTCGGTCAAGCCGTATTGTTTTGATTTCGAGGAATTCGTAGTTACTCGACGGCCCAAAAAGATAGGCAATTTTTTTTTGGGTGTGCACCCCATTGTTTTATACCGCACGCGCCGCCACTGCTAATAAGCAGATATTATCCAACGCCTATTATCCAATATAAATTTATCATAAAGTCCGCCGTCATAATCCCTATATCTTACACCGCATAGCAATACAAAATTCGATCTTCTTTGGTTGCTTAAAATTGACTAGGGTCAGTGCACCAGTAAATGAACAGCAACCAGTAAATGAACAGTTTGCTCTATTTTCCGGTAAAATAAGAAGATACGCTTTTAGGTCTTCTTCTGTTTCTGTCCTATGGCTAACCAACTTCTTTCGTGTTTCTTCACCAGACGCGCTGGAAAAATCCGTTTGTGTATTCTCGGCACTTAATGCATGTAGTCGATGTTTCAATGCACCGGCCAGGCAGCCATATTTTGTCAAGGTAATAAACGGAGTTTCGTACATTTTGTGTGTTTAGCAGTAATTATAGGTAATAGAGGACCAATTTTTTCACATTAAACTCAACCTAATGTAATGTATGTTCAAAATATTTGCATGTTCAATTACTGGTACACAGATATTTCGAAAATCCAGTCAATGAACAAGGTGTTCATTCAATGGATATTTGCATATTTGCAGAAAACAAGAACAAGACTTGAATGCTAGGTTTGTACAGAAAAAAAGTTAAATTTAAAATTATCATATTTTGCTGTTTTTACACACACAACGAAAAAGGAAAGGGAAGGACAGAAAATGAAGATGAAATAAAAGAGAAGAAACTAAAAAGGAAGAAGCGAAGGTGAAAATTGACTCTTAAAAAAAACTGATTAAGCTTACCAAAAAAAAACGTCAGCGATAAAGAAATAAAAGAAACAAAACTAAAAAAAGCGCATTCTGACAACAGATGAAAGACCCTTTAAAAAAACTTAGAACCAAAACCAAATGTTCCAGTATCCGAACATTGCAAAGAAAATTTTAGCGCTGGTTTTTCTGATGGCCATTTTTATATTTACATGTTGTAAGTTTTGTTTCCTTAATGACTACTAATAGTAACTACATTTTGTTATTTTTTTTTATAAAAAAGACGGTATTTTTCAAAAATAAAACCTTGGCTGTTTTTAACTTTTTATGATGTACGTTTTTAATTTCTGAAGCCTTTGAGACGGAGGACCTTCTAACAGAAGACGGGCAGATTCCTTAGCGAAGGAAGGACGCAGTAGGGGGGATGCCCTGGGGTTGGCGAAAATGGTGCTTCATGGGCCTAGTCGCCAGGCCTAGAGCCTACCCCACACCACTACAGTAGCGTGTCGTGGATAAAAGGGCGGGGGGGGGGGGCGAAGACCTTAAGGGGCGCAAATATAGGTATGGGAGTCAAATAAATTACAAACCTTTTTTTTAAATAATAACACTATTAATTCTATTTTTTTCTTAAATGACGCCAGGGGCGCCAACCGCAGAGGGAGGGGGGGTTCGCCCCCCTGCCCCCCTATACGACACGCCACTGCACTACTACTACTACTAACACGAGCGTAGCCAGAGCCACAAATTGTCAAGGCATAAAAGACACTCCTACTGTATAGTTATACGCTATTTTTTACACTTTTGGACTTGCTTCCGTTGTTTTTCTTTTATTAGATTTTTGCTCTTTTATTTTTTCCATAGTCTTCTACTTTTTATCCTAGATTTGTCAATTTTCATTACTGATCTGTCACTTTTTACGAAGAAACTCGTATGTTCATTCACTGGTTCCTTATTGTTCAGTAATTGGAGATGCCTGTTCATTTACTCGCGTTTTATACAATAATATGAAAATACTTGAAAAATGACAGATTAGAATTCACTGAATTAACTTTTATTTACTTTTTATTATTTAAAATAGTTTGATCTACCTATGCATGCAATTTTTAAACAGATTTGTCAAAATCATCTACATTATTTCATAACCCAAAGTTCAAAATTCTCTTATTCGGTCATTCACTGGTGCACTGACCCTATAGAGGTTAGACAGAAAGACGCTTTAATTGCATATCAGTATCAGAACTCTTTCTTAAGGTGGATGACATACGTAAATACATATTATTTTTTGACCGCGGACAATTTTCTTATTGTCCCGTTATTACGAAGGACTTTATGATAAACATCGATTTTGCTCATGTCTTGGTTTGATAAATTGTATTTTTGATAACATCTGGTTATTAATAATTCCGTTTTTGACATTGGACTGTTATACCAGTTACTTTTGTCATATTTCTACGATTTTTCTTTAGTAACTTTAAGGTCTGCAAAAACGTGCGACTAAAGGCATTTCTGAGAGTCACCACAACATCCAAAGCCATAAACTTATTTTTATATGTTCGAGTGATAAATCAGGGCAAAGGGTATGGTATAATTACTTATAACAAAAATGATAAGTAAAAAACGTGATAATAAGTTGTGACGTAAATACTATTGTAGTGATTAAGTATTTACTTGTTAAGCGGGTAGGGGACAATTCACCGCAACCGATTCCCCGCAGTCGAATCGCCGCGGGTCGATTCGCCGCAGGGGCAATTTGCCGCGAGATTTTTTTTTCATGATAATACCATTGGCCATTGTTTAAACAGTTTTCTTTTGTAAACTGACTTCATAAAGTATATTTGTTTAATTGTTTAATTATAAGTTTTTCAAAGTTTTTGAACTAGGTATTGGGTGATTACTATACATTTCAGCATTTTTCTTACAAGAAAAAATACATAAAATGGCGGATCCAAAAAGCGGATTTTTCCATTTATGAACTTTATGAAGCAATATGCATCAAAGTCGGAACTTTGGGGTGTTTCAGGTCGCTGATTATGATTTTTAACGTAAACTTTAAAGAAATCAATCTACATCCACAATGGCGCACTTTATTATTTTCACACCGATTTGCCAAAAAACTTGAAACATCACGACGCTTAAGGTGCAAGTTTTTTACTCAAATTTAGAAACAAGACAATGGCGACTCCTAAATGGCGAATTTTCCCATTTATGAACATGCATCAAATTAGAAACTGGATGCCTTGTTGCTAAAGAAATACAAAAATTGAAAAATAAACCTAAGAAACCGAATCTCATACCAAACGTGAGTACAAATAGATAAAACCAACAGACAAGAAACACAGTCACACAAAACTCTGTGACAAGGACATACAGCCAAGTAGCAGCAACAGCTACTATACCTGATATTAATATCAAAATAGTAGTCAAAATACTATGGAACAAACACTTCAATTAATTTTGGAGAAATTGAACAAACTTGATGAGCGACTAACTAAACTAGAAAGTAGCAATAACGGAGCTACCAATATGCCTCAAAATGGTCAGTTATCTTAGAATTCTAGCTTGGAATGCCAATGGTCTCTTGCAACATCAGCAAGACTTGCAAGTTATTCTAGACATAGAAAAAATTGACGTCTGTCTTGTGTCAGAAACGCATTTCACTAACCAGTCTCACATCAAATTTAAGGGTTATAAAGTGTATCATACAACTCACCCTAGCAATACTGCACATGGGGGAAGTGCTGTAATTATTAAAGAAAATATATCACACTATGAGGAGATGGGATATAAAACCATAGAGATTCAAGCTACATTAGTAAGTGTAAAAACCAAAACATATACACTAGTTATAAGTGCTGTCTATATACCACCAAGGCACTTACTAAAGAAAAATCAATATCTTAATTTTCTCAGAAACTAGGAAACCGTTTTATAATTGGAGGTGACTTTAATGCAAAAAATACCTACTGTGGATCTAGACTGACGAATTCTAAAGGAAAAGAACTTTTGCAAGCTATTGGTGAATATCAATGTGAGCCAATATCAACTGGTAAGCCCACATACTATCCAACAGATCCAGGAAAAATTCGAGATCTAATTGATTTTTGTATAGTAAAAAATATATCTTTAAGTTTTGTAGATATAGAAGAAAGTTTTGATTTACACTCAGATCATTCACCTATTATTCTAACTCTTAGTAAAAACATAATAAAGAGAGAAGCAAATATCTCACTAGTTAATAATCTGACTGACTGGATTAGTTTTAAACAAAGTCTGCCAGAAAAAATAAACCCATCAGTACCATTGCAAACGCCAGAACAAATCGATAAAGAAGTTTTGTTACAAATATTCAACAAGCAGCTTGGGAAAACAGTCCAAAACCAAAGAGAATTTCTAAGAGAAAAAACTATCCAAAGGAAATTAGAGACCTTATATTGGAAAAAGGAAACTAAGAAGAAAGTGGCAGCAAAGCCGTGATCCTCGGGACAAAACAAATCTCAACAACATGACGCAGCGCATTAGGCGAGAAATTCTAGTAATAAAAAATGAATCTATTAACCATTTTCTTAATGAACTTACAGATGATAAAAATACCGACTATTCCCTTTGGAAAGCAACCAAAGATTTTAAAAGACCAATTATCCAAATTCCACCCATACGAAAATCTAACAACCAGTGGGCAAGGAGTAACAAAGAAAAAGCAGATATTTTTGCAAGTCATTTAGAAAAAACATTTCAGCCCCACGAAACACCAGATGAAAACTTTCATTTAAATGAACCCCATCAAATCGAAGATCTTTTGCAGCACCAAAAGAAATGTTAAGAGAAATCAAAAATATTAATTCGAAAAAAGCCCCAGGGTATGATCTTATTAACGGGGTAGTCATAAAACAACTCCCCAGAAAAGCTATCGTAAAACTATGCAACCTAATTAATGCGTCCTTTAGGCTTAGGTATGTACCTAAACTGTGGAAAGTTGCAGAAGTTATCATGATCCCAAAACCGGAAAAACCACTCCATGACGTGTCATCTTACAGGCCAATATCTTTGCTGCCAATTATATCCAAGCTGTATGAAAAATTATTGCTTAAAAGAATAAAACCCATTATAGAAAGACAAGAAATTATTCCGTCTCATCAATTTGGTTTTCGAGACAAGCATTCCACCATAGATCAAGTACACAGAATTACTAATATAATAGAAAAAACACTAGAAGAAGGAAAAGTTTGTTCTGCAGTTTTTCTATATGTAGCACAAGCATTTGTGTGGCATGAAGGCCTTAATTTTAAATTAAAACGGTTTCTGCCAAAACAACATTCGGATATTTTGGAATCATACATATCTGATAGACATTTTAGAGTAAAACAGGAAGACTCATACTCAAATTTAAGAGAAATTCAAGCCGGCGTGCCCCAGGGTAGCGTACTAGGCCCATATCTATACTTATTATTCACTTGTGATATCCCAAAGCCAGAACATTGCCACTTAGCAACATTTGCCGATGATACTGGTTTATTGACGGTAGAAAAATCTATTGAAAAATGTATAGAAAAACTTCAGGATGCAGTCACCCAAGTTGACAGTTGAACCACAAAGTGGCGAATAAAATTAAATGAAACCAAATCACTTCATGTTGATTTTACAAACAAAAATATAAATCACATACAAATTACAATTAACAACATTCCCGTACCATATTCAAATCAGAAAAAATATCTAGGTATGACACTTGATGCCAAATTGCGAAAGCACATGTTAAGAAAAAAAAAAGAAGAAAATTGAGATAAGGTATAGAAAAATGAACTGGCTAATTGGAAGGAAGTCCAATTTAACAATTCATAATTAGTTACTGCTTTATAGACAAATACTGAAACCAGTATGGACATATGGTATTCAACTATGGGGTTGTGCTAAAGAGAGTAACATTCTAGTTGTACAGAGATTTCAAAATAAAGTATTAAGAAACATTGTGAATGCACCTTGGTACGTTCGAAATAGTGACCTTCATCGAGATCTAAAAATCGAAACTGTAGCAGAGACTATAAAAAAGTACGCAAAAAGCCATGAAGATAGACTCCATCGGCATGTGAATGTGGAAGCAATTCAGCTTCTAGACAATACTATGCTAGTTCGAAGACTAAAAAGAGTGAAGCCATTTGAGCTAGTAAACTAAGTGAATTACACATAAAACAAAATAATGCTATAAACACAACACAATTGTGAGTTACAGACGAAACAAAGCGGGGAGAACTGTTGAGTGAACCCTAAGTTTAAATCTGACTTTTCTAGTAAATTAAGTTAAAACAAAATTGCTAATTAGTCTTACTGACTAGATTGTAATACAATAAACACAGTGTGTTTGACAAATAAAAAAAATTAGAAACTTTGACATCTTTCTGGTCGCTGATTATTATTTTTAACTTAAATTTTAAAAAAAAACAACAAAAGGGCGGACCTAGAATGGCGCACTTTATTATTTTTGCACCGATTTGCCTCAAACTTGAAATATAGCGGCGATTAAGGTAATTCAATACAATTTTTTACTCAAATTTAAAAACAAGAAATTTATGAACCGATATGCATCAAAATCGGAACTCTGGGGTCTTTCAGATAGCTGATTATTATTTTTAACTTAAATAAAAAAAAACTAAATTATTGAATAAATATTGGATCCACAATGGCGCACTTTATTACTTTCACATCGGTTCATAAACGGTATAATCCGCCATTTTGAAGCCACCATTTTCCTGTGTATAAATTTAAGTCAAACATTGTATTGAATTACCTTAAGCGCCGCGATGTTTTAAGTTTGAGGCAAATTGGTTTATAACTAAGAAAGTGCGCCATTGTGCAATCGCAATTTTGATTTTTTTTTTAACTTTAAGGTAAAAATAATAATCAGCGACCTGAAAGACCCCAAAGCTCCGAGTAGGATGGTTATCGGTTCATAAATGGGAAAATCCACCATTTTGGATCCGCCATTTTGTTTTTTTTTTTAATTTGAGTAAGAAACTATATTGAGCGGTTTAAAACTTGAGTCATATTGGGCCCTGTTTGGTCCTGTCGTATCCTGTTGGGCTCTGTTGGGTCCTGTCGTGTCCTGTTACCAGTCTTGTTGTCAAATTTATACCGTAGGTACTGTTGTGATAATGCTATGGCAACTATAAATATATTTTTTTATTTTTTTAAATTATCTGATTGATTATTTAAAGCATAATTCTTTACAATAACAGTAGGTCAAAAATCCAATCTTTATATATCTACTAAAGGCTATTTTGTGTTTACATAAAAAATAAACACATATCTTACTAGTTGTATTGATTTAGTTACTATTTAAATAAAATTATCTCACGGATTTTTTGAAACGTTTATTGGGACGCTTTGGCTTGTTTAAAATGATTTTTAATAATTCAGTTTGCGGGTCTTGGAGAATTCGTCGCCGCAGATTCGCCGCAGGCGATTTGTGCAGATCCAACTCACCGTTGACCTAACTCGCCGCCGAACGGTTGTCAGCTTGTGGGTTCTGGATGATCAAAATTATTTTATGGTTGTAATTTTGACAAATTGATACTAAAAGTTATTAAATGTCAGACAGCGTTAAAATTTTTTTATTTATAACATTAGGCATTCGGGAAAAACTACAGTCGCATCCAAAAATATGTCTGGTATCATTTTTCTCCATAAAACGAATTAATTTGAAAAATTGATATTTTATCCAGATCAGAAGGAATGTTGTGTATTATGCCTCACGTCCACTAAAATATGTCGGGTAACCACATGCGTCAAGGCTGAAATAAAATTTTTTAGCTAATACTGCTGCAAGTCAGTGCCTCCGAATGTAGCACAAATACATAATGAAATAATAGACACTTGTGCATACGCACTTTTAGTTCAGGCAAGATTCGGGAAAATCCACTTTCTAGAAGCATTTTATACTACTTTTTGGCAAATGGGCAATTCCCCCTATTTTGACCCCGCTGAATCCGAATATCCCTGTTGCCAACTCGAAATATTGACAGGGGCTGAGATATTCAAGATGGCGGCCAAAATGGCGGCGGAATTTTAAATTGCCGCTGAAAAGCCCAAATTGTCACAGGTGTACATTCAAAATATATATTTGTATAATTAAAAAATAATACCATATTATTTTTTTTAATGGCTGCAAAATCTGAGTGTTTGAGGTTTTTTCAAATTTTCTTAAAAACTAAGCTTCTAAGAGAAAAATGTATAATATACTTTATTGTAGACAACAAAATTCCCTTTTTAACATGGTATAACTTAATAAAGTTAGGCTAATAAAAAGCTCTCCAGCGGCGACCGTTAATTGAAGTAATTAAAAAAAGTTGAAAAAATACCTATGTTTTTTCCAAGATTTATTTAATTTTTTTAAAAACTAATATCTACAGAAAACCATGTATTACATTTTGGTATACTCAATAAAATTTCATTCAAAACGACGTATAACATGATTAAATCGGTTTTATAAATAAAACTTCAGGGCCATCCGTAAATTAAATTAATTTTGAAAAAACAGAAAATAAACCATTTTTGTCACAGGTTTTATCTAATTTTCTCAAAAACTAAGCTTAACATGAAAAAACTTGTTCTACACTTTTTTGTAGACAGGAAAATTCCATTTTTAAAAATGTGAAACTCGGTGGGGTTTGACTTGTAGCAAACTCTCCAGCGACGTCCGCCAATGGGGGTGATTTCAACAAATCATTTTAAAAGACATGTTTTTCATACGTTTTATTCAATTTTCTTAAAAACCAAGCTCTCTATCAAAAAATGTGTTCTATACTTCGTCATAGCCAATAAAATTTCCTTTCAAACGATTTATAACAGAGTGAAAGTTATTTTATATTTACCGCTCCAGTGGTGTTCTTAATTTAAAGAAATTATTTAAGATCAATCCAAACTAAACAATTTTATGTCTTATTAGCTTTTCGGTGGATAGTAAAGAGCTGAGGATAAAAGGTCGAAAGTACAAAAGGTCAAAAGTAAAAAAGGTCAAAAAAAAAATAAGGTCAAAAGTACAAAAGGTCGAAAATAAAAAAGGTGGAAAGTACAAAAGGTAGAAAGTAGAAAAGATCAAAAAACAAAAGGTCGAAAGTTCAAAAGGTCGAAAGTATGAGTATAATTATGATTATGCCCCCCCCCCCCCAAACCGTTGCATAAGATTCACCACTTTATTTTTAGTTCCATATGCTTAAAAAAATAACCAAAAACACCTGTGTCAAAGTTACTACTGTTACTTTCTGCACAAAAATATTGCTTAGGGGGGCTATGGCCCCTATGCCCCCTCCCCTTATAACCACCGGTGTTTTTTTGATTTAAAGAACTTATTTAGATAAATCAAAATATCTTATCTATTGAAAAAACAGTTTATTTTAATTTGGAAGGTATAAATTACGAACCTTTTTGAAGTATTTATCATAACATTAACCTCACTTTTTAATATATCATTTAAAAAGAAATTGTCTTATCCTCAATAAAGAATAAAGGCACATCTTAGTTAGAAAAGATATTTAAATATGCAAGAGAAACTGATTATTTCAGTTATTTTTGAAAATAAGTTTATATTAGTACGCCCCTGAAGCCTTAAATATGGCAACAACCCGACATTTTAATAAAGTTTTTAAAAGAAAATGTTATGTTCTACAATAAAGTATACTACATATTTTTTCCTAAAAAGTGCAGTTTTTGAGAAAATTTTGAAAAACCTATAATAAACATGTTCCCAATCCCAATTTACGTACGCCACTGAAGAGCTACTTGCTTTTCCTAACCTTATTGGCCAATACATCGTTGGAAAAGGAATTTTATTCTCCACAAAAAACTGTTCTTTGCAATTTTTGATAAAAAGGTTAGTTTTCGAGAAAATTGCATAAAACTGAAAAAAAAAACAGGTTTATGGGGGTTTGGGGGGGATTTTCTCCGTCCCTGTCGATTTTTCGAGTTGAGAACAGAGATATTTGGATTCAGCGGGGTCAAATTAGGGGGAAATGGTCTGTTGCCAAAAAGTAATATGATTTGCTTCTAGACCGAAAACGGAAAGCCTTTTAAAATAATATGCTCTCACTATTTGAATTGCCACAAGTGGCGAGGTAAAAATTGTCGATACTAGCTGAACAGGTTTTTCTTGTACAAACTAGTATGACCTGTTTCAGTTCCCAAAATCTGTTCTGTCCAAATTTCTTTATCACCACATAAGCCTATTTTCATAGTTAAATTTAAAACCTGTACTTGTACTTATAAACAATATTTTTCTTATTATTTTCTGTCTAATATTCTGTTTAAGTTCTTGAAGAAATTCTAAACGTGTTTTTTGTTTATAAATATACTTTATTTTTCTGCAATCTGCACTCTGCCGTGCATCTATAGCATTTTTAGCTCACACTACTACTATACTATAGTAGTGTGAGCTATATTGATACTAATTTTTTCGAGAAAAAAAAAGCTGCCCGGATTTCAAAAAATTTTATATATCTTTGCGTTCAGATGATTTTGAAAACCGCTTGTCCGATATTAATGAAATTTGGTACTTTGGCTGGATCTTGCGTCCAGATGGTCCCATTTAAAAATGAACAAAATCCACCGAGCACAAGCCAAATAAGAGGGTGGGGGTAGATTTCAAAAAATTGGAGTTTACGTGAAAATATGGTGTGTGTGATATCAAACGAAAGGTAATTGAAGTCTGGAGTTAAACAAAATTCATTTTAGTTTAAAAAAAAGGGTGGGGGTGGGGTAGATTAAAAAAATTAAAAAATGAGAGATAAGTGAAAATATGGCGTGTGTGATATTAAACGAAAAGTAATTGGGTCTGGAGTTAAACAAAATATATTTTAGTTTTTTTAACAAAGGGTGGGGGTAGATTTCAAAAATTAGAATTTAACTTAAAACATGGCTTGTGTGGTATCAAACGATAGGTAATTGAGTTTGGTGTTGAATAAAATATATTTAAGTTTTTAGTTATATTAGTTCACCCGAGCTTAGGTGCCCATATATTGGCAGAGTATTTTAAATATTCCTCTGATGCATTACCCTATTCCCGAGTAATACCCTATTCCAGTTTATTAACCTATCCAAAATGCCGTCACTGTTCCAAACGTTTTAACGCGTGTACCTGTTACTTTGGAACTGTACCTGTACTTTTAATTTTGCTGTTATTATAAAGTACCTGTTATTAGGTACAGGAATAGTATAGTGAAACTACAGTCTCTTTTTCTCTCAAAAAAATCTGTCTCATGAAAGTTTGGCGTCAAATTTCAATCGGGAACAAATAATATTGTTATTTTTGGACCCACAAATACATAAAAAGATAAAAATTTCTGTTTTTTCCCTTTAATTAGCTCCGCTGTCCTTCTTTTGAGGGGTCGAAATTGGTGTTAACCGAACCGAACCTCTTGGTCAATTAATTGCCAGATGAATCCTAAGCTAGGGTCCAATACCTGACCTTTTTTAAGGAAAGATGCGTCAATTGCATAGCAATATTGGAACCGCTCTTCTTTAGATTTTGTCCTTTTTGATTTTGTCCGGTTTTAATAAAAGACATAAAAAATTTCGATTTTTCTCTTGTCTTGTTTTTAATAATGATGTTTTGATAATGGCCGGTTATTAATAATTCCGTTTTTACATGTTACGCCATTTTTCTTTATTTGTCCTTTATGGGGGCCCTCGGCTAGTAAATTTAAATACCTACTAACCCAAAGGAAAATAACCGCCTTCCCGGGTTTGCCCACCTTGCACGCGTCGATCGTACCGTAAAAAAAATGCCTCAAACCAAAAATCGGTTAAGAGGCTACTTTTAAATTACGTAACGCTCTAGGGGGGAGACAAGGTTTAGCCTTGCGCTACACTTAATGATTTTTATATGTATTTTTTTCATGACAATTTACGTTACGAAGGGGAGAGAGGGGTTGTCAACAATCCTGAATTTTTGCGTTACATAACTTAAGAATGTGCTCTAAGTCGTTACTCAAATCAATGGTAACAAGAAAAGCATTGATGCTCGAATAATTATCATTTTCGATCTCATTTTAACAATGTAAATATTTGTATTTTTAAAACATCTCTCGTTTCTTTTTCTGCTTGATTTTTCACTTTTGTCCTGTTTTGACCTAAACCAAATTTGGCAACCCGAGGGAGCATTGTGTTGTGAGCAATTCTACGACATACAAAATAAAAAGAAAATCTATAATAAGGTTAGTTATTTGGCAACAACTTTTATTTTCGATAACTTAGAAGTCCCTAACTAAAACTAAAAATCAATTGAAAATTATAGATTGGAGAGCATCTGCTTTTTGATTTGAAACGTGAGTTTAAAGATACAAAATACAGCGGTATTAAAACCGGGACGAACCGAGACTTTTGCTGAGAAATTGGGACTTTCCGGGACGGATTTTTTAGCCTGGACAAATGGTTAAAAGTCGGGACTCTCCGGGCAGACACGGGACGGTTGTTCACTTTACCCACAAAGTGTCCTCGCAACAAGTCAGACGAGTAAATTGCTTGAACTCCTGGATTGTGGTTTACTCACAAGGTATATGAGGTTTCGATCATATTCAGAGTAAACAAGTTGAACACAGTGCGCCAGGCCCATTCATCATCGACTCAACTCGCCGCCGAACCATTTTATTGCCGCTATGGTTTTAGGTTGCAATTTTATTAATTCAGGGGCACTAACAACTTAATTTTTCTTAAATTATAACTCTCCTGTCCTCCTTTTGGGAACTCAAAATAAAATAAAAAAACATATCCTAACCTGTCCAGTCATCATTTTCCAAAAAATGCAAAAAAAAAGTATTAAGAGAGAAATATTTTTTCAAATAACGTTTTTACAAAAAAAATTTTTTTAAACTATTTAAATTGTAGAAAAAATTATTTTTGAAATATATATGCATTTATATATTTTTTT
The DNA here is from genome assembly GCA_963576565.1 of Aspidapion aeneum. NCBI lineage: Eukaryota > Metazoa > Arthropoda > Insecta > Coleoptera > Brentidae > Aspidapion > Aspidapion aeneum. The sequence continues at coordinate 48,766,947 of OY755048.1, forward strand.
TTTCGAAAAAATGTTTTTGCTATATACAAAATAAATAAAATTGCAAATTTAAAGCACGGTGGTGGCGAGTCGGCCCTACTGCGAATTTTCTCGGCGGCGGGTTGGTCCGTCGGCGATTTGGGTCGCCGGAGAGGTAATCCAGCGGCAAATTGGGATGGCAGCGAATGGGTTGCGGGAATGCGCGACGGCAAATAGTCCCATTTTCTTTAATCTCGCACTTTTACAACGTAAACGTAACGTAAATTTGTACCACTTAGCGATCTAGCGATATTATCAATTATTCAATTTGTATTTGTGAACTTTTTAGAAGAGTTTAGCATAAAAACAGTTAAATTTTTGAAGCGGCGCACAGAGTGACAGAATAAAAAAAACGTGGGCAAAACTATACGGATCAAAAATGCAATTTATTTGGTATCGTTTGTAAAGAAAAAAGGTATTTCATGTTAGAATAAGACTTTATGTCAAATTTAGAGATTTTGTAAACAAAAAACAAATGAGATTCACATTTACCAACGAAAAACTTAATCCACTTCCATCTCGCTTGTTTCTGTCTCATTGAATATATCTTCATTATCAGTATCCATTTCAGAATCTTCCTGGTCATCTTTGGAATCGACAAAAGCAGAAGGCAATAACATCTGAATTACTTCTTTATCAAAAGATTTCATTTTTCTTTTTGAAAGCTTTCTAATACTAGATATTAAAGGGTCCGACGACAACAAAAGTCTTTTGAAAACATCTTCCATGATCTGCTTCCTTGAAAACTTTCTGGAAAGTCCTTCGCGAAACTTTTTTATGGCTTTATTTAGTGCTTCTTGAGCCTATTCGGTCATTTGACCGATAAGGAGCAAAAATGAATCTATTATTTCAGCAGAATGCAAAAGTATCTTGTGTACCGTAGTGGGCATATTGTACCAAGGATATTTTTCAATAAGCAGCCTAGCTATCTGTAGGCAGTATTCTTTGAACAAATCTGTATTTATATAAAATGTACTTGACATAGTTTGAAGGATTACTTTCTGACGATAAATTATTTCTTGATCTATTCCTGTTATTTCTGAAGCTAATTCATAATTTTCAAAAAATCCTAATTTTAGTTGAAAGTTTTTTTGAACTTCTTTTTTCCTTTCAGCTACAATTGTTTTATTTTGATCGCCTCTTGCTTGCCAGCTTTTTATGGATAATTTATATGACATATGCAGGTTATATTCAAAAAATCTTATCCATGCATGTAACACGGATATTCCAAAACTAAATGTAGTAGTATCTACAACACGTTTTAAAATTTCATCCAATTTATTAAACTGTTGAGAAGTAGCACCACAAATATAGCACTTTTGAGTTGAGCTTGTCGAAGTGGCGACATTACACACTTTACCATCGATCATTCACTGTGCACAATAATCCTGATTCCAAGTGAACTGTTGTTGGAACAAGTTCGTTAATTTGATTTTCAATATGGTTAATCTCAGCAATTGTTTCCTGTTTCATTTCTTTTACAAAACGAATTCTAATGAGGGCGACAAAATCTGGGAGATCCTGGCCTTGGATTCTGCCAAATAATTTTTTTTGTTGTTGAGTGAATATCTTCAGAAATTAATTGAAGTGGAACCAAAAACCTCAAGAAAATACTTTCATCAGAACATTCAGGATTTTCAAAATGTTGTTTATATTTAGCATGGCCGGAACTCCCATTACAACCCCATTTTGATATCAAAACTAGTGCTGAGTTTTCCTCTAGGGTCAATTGCAAGGTCTCTAAAACTTCATTCTGCATTTGGATGAGTCTGTGTGCTGAATGAATCAGTAAAGCTTGTAATTTTACTTCGGCAGTGCTTTCAGTGATTTCAAGTTCAGCAGGATAACAAAGTTTCTTGGCTTCTTGTATTTTTTTGTACGAGGGAAATTTTTTTTTATCGGCTTCTCGAACCAACTGATTGTGGTGCATTGTAAAATTACCCTCCAAAAATAAAGATAATGCCTGTTCATCAGTAAGCTGAGAAACAGTATCCCTTTTCGTTTTATATGCCTTTCTATACTCCGTACCTTTACTTGGAGAACTTATTTCTCTTAAAACCGCAGCAGAATCAACACAACCTTCCTTCCTAAGATTCATTTGAGCCGCATATAGTAGTTCCGTAGTACTAACTGTTGATCTTAAACTTTCAGTTTTTTGACGTCTGGATCTTTCACTACATGTAGCAAAATCAATAGGTGGTCTACCTCCTGCACGTGTACACGATTGTGAAAATATAGGAAACTCAAGCACTGTTTCTAACCAGCTTTGGTTTTGAGATATAAATCTTTCCTTTGTATATCGGGCCACTTCAAACTTTTTTTTTAAATACTGAGGTAAAGTGCGACAACTTTCTTTGAATTTGTGCGGATTGTTCTTCTGGGCACTTAGTCGCGTCCATAACGTAATTGTATAAAAAAACAAACTTATCTTCAAATGCACGCGACTCGCAATCCATCAATTTTTTAAAAAGATCCATTTTTGTGAAAGTTAGAATTTGGGAATCACTGTGTGAGCAACCTATCCAAAAAATATATTTTATTAATTTTTAAAAAAAATGTTTTTAAATTTATAAATTAAAAAAAATACATGAACCCGATATATTTACTTTTTTCTTTCTGCCAGTGGTCAGTGGGGGGAATAACAGTATTACATTTTTTATCGGGACTGAGAGGACTATACTTTTTGAATACACTTTGTAATTTTTACATATATTTTTGACGCTTATCTTTAAAATCAAAATATTTCAGTGAAATCGAAATCCTTTGCTGATCAATATAGTCAATTTTTATAGACAAATGTATGGCGTACCTTTAAGTTTGGTATCCATTTCAAACGTATTAAATAGCGGTCACTTTTTGACTTTTTTGAAATTCACGATTCCAAAGTGTAGAACGTACTGATTTAAAATAACCTAAACAAAAATGATAAAAAACTGGACATGATAAAATGATAGTAAAAAAAATTGTTCATGAAAAGGTAGATAATTATCTGTTTCAACGGAGATAAAAATTATTTTATATATTCATAAATCTCTCACGGCAGTATTGGCCAGGTTTTTTATATTCTGCCGTTCTGTGCGGTGATTTGTTTAAAGAAATTTTTCGGAATAAAAATTTACAAAATTTTTTAAAAAGCCTTAGAGCCTAGACTTAGGTAGTTAGAGAACACAGAAAAATCGTTTAGTTATATTTTATGATAAATTTCAAACTTATGCAAAAAATAAGGAAAAAAAAGACTTCACAACTTAGATAAAAAATATCAACGTCTTTAAATATGTGAATATTTATATTTTCTAACATAACTTAATAAGTACTGATGGATTTTTAGAAATTAGTCTACAATGTAGTGGAGTAAGAAAGATAGTAAAGAAACCATATTTAATAAGTTCTGATGGATTTTTAGAAATTAGTCTTCAATGTAGTGGAGTAAGAAAGATAGCAAAGACAACATATTTGTGGTTTTCTCCCACCATTCTTGAAATGTTTAAACTCGAGCGTCTTTGACAAGATCCTTTGTGTCGCTACAATACTTTTTGGCGCTTACTAGCGTTCTCTCCAAGTTTTTTTTTAAATTTTACTAGGACGTGCTGCACGTGGAGGAACGCCCGCCCACACTCCAACTAGGTGCGCCGCTGACTCAAATGTGTTTTCCTATCAACAAAACATGGATTTTTCGCCTAATATTAAAGCCTCTTTTATTGAAAAAACCTGGTTATCTACTCATTTATGTCTTTATTCGCTGAGTGACATTACTCATTGATTTGATTTCGTAACCCAGGTAAAAAACATTTCGTCTGATTTGTAAACATTTTCAAAAAGCTAAATATACAAAACTTTCAGTACAGTTGACCACCTATTAACCATGAAAATCCTAATAGACCAAGCCAACGAATACAACATTTCACTATGTATTGCATTTATAGACTTTGAAAAAGCTTTAAATAGCAGTGATCACTGGCATCGAAGAAATGTTATTTCTTCGATGTCACTGGGCAGTAAAAAAATATAATAATAGTAATAATATAAAATATATATAGCGAAGCATTAATATTAATCAAAATCCGAGAAGGAACCAAGCCAATCCGCATAAGAATTCATATATCTGGAGAACAGCATCGCTGTGGAATAAACTCCCTGCGACAGTTTTCCCTGCAGGTTACAACTTGAACCGTTTCAAAACCAACATACACCAACATTTCCGCGCACTTGCCGCTTCTCGAGCGTGATAGGGATCTCCTTGCGAGTACGCATAACCGTAAAAAAAAAGAAGAGGTGTCAGACAGGGTGACACAATGTCCCCTAAACTATTTAACCAGGTCCTAGAAAATGTTTTTAAAAACTTGGATTGGGAAGAAATAGGCATCAAAGTAAACGGACAATACTTGAACCACCTAAGATATGCTAATGATATAATTAATAACAGATAAGAATGAAGAACTGATAAGAATACTCGTAGAACAGGATACAGCAGCAGCAAACTAAAATCATAACAAACACAGATGAATATATCACAATCAGAATAGACTAAGAGAAAATAGAACAAGTAGAGGAAAACCACACTGCTGAAATTAGAGTCGAGTCCGGTAAATTAAGCTACATATTAAAAAATAAAAAAATATCCTCATTACCTCAAAACCAAATTGTATAACCAATGTACCCTTCCTGTACTTACCTATGGATCCCAGACCTGGACACTTGCAAAATCAAACATGGATAAGTTAACAAAAGTCCAAAGATCAATGGAAAGACAAGTGTTACATGTAAAGTAAAAATTAAACAAAAAAAGTAAGGGATCTCAGAGAAGTAGCAAAATTAAAATGGAAATTAGCCGGTGATAATATCAGACAGAAAGACGATCGATGGAACAAATAATGTTTTGTAAACTGGAGACCTTGGGGTAATAAAAGAATTAGAGGAAGACCCCAAATGAGATGGGCTGACGATTTAAAGAAACATACGGGAACTAGATGGATGCGTACGGCGACAGACACAGAAGAGTGGAAGATATTGGGGGAGGCCTATGTCCAGAGATGGATCGAAGAAGGCTAAATAGATAGATATGTATAAAAATATACAATAAAAAACCTACGTTAGTAAATTTAAAATTAAAATTTCAAAAAATGACATGATTTGTTAAAATAGATTAATTAAACGTAATCATGATGAATATGTTTTAGAAACAAATAGGTTTCAATTAAAAACAGCACGGTGACATGTTACATGTTTACAAATATTATTTGTAAATTGTTCGGTATATTTTTATTAATCTTGTTTTATAGATTTGGCATTGTTGTGCTCACGTTAGACTTCTATAACATTGGGCGCAGTTCGCGCTCCCCAATAGAGTGGGAGGACATAGAATCTGTGCAAGATAACGGCACGTCTTCTGTATGGACAAAAATGACGACAAATAAAGTAGGCCAACTGTGACGTATTTAGAATTATTGCATATTGCCTATTTTGTAGATAGTATCGAAAAAGAAACTTGTAATATGTTTGTGTTTCATTTCTTAAAAAAAATCGACAAAAAGATTTTCTTTTCGGGTCCGTGTGTACACAAATTAGGTTTTGTCATGCCTTTTGGGTTGGTGATTATTTTTGGACCTACACAAAGCAGTGGCAACATCGCACTGACACCCGTCCGCTGTTATCTGTCTGTCAGTAATACAGCTGCGAACCGAATCGAACCGATTTTCCTGTGACATCGAGCCGATTTTGGGCCGTTCGTATTAATTTCCAAACGTGTTGGGGTGTGCTAGTGCAAATACTGGGTTTGGCAGTATGAGATACACTGTCAATTCCGTTGTTAGAGAGGTGAATCCGCCAACTGCCAAGATGGACAACCAAGGCTTGATTTACACAAACAGGGTATTACTGAGGCGTTGGAGCTTCCACGAATCAATGTCCTTTTCTGGAAATCGTCGTGATTGATTTTTTTCCATAATCTATTTTAAACTCTGCTTCATGATGTAAAAAGTTTGACCGATATACAGCAGTTCCAGTATTTATGAATGGCTCTGAAGGGAGAATCCGAAGAAGTTGTACGTAGATCAAAACCATATATACAACATCTAAAGCACCTTCCTATTTTCTTCTTCACCGTTGGAGCTTTGAGGATTAGGGTAGTGTTTATGAAATTACTGCAGGTGCTGGTGCTAGATCAATTGACGCTTTGCTAGTGGGGGCCAAAGCTACAAAATAAAATTTTCAACATTTTTATCAGTTTTTGATTTTTTCCGATAGAATTTTGCCCTTACATTCATCAGATGCATCAACATTTACTTGTGGATCGACGAGATGTAAGGTTTTAAGAAATATTATGGAGATTTGATACCACCGATCCAATTCAAAAGTACCAGTTACTTGCAATGAAGGGGGATTTTTATGCCATTCGAACTTTACACCAACTAGATGAAGATCGTGGGCATGATTTTCCATTAGTATCTAATGTTCTTGTTCATTCCACATATGTCGATAATTATATTAATTATGCTCATTCTGTTGATGAGGTTTTAGAGATACAGCAGTAGCTGATTGCATTATTTAGTTGTAGAAAGTTTAAATTTCCAAAATGGACTTCAAATTGTAAAGAGCTCTTGGCTTCGGTGCCTAAAAGCCACAAACAATATATTTCATTCTCAGTGAGTGATAGTTCTGTCCAATACAATACTTCCTATTCAATGGAATCTTGATTCCGATGTGTTTAGTTATTTTGTGAGACCAAGTACCAAAAAAGTGATTTTGTCCGAGATTGTCAAAATCTATGACCAGTTACGCCTTATTACTCTCGTTAGTGGCAAAGAATCTAATCCAAAGGTTATGGTTACAATACGAAACCTCATTCTTAGATGCTGTTCGTCAGTGGCAATCACGTGTGATCCAATATGGTCCTCAGTTGCCATTTCAAGGTGTGTGACAATAAATTATGTAATCTTAACTGAGATGCATGGCTACAGCGATGCTTTGTTGGTAGCTCATGATGGTGTTGTATATGTTAAACAAATTTATTTTAGTGGCGTTGGTCATATCTCGCTTCTGTTGGCCAAAAGCAATGTATGTCCTCTAAAGTTTGTATCTGATCTACGGTTGGAAATTTGTGCTGCCTTGTTTATTTACAAACTTATTTAATCAACCAATTAAATTTGATCAGATTTGAGCCTGTTTAGATTGTGAAGTGGCTTTATACAGGATAAAAGATCATACATCTCGATGGAAACCATTTGAGGGTAACCGAGGTTGCTACATCCAGGAGAAGGCATCTCCAAATCGATGGTTCCATATAAGTGGTTCGGAGAACTCAGCTCATTGCCACTCTAGAGGACTACTTTCCAGTAAATTCGTTGATCATCCCTTGTGGTTTGGACCTCTTTGGTTAAAGGTTTCTAGTAAATTGTAGACCAATAACAACAGTATTTCGCTGACTACATCATTTTAAATGAATGTACTATAGAAGGCAAGTCGTTACGTCTTTAAATGTAAAAATGGACACTTAACAAAACTCATCGCAGGGTGGAAAGGTAATTTTGGCTCCCATGTCTCTGGGCAGTGAAGAAAATACAATCAATCTTCAACCGCTGCATATCTTTTTTATCTATCTACTTCATAAAACACTGCTAAGATATTCAATAAACTTTTTTGCGTTTACTATTCTTTTTTCCAGTTCTTAATAGTCTGTTCCTGTCTTATCAAATGTGACACCCAAGTATACATACTCATTGTATGGAGATATTGTTTGTCCATTGTCTTAATTCTAACGCACTTGATTCGTTTCCAATAAACCCCCTCTTTTGGTATTCTTCCGTTAACTTTCTCATCATTGTTTCTTTATCATTAGCTAGAATTGCTTGGTCGTCAGCAAACTCTAGTATGTATATGGTCGTTAAGTTGTATTCCCATACCGTGTACTTTACGTTTCCAGTTTTTTAGAGCTACTCGAGATATATTTTAAAAAGAGTTGAAGAGATACAACATCCCTGTCTTTACCTTTCGTTACCAGGAATTCTTTTAAAAGTCGAATTCCAATTTTAATTTTAGATTTTGGCCCCTTGTATAGTTCTTCTATCGCTTTTAAGTATGTATGATTGATATTAGTTTGCTCTAAGACGGGTTATAATTTTTCTACTGGAACGGTATCATATGGTTTTTGTAGGTCCGCAAATGTAATCTGAGCCTCTATAATTCTGGCACTCCTTTTCTCAATTACTTGTTTAAGACAAAAAACATTATGACTACATTTTCATTATCTTTAATCGGTGGGACAGTCGCCGACGCCATGGGATTAGTTTGCAATTTTTTTTATAAGTTTTTTTTTTAATTGGCAAGTTGATACGGCGGCGAGTTGGCCGCTGGAAATCAGCAGCGGCGAATTGTCCTAGACCCTATTGTATTTACTTATTGAAATTTTTACAGCGCAAAGCATTTACCACGATTGGCTGACCAGCGCAAGCAGTAACGGCTCAAAGCATTTAACGCGCGAATTCTTCAGAACCCTTGTCTTACCGCGACAAAAAAAAACAGAACAAAGCTGTTATTGCGAAAGCACGTTGGGTGATCCGTGGCGAAAGTACCTAGTTAGTATTGTAATAATAGGCAGTGGCGGTTTCTCCATAAGTGCACTTGTGCACGTGCACTCCCAAACTATACTTAAAAAAATATTAAACTTTGATCATTGCTTAATTTAATTAATAATTACCCCAAAGGGAATTCACGGGGCTGGCGGTTTGTTTTGATTTCGACGATTTGGCATTTACGACAATGGCGGAAATTTCTAATTCTGATAGCATTAGCGTGCAACATTTAAAGGCAATTACATTTTCATCTTTGCCATTAGAAGAGAACATATATGTTAACTAGGTATGATACATTTATTATTTATTTATAATTACAATAATAATAGGTAGGTAACTAATATCTAACTAAATATCTCATTAATTATCTGCTCTAAATTATATTATACCTCAAAAAGTTAGTGTGGCACTCAAAAGAATTTATGCCTGCGCCGCAATTTTTTTTTTTTTTTGTGGTGTGCACCCCCAAAGCTTTTTACCACGCGCCGCCACTGATAATAGGTAAATGTAATGCGCTGTTAATGACGGCGCTATAAAAGTTAATCACTACACATAATAAACAATACTTTATCTGGGTATTACGACACTATTTTTTCTTATAAAACAATGGCAAAATAGTGATTTTTCTTTTTCTTGGAGAAGCGCAGTGATTTTTTTATGTTTTTTTAAAATTAATTAGCTATTTGAGTACGCTGGGGCTTAGGGGTTGAAGCTTCTCCAGATCCACAATATGCGCATTCACCTGTCATTATTGACATCAGTAATGACTAAATTTTACGAAAAGGGCTAACCCCTATCACCCCGCCTCTGCCCCAGAGCGGCTAATTAGTGACCTCTGAAAATTGAATTTTCTTTAAAAATTCAGAAATAAAGATATATCTATCTGGGCTCAATCCTCCCTCTCGGGGTTAATTTCTGTACCTCAATGGGAAAAGGTAAATATTAAAGTTTAGAAAAAATTTACAGAAAAGGAATTTTAGCATAAACAAGCTTTTTGTAACGGCATCGTATAGAAATGTCGAGAAAAAAAAGCGAAAAAAAAAAAGAATCGAAAAAACAAAACAAGAATGGAAAGTGTCGAAATGGGTGCAATAAGAATATCTAGAACAGAACACATAAGAAATGAGATCATATAAGAAAGAATGGGAATCGAGGGAAGCATAACGGATGACATCACTAAAAGACAACTGATATGGTACGGCCATGTACAACGGATGAACGACGAAAGATTACCAAAGCAGGTCCTAAAATGGCAACCAATAGAGCGCAGAAAAAGAGGGCCTCCTAAACTAGAATGGCAACAGTCAACACAAAGATCAATAGGTAAAAAAACCTGACAGAAGATGATTGTCAGGATCGAAGGAGGTGGAGAATAGGCATCGGACAACATAGTAAAACGTTCTAAGCCGACATAGTAGTAGTAGTAAATAGACTAAAATAATTTAAAGAAACGTAGTTTTGTTGATCGGTAAAATTGTCGAAAATAATATAGTCGAAAATATATTAAATGGAGCATCATTTTGTCATTCCGTAAAAATGTCGAAACGTAAAAGCATCGATACGTAAAAGCATCGAAACGGAGTTAAGTTCTACCGCAGAATGATCGAACGTAAAAAAAGTCGAATCGCAAAAAAGCCGAACTTTAAGAAGTCGAAAAATAAAAGAGAAGAAAGCAATTCAAGCGAAACCTATTTTTGTCGATCCGTAAAATAATATAGTCGGAAATTAAAGGCGCGAACACAATGGAGAAGAGATGCAAAATCATCGAATTGTAATTATGTAGAAACATAAAAAGTTCAAATCGTAAAAAGTCGAATCGAAAATTAGCCGATGTTGTAACGCAGCTATAAGTTTACTGTTTACATCATACTAGCCGAACCTAAGAGCCTATACAAACCTAACTGGTCGGGGCCAGTTCAGCGAATTTAGCGAAGAAATTTTGCTAAATATGACAACATCGCACCTTCATTTTCGACTTTTCTAATGTTCGATCTTTTTGCGTTTCACCAAAACTACGTTTGATGATTTTGCGTCTCTTCTTCATTGCGTATGGCGAGTTTAATTTTGACTATAAATATTTTCGACATTTTTACGGATCGAAAAACATTTGTTTCGCTTGAATTGCTTTTTTCTCTTTTATATTTTTACGTTTCGACCATTCTGCGTTTTGCCAGAACTCCGATTCGATGCTTTTACGTCTTGACTATATTATTTTCGGCATTTTTACAGATCGACGAAATTACGCTTCGTTTAAATTATTTTCGTCTCTTTTAATTTCGATTGTTTTATTTACGGTTCAAAATGTTTTTTTTTACCATTTTACGCTACAACAAAACATTTTTCGATGTTTTGTGAGTCGCCGTAGTCTTAGGAACCGTGCACAAATGATAAAATCATTTATCACGTGCTTTTCAATTTGTTAGGTGTGGTAACAAAATTTTACAATAATTTTCAAAGGATAAGGGTCCCTTTTTCAATTAATTCTGTAGTTTGCAAGTAGGAAAAAACGTAAAATTTCTTATCTGAAAAAAAAATGTTTATTTGTTTACGTAAATACAGGGTGTCCCAAATTAAAGTAACTACATAGGGGTTAGGTTAATCGATAAAAACTTGCCCTACTGCAAGCCTAATCAGATGCTCTTTTGAAATTAAAAATGTCTTTAGGGGTTTTCAAATGATCAAGCAATAACAAACCAATTTATTTTTCGAAAAATTTCAATTAATCGCCAACTTGTAAACAAATTTTTATAAAATCTGGCAGTTTTGTGGTTGTTGTTGTTGTTTGTTGTGTATTAGAGAGTACGACAAATCGAGGGACGTTATTTTTTCTAGACCTTTTAGTTTTTCTGAAATCATGACCAACTTTGTTATTTCTTATAGCCGTCATATTGTTTATACGTCACTAAATAGAGCGTAAAAAGTGGTTTTCAACCATGTATAATCCTTTATTTTTTTTGATCACGGAAAATCATTTATAAAAAAAAACTATTTTCAGTTTAGTTGGCTGTGAAACAAATGTCGTAATTTTGATTATTGTTATACCTACATACTAGCTGCTTTCGGTTCGGTTCGTATTTACGTCGGATTAATCTTTTTGATCGAAATCGTTCGTTAATTCCATCTAGATCTAGGGGAGGTAGATCTGAATCGTTCGGTAATTCTGCTCAGACTAGTCTAACGTAAATCTGGTTGCTCCGTACATTTTGATTGATGAAACAGATTGTTTACAAAAATATTTTTTATGTAAAAAGATTGAAATTTCCGACATCACAGGACAATTTTGTCAAAATTATAGCTGGGCGTAAGTTGCAATATGTACATAATATTTTTGGTTATATTTAGGGTTATAACAATTTATAAAAATTTGATCGATTTGATCCGGATCTTTCGGTAATTAATTTTGTTGTTTTCTACATATTTTAAAAACTCCTGTAGATAATTTTAATTTCTATAAAACATCTGATTGTAGTTACTATTATGTGAGACACCTTGTATGTGACAAATGAAAAAATTCGGTGAAAAATGTTTCGTCGATTTTATTAGAAATGTTGGCAAGGCTTACCTTTCCATCGTTGGCAACGTTTTAGAGGTCAACTCATAATATTCCTGATTTTTCGGCGTCCCCAACAAATCATTAAAATCGATCGCATTTTCAATATCGAATTCTTCGTCGTTTAGCAAAGCCGACAAGTCAAATCCTAAGTCAATGCCGGACTCGGCCATTTTGTGTTTGAGTAATTTTGAACTGGTTAAAAGTAGGTATTAAATAATTAAAATCCAAATTTTGTTATATTTACTTAATTTAACGTACGTCATGTTGAGCTTTTCAAAAACATAGCCACGGGATTATTTTTCTCGCTGCTAATTTTCAAAAATCTCGGTTCGCGCGAAATCGGCACGCAACGCGAGAGCGCGAAAGCAACTAATTTTTAGCCAATAACAATGTCACGGACATCGCCGTCGTCGTCGCACAGTGGTCTTGATATAAATATAAGCAAAACTCGGATTTCTTGTTGCCTATTTCCTTAGCGGAACAATTCAATCGGCACCCCACATGCTTACAACATCAAATCAAATCAAATCAAAATTACCTTTATTAGTCAGAATACAATAGTATACATTGACAAAGCCTTGCTTATCTAAATTACAAGTATCCAACTAAAAGCTTTAAAACTATGGAGATACATTAATCCCTATCAAAATCACAATAATAGAAAAACTAAATAAAGTTTAAAAATAAATTTAACTAATACTTGGTTTACTTTTAATTGCTAACGCCATAATTTTATTTAAGTTCAAATACAAAAATTGGCTTTATTAGTCAGTTTACCAAAGAAGACATTGACCAAAGCCTCATTTATCCAATTACAGTCTATTGAACACTAAATAATTATTATTGATTTAAAATTATTTAAATAAAAAAAGTCAAACAGTCAAACTTAAAACTATATAAAAATCGGTTAGAATAAAAAAAATCTAAAATTTAATTAAAACAAAAACAAAACGACGCCAAAAGTTAAATTCAATGAAAATTATTGATTTAAAATTATTTAAATAAAAAAACTAAGTTAAACTTAAAATTATAGATAAAAATTGGTGAAAACAATAAAAAGCTAAAACTTGATTAAAACAAAACGACGTCAAAATTTACATTCAATAAAATCAAAACTCCACGATCTGTTTTTGTCAGATAAACCCAAATATAAAAATAAATAGTTTCAGTCAGCAAAGTATTCTTCCAAAGTATAGTAAGCTTTGCTCGCTAAAAAATCTTTTGTTTTTCTTCTAAATTTCCCTAGCTTTTTTATTTCTCGAAACTCAACTGGCAAATGATTAAAAAGCTTTTTTCCAATGTAAATAAATGAGTTTTTCACCAAAGTTGAGCGAGGTATAGGAAGAATAAGAGTAAAAGTATTACGAGTGTTATACTGTCTAGGGAATAATAATTCATGACGATACTTTTTAAACATTAAACATACAGTTTCTAAAATAAAAATACAACACAAAGTTAAAATTCTATAGCTTAAAAAAGAGGCCTGCAAGAAACGCGCTTTTTGACTCCACACAAATTTCTTATTGCCCTTTTTTGGAGGACAAAAACTGAATTTATTAAAAACTGCGAACAGGATCCCCAAAAGCAAATGCCATATCGAAGATGCGATTCTACCAACGAGTGATAAACATTTTTGGCAACATTCAAGACAAGGTTATCACCAATCACTCTTACAGCATAACAGTTTGAAGCAATTTTACTTTGAAGGTTTGCAATATGCTTATCGAACTTTAAACATCGATCGATTGGTAGACCTAAAAATCTGTTTATTTCTGGATTTGATAAAACTTCATTTTGTAGTGTGATATCACCTATATCACATTTAAAATTTAAAATGTGTGTTTTTGATATATTAAAAAACAGAAAGTTTGCGTCACACCATTGTTTTATTTTACAAATATCGTTCTGAGCATCAATATATAGTCTGGTATATTTAACATGCATAGCATATTTTAATAGAGAGTGTGTACATGCTTAGAATATTTCGAATTTAAACTACGCACTATTTATGCATATGCGTAGAAAAGATGTTTTAATGCTAAGCATGTTTAGCATATTGTCGGTCCAATGCCAAAGTCACGAATGTGCAAATTTGGGAATTTTCGCCTATGTACAGCTGTATGGACAATTTTATTCATAGTATTCAATGCCAAAAGCGCGAAGGTGTTTGCTCTCTCTCTCCCTCCTTTAAAAATTTAAAAAATGAAATCTCTATTTCTCGCAATGTATCTTCAATGTTTAAAACGCGTTTTTCTCAAAACGTCAATTATGCACATTCGTGACTTTGGCATTGGACCGACGATATTTCAAATTATATGCTTTGCACAGGGTTTCAAGATCTCTTGGAATCTAATATGTTTTAATACTGTTAATAGTTCAATGAATAGAGGCCAAAATAGGGGGGTTAGCCTACAAAAGGTCCGGTAGTTTTGAATTTTGGATATGTTGTTAAGCTCAGGAGGGTAGTTAAAAACCTGAGTTTTCGTCACCCTCAACCCTGTGCTCCCTCCGCCATCTTGAAAAAACCATCAACAATTGGCACTTTTTTTAGATTTTTGCCTTTAATTTCGTTCCAGTACACTAAATCGCAAAAAGAGTTATATGAAATTTTTTAGAGGATATAATTATCTACAACTGGGTGGTACCATAATTGTTCTGCGAGCAACAGTAACGGAGCTAGGTAATTTCCAAAAATGACTAAAATCACGTGCTTGGGCAAATTTTCAGATTTTTTCTACTTTAGACGACATAAGTTCCGAAATACTTTGTTCTAGGGTAAAAGTTCTAAGAACATATCTGTTAGAGAATTTTATCAGCTACAAAATCCATTCTTTAAATGTATTTTTAAATATTGTAATGGAGTGGGAGTAACTTTTAACTTAAAGTAAGTTAGATAATAATAATTTTTTAAAATTTAGTGCTTTAAACGGCACGTTTTTTATTTATTTTTATTTTTTGTGTAAATTTAGTGACGTACAAAAGGTAAGAGAGCTTAGGGGTCAAACACCTCCTTAAACTAACCACCTCTTCAAAAACCCCCCCAGACCCTCAAAATCTAACATATTCAGGTGTTCTCAAATTTTCTCAAAAAATACACTTCTAAGAGAAAAATGTGTAATATACTTTATTGTAGACAATGAAATTTCCTTTTGAAAATGGTACAACTTGATGGGGGTGAACTATTTATAAACTCTTCAGCGGCGTCCGTTAATTGAAGTAATTTAAAAAAGTAAAAAAATATCCATGCTTTTTCCATGATTTATTCGATTTTTTTTAAAACCAAGGTATATAGAACAAAATGTGTTATACATTATTGTAGCAAATAAAATTTCCTTTAAAATGCTGTACAAGAAAGTCGGATTGGTTTCATGGTTATAAATTCAGAGGCGCCCGTAAATTTAACCAATTTTAAAAAATCACAAATTAAAATATTTTGTTACAAGTTTTATCTATTTTTTCAAAAACTAAGCCTAATTAAAAAAAAATGCTATGATGCACTTTATTGACAGTAAAATTCTCTTTTCAACGGTGTGTAACTCGATGGGGTTTGACTTACAATGAACCCGCCAGCGACGTCCGTAAGTGGGAGCCATTTAATTAATTTTTTTTAAAATTATGTTTTGCACAGGTTTTATTTGATTTTCTGAAAACCATACCCTTTATCAAAAAAATAGTTTTTTACTTCATTGTAGATAATAAAATTTGCTTTTAAACGTTGTGTAACATGAAAATATTTCATATTTACCGCTCCAGTGGTGTGCTAAATTCAAAACAATTTTTTTAATGAACCCAATTGTAGATAATTATATCCTCTAAAAATTTTCATATAACTCTTTTTGCGATTTAGTGTACTGGAACGAAGGTACAGGCAAAAAACTACAAAAAGTGCCAGTTTTTGATGGTTTTTTCAAGATGACGGAGGAAGCACAGGGGTGCGGGTGACGAAAGCTCAGATTTTTAACTACCTTTTCGACCTTAATAACATATCCAAAATTTAGAACTACCGGACCTTTTGTAGGGTAAAACTCCTCTATTAATTGTACTATAACAGACTACTGTTTTATTAAACGATTTTATTTAACTTTACAGAGCCTGGCTCATCAAATCTTGCGCTTTATTTTTGACATACTTCCCGTAAAGCGATTCTAATGAAATTTAACACAGTAATTTAGGTCGGATGACAATACAATATTATAGAAAATTTTGGATAAGGGTGATCGAGGGGCTTAAAGGGGATAAATTTATAACTAAAACAAATACAAACATGCGGTTTTCAGATTCTTTCATTGGAACATTCCGTGCATAAAATGAAAAGAAGCGCTATAGACGCTGGACTGCCCGCCCCCCTTATATACGACACTCATTGGACGTATAAATTGCGAGGGAACAATTTCTATTTTTTTATACCTTTGCTCGCCATATTATTTTCTGTGCTTAATATTTACTTGATTTGTGGCTTATTAAACAAAATGTTTTTGCTGCGGTACAAGACTTAAGTCGAAGTTTTGGACATATTTGCGATATTTTAGATAGGACTTTTTTCTGTCTCTGATCTCACTATACATCTCTTACAGTATACAGGAAGAAGTATAGCAAAGAAAACAGAGACTCCTGAAATGATTTTTTTACGAACTTTCAACCTAGTTTAAAAATGTTTTTGTCAGGCCATTGAGTGGCGAAAAAAAAGAACTTTATTTTAATAAATGGGTGATCTTTTTTCTAGTTCTTTATTCGAATGCTTATGAATAAGAAAAAACCATCATGTATTTTGTATTGCATGACAAAATGTTTCATTAGCTTTTAAATTAAAGAAACTTACTAAACATGTTTTTATTATTTTTTTATTAAAAAACCAAATATTTACATAACTTTTGAGCTAAAATTATTTTTAAAAAAATAAAAAAAGCTGCTTCCAGTAAAATTACAGAACTCTAAAACAAACATTAGTTTAGTGCAGAGTTGTCAGGTACTGGAAGTAAAGTACTGTAGATTGTACTTCAAGTACTTACAATTACTTCAAGTACTTTACTTGAATTACAACTACAATCGGGTTTTTTTACTTGTACTTGAAGTATTTTTAGAATGAAGTTGATGTTGTCAAGTAAAGTATTTTAAGTACATCAATAGGGAACTTTAAGGTTACTAAAATGTACTTTAAGTAAAGCACCAATTACTTTTTCAAAAGAAAATGTACTTAAAACTTTAAGTAATTTTACGAATCTTAATGTACTTTCTAAGTGTTAAAATTGGCGCAAGTGGAATGAATGTAAAGTGTATGAGCCACTGTGCGTCAATTGAACAAAAGCGCGTTGTTGATTGCACTTAGTAAACTTGACTTAAACTTAAGGAGAGTTTACACATGCATGGATTTGCTGGCGCCAATAAAAACTGGCGCGCCAGTAAGTTAAATTTGCAAGTGTAAACACCGACTTGCACACAAGTTATTGTTTTGCATGCATGTATCAAAAAAGTCTGCAGCTGACTGAATTTGCTGGCGCCAGTGGTGACGCATGCGCGCAGAAAAAAAAAATTTCATGTGTAAACAAGTGCTTGCACGTCGGCTCGCCAGTTTTAAGTTCATTATTTTACATTATTTTTTATTTTCATTGTGTTTGAGCTTCAAAATTTTGTTTATTGTTATTTTTATAGCTTATTATGGCTAAAAAAAAGTGGTCAGCAGAACTGACCATACAGTTTTTTGAAGGCTATGAATGTTTTCCTTGTTTATGGGATGTACAAAGTAGTTCTTATAAAAACAAAGATAGTCGAGATAAATGCTTACCAAAAAATTTGTGAAATAATGAATATTGAAGGCTTTGAAGTTGCAGAAGTAAAAGCAAAAATACGATCCATAAGAAACACATATGCTTTGGAATTGACAAAAATTAAAAAAATACAACGTTCCGGAGCCGGTGCAGATGAAGTATACACCCCAAAAGTACCATGGTTTAAAGTAGCAGACCGAATTTTCTAAGATATCTTAATGTCACTTCCAATTTCAATTTTAGGGTTAACGCATCTCTCATGTGGGTATCCATTTTTATAATTCGTGGCGTCATACACTCTAGAAGAATATCAAAATGTTGCTTTGTCATTCAAAGATGGTTTTTATAGCTCGCAGGATCTTCTGCTGCAAGTTCTCCTAAAAGTTTTTCGGAAGCACCCAAAGTAGATCGACGAGCAATCCATGCTTTAACCCAGATACGGCCTTTTCATTGTTCCTTTTTTTAAATCTCTTTTATTATTTTTTTCAATAAAAGTTTAGCGACTATTTTGCAGGCTTCCGAGAGTTCAGCCGACATATCGCGTATCGTGTACACTTTAAAAATTAAACTGGCTTGCCAGTCTTTTTAATTTTCGCACAATAGTGTAAACCTTTACTGGCGTGCAAATAGAACTGGCGCGAACACTGGCGCCACTAAATTCACGCATGTGTAAACCCACTATTACTGTCTTAACTATTCCGCAGTGAATGGGATAATTTGCCACCTATGATTCGCCGCCGCCGATTTACCAAGATCGATTCGCCACCCAACTTGGGCCAACACGCCGCGGTCACAATTCGCTGACGGGACAACTCGCAGCCGCGCCCCCGTGGTTTTGATTTGCAAGTTTTTTTATTTCGAATAGTATCTGAACATTTTTCCAAAAAAATACATTTTTAAAACACTTTTTTCGAAAAAGAATTTTTTGTGGTGACATATTTTGCTTATAGAAAATTGTGGTGTCTCGACGGGTTAGGATACGTTTGCGATCAATTAACTAAGGTCGGCTTAACACCGATTTCGTCCTCCCAAAAGTAGAACAGGGAACCTCCAAATAAATGAAATCCCAAACTAAATAAAAATAAATGGATCCATGACGGATCTGATACCTTCCTAGCTAGCCTATTAGCACAAGTGAAGCTATGATAACCAGTCTTGAAAACACTTTTTTGTAAATATCTCGGAAACCAATGACTCTACGATGTTTTTGGTTATAACACAAATTATTGAGAAAAATGTAGTCTACTATATTCTAAAAACCGCATATTGATGCGATGCTCCGTTAAACGGTTAGCATTTTTTAAATTGTTTAACTGTCCAAAACTATTTTACCTAAAAATTTTATGAAAATCGGTTTAGCAGTTTAGGAGCTATCGTGTTATGGACAGCAAAAAATACACACACACACAGACAGACGTCATGACGATATTAATAGGATACGTCAAAATATACCCAAATAACACATTTTCGGCGAATTTGTAATTAATAGAAAAATGTATTTAACAAATTGCCTAATATATTTAAGAGCTTGTTATTTGTAACAGCTCTGGTTAAGTGTTAACATTGGCGTAAGACTACTTCGAATAAAAGCAAATTGAACAAGTCATTTAAGTGGAATGAATATAAAGTGTTAGGGCCACTGTGCGTCAATTAAACGCGTTGATGATTGCACTTAGTAAACTTGACTTAAACTTACTATCTGAACTATCCTGCAGGGAATGGGATAATTCGCCACCGATGATTCGCCGCCGCCGATTCGCCACGACCGATTCGCCACCTATGCAACTTGGGCCCACACGCCGCTGTCACAATTCGCTGTCAAGACAACTCGCCGCTGCGCCCCTGGGGTTTTGATTTGGAAGTTTGTTTATTTCGAATATAGTATCTAATTTTTTTTTAAACTCTTTTTAAAAATACTATTTTCGAAAAACAATTTTTTTGTGGGGACATATTTTGTTTGTAAAAAATTGTGGTGTCTGGACGGATTAGGAAACGTTTGAGATCAATTGACTAAAGTTGGCTTAACACCGATTTCGACCTCCCAAAAGTAGAACGGGTAAGCTAATTTAAGGAAAAATAATTGTTGCAAACTAAAGAAAAAATATTATAGTGACGGCTAGTTGGGACCGCGGCAAGTTCGGCCGGCGGCGAGTTGGGTCGGCGGCGAATTTTCCTTCGGATCTTGGCGACGGCGAATCGGGGGCGGCGAATCATCCTGGACCCGAGTGCAGTGGCGACTCGTGAGGTAGTGCCACGGGGCCATGGCACTACCGTATTTTTCTGCAAATACACGTTTTTTTGTATTTTTGCAGCATTTTTATTTTATGCATTTCTTTTTCATTTATATATTATATGAAATTCGGTAGCCCTGTGCAATGCAGTGGATCACACTTCGACTTAATGCGAAGGCGCGCGCGACGACGCGACGAATGGGCCACTGAACCGAAGCAGCGTGTTCTCCGCTGCCACTTTTCTCTTGGCTCCTGGAATAGAGATTTAATCTGCAGCCGATATGAGCGACAGTGGTCAATGTGGGGCATTTGAGCGTTGTTTAAATAGGAAAAATCAAAGAAATTTTGTGCCTGGCACGGGCCATCAATTAGTCGTATTGCTGCTTGGAGCATGGATGTTTTAATTTACGCCCTTAACAATATATTTCATTTATTTCAGCAGAATTTTTTGATAGATTTTGAGTCATTTCATGGCAAAATTCGGGGGACATGAGTAAGTTTTTTTTCTAAAAAGAAAGATTAAGTACTTGGTACTTCTCTGGCCGGATTCATTTGGCATACCGTATGAGACGTTCTTTTTTCAATCAAATTTTTTCCATCGGTGGATTTGGAATATTAACAGTTGGTTGACAGCTGAAATAAAAACCTGATTCACCATCGTTTTTCACTTTTAGCTTTTCAAAGAAAAACATGTCTGACGAAGAAGAAATTCTGATAGCCCTTGAGGTACCTAATGAGATTCTGCCTGAATTCTTTAAGTTTTATTGGGCAACTTTCAAAGATTTTTCGTTATTTGGTTGCTTTTTTCATTGTCGGCAATATCTCCTTTAAAAAGTTGATCATTGTCAAGAATTTTGTCTAATAAGTTCATTCCCTTTTGTTCTTCCCTGCCCTGGTATTAAATTACGTAACGCTCCACAGCAGCGGCGTAGCGTGGGGGGGCGCGGGGGTTCGTCGCCCCCCCCGCTCCGAGGGTAGTGGCGCCCCATAGGTGGCCGAAGCGCCCTCAGCTTTATTAAGTCGGGCCGGTAATGGCCAATTGAGTGGGTGCCAAAGGAAACTAACGACGTGAAGACCTTTTTTTTTTTTTTTTGGTCGCAAGATTTGTGAGAGGCGCTTTTGACCTTTTTGTCACAAGATTTTTCATCACTTTTCAGAGGCGCCCTTTTTAGCTGTCGCCCCCCCCCCCCCCCGCCCTTTCGGGCACGCTACGCCGCTGCTCCACAGAGGGGCAAAATCAAGAAAACATGCGATTTAGTGCAGAACTCATTTACCTAATATGGGAGATATTTTTACTAAACACTAATTATTAATAATCGCTTTACCATAGCAAGTTAGCTTCAGATAGTCAAACGTTAAACAAATGAATAAAACATCTTGTCAAAGTTAGCGTGTTTTGAAAACTGACGTTGCTTAATTGTTTTAAAAACACAAATGAATCAACTTTTTCACAATTTTTAATGTTGATCAAGCTTGGTTAAAAATTTTTTAATTATGTTAGATAATCACTATGGTGAGTACATTGACATTATTCTCGTATAAAAAAAATACTCTGCCAATATATGGACCCCTTAGCTCACACTAGGTACTATAGTTATAGTGTACGTGTGAGCTAATATAACTAAAAACTAAAATATATTTTATTCAACTCCAGACTAAATTACCTTTTGTTTGATACCACACAAGCCATGTTTTGACTTAAACTCAAATTTTTGAAATCTACCCCCACCCTTAAAAAAACAAAAACTAAAATGTATTTTGTTAAACTCCGGACTCAATTACCTTTCGTTTGATATCACACACGCCATATTTTCACTTAAACTCTAATTTTTGAAATATACCCCCACCCTTTTTTTAAAATAAATTAAAATGTATTTTGTTTAACTCCAGACTCAATTACCTTTCGTTTGATATCACACACGCCATATTTTCACTTAAACTCTAATTTTTGAAATCTACCCCCACCCTTTTATTTGGTTTGTGTTCGGTGGATTTTGTTCATTTGTAAATGGGACCATCTCGGCCCAAAACCCAGCCTAGGTACCAAATTTCATTACAATCGGCCAAGCGGTTTTTGAGTTATGCGCGTTGGTCGTTACAGACAGACAGACAGACATACAGACAGACAGACAGACAGACGGCGCAACAAAAAAGTTTCAAAATCATCTGAAACGCAAAGATATATAAAAATTTTTGAAATCGGAGCAACTTTTTTTTTCTCGAAAAAATTAGGATCACCATAGCTCACACTACTATAGTATAGTATATGTGTGAGCTAATACGCCTATGGAGATTTTTTGTTGTTTTTCTTCAAGCTGCCATTTATGTAAAATCTTTCACAAATTTACTATTTTCTTTAATCTTAAAAATATACGTGGACACAGTGGCGTATATACAAAAAAGTTTCGGGGTGGGCCCGAGGCAGTTTTGGGGGGGTCCGAGACCCCATGAGGGCGTATTTTATGCTATTTTATGTTTTTATTCATGAAATATGTCGAAAATATCTAAAAAAATCTTAGTTTCGGCCAGTGCGTGGACAAAAAGGAACTCGTCGCCCGCTGTCGCCAGTTCTAACACGTTATTTAGCTCACACATATACTATATTATAGTAGTGTGAGCTATGGTGATCCTAATTTTTTCGAGAAAAAAAAAGTTGCTCCGATTTCAAAATTTTTATATATCTTTGCGTTTCAGATGATTTTGAAACTTTTTTGTTGCGCCGTCTGTCTCTCTGTCTGTCTGTCTGTCTGTCTGTATGTCTGTCTGTCTGTCTGTCTGTCTGTCTGTCTGTCTGTCTGTCTGTCTGTCTGTCTGTCTGTCTGTCTGTCTGTCTGTCTGTCTGTCTGTCTGTGTTGGCGTAACATACCTTGCGAGAACACACACCAACCCCTCACCGGAGTTGCGAGGACCGTTTACGTTGGGAGGTCCAATTTCTGGACCTCATAACGTTTGGACCTTATTTTGGTCGTCCTCATAAAATTTCCAACATTTTGATATATATCACTTAAATTTTTCCTGGTCCTCACAACGCATGTGAAAAACAGGAATTTAGTTCCAACAAAATTTTTGAGAGTATCGTAGAGGGCGCTTTTAGTGTGTATGCGATTGGACCTAGAAATCATTGTGAGGACCCAACTCTCTGCGTGTGTATAAATTTTACGCACACTTTGGTAATTTTAAAGTCTGGCCCTTACATCGTCGATTCTGTTCGGTTGGTTTAATAAAACTCGTTTACCGAGTGCATTTTAAATTTTTTTATAGTAGTAGCATTGTCTGGCCCTTACATCGTCGGTTCTGTTCGGTTTGATTTGGATACCTAAACGCCTTTGATAAAACCCGTTCAACTAGTACATTTAACATTTTTTTATAGTAGTGTAGCATTGTCTGATCCTTACAGCGTCGTATGAAAATATAACGGATCTTTTGCATGTACCATTTTTCTTTTATCTTTTATTTGACGCATGTGCAGTTACCTGGTTTAAACCTTATCATTTACTAAAAGATAGTGTTTGACCTTACTTATGTTCGAATATCGCAGGCTACTAGTTCCTTTATACTGTGCGTCCAAAAATCTGGAATCATCGAATTTTTGAGAAAATTACACGTTTTTAAGACAAAAATTTGAACACTATGATTCTTATTCTAAACCACGACACGATTTTAAAAAAAGATACCTATGCCGTGTTTTAGAATAAGAATCGAAGTTTTCGAACTTTTTTCTTAAGAACTTGTAGTTTTCTTTAAAAAATCGGCGATTTTAGACTTTACGGACGCACAGTATAAAGACAGTGTTGCCGCTCATATAACGTTATGACAAAATATAATGTAAATTTAAATATTTTTAATACCAGACTTATTTCAAGAGCTACCAATGCGGGGTAATCCGCAGATTTAATTTTATGCCAATTACTGAACACTATTTTTTATAAAAACTGGTAGGTATGTGTTGTTTGGCAACAGGATCAGAAGGAAATTTGATATTTTTCAGTCAAACCATCTCAAAAAATAAAATTTTGAATAGACTATTACCTGAGACTGTGAACTGTTAAATTTACTTACTGTGTTTTTGATTATGATGGCAGTATACTTTCCTGGCGATTTTTCACTGATATCGCTTTTTCAGTTTTTCCTTAGTGGTTATCTGAACTTTTTAATTAATTTTGCCTACAGTACAAAAAAAACGCCTTTTGACAGATAAATAAAGTGTAATGGATAATGTGTGTCTGCAAAAGGTCAAAATTGGGCTTCTAAATATCACGCAATATCTGTCATTTAATGTCGCATTTATAAGGATAAAGGTCCCTATTATTATGCCCATATGAGCTTACAAACCTAAAGGCCTGTGGTTAGGTTGCAGAATTAAAACTATTTGTAAAAAGTAGATTTTAGCTTTTTTGGAAAAGAAGAAAAGAGAAAGCTGAAAACTTTTATTACTACAATCCTGGACGAAAACCTAATGTTTTTCAGGTTAGTTTAGATAATTTTAGGCTAGTTTCTGTAAAATTTTAAAATACCAATTCTTGTAAATTAGGAGGTGCGTGAGTAACTTTTAACGCCCGTTAATGGCCGCTCATGATGGATAGTACTATTCGACGCGGGCCGAATCAACAAAACCAGTTCTTTTCAGAACCACAATCTTTCTTTAAAAAATCGTAAATTCCCAATTTATATGTCCTATTGCCTGCGAGGAAGCAAAATATACTCTCCTGACTTCTTTTCCGGTATCCTAGAATTTTTTATATATACTCTTTCTTTCCTTCCAATTAGGATCAATCGCCGAGTTTCGCAAGGTTACAGCAAAATTAAAGCATTTTTAACAATCAAAAACATCCAAGTACCTAGTGAGGAATCGAACCCGGCTCGACCGGGTGTGAAGCAAATTTTGCTAACATATAAGCTACGGATGATGATTGGGAGACTGGGAATTTTAGAGAATGTCAAACCTAACCGTGCCGATGAAGAATAGGGGTCTTTATTGTCACGGTTAGAATAGATTGGCAATCAATTGACAACGGTTAGGTTTCATACTCTTTAGAACCCCGGTGAAGAGGTAAGGAGAGTATGTTTTTAAAAAGGTCGTCTAACAAAATATACCTGGTAACATAATATAATTCAATTAAGTGAGTTTACATAAAAGTTTTGTAAACATCATATGAAAACAATAAACTTAATATCAAATTAAACCTTCGCCAGGTTTCTCCCGCTGATTCGACCAGCGCCGAATCGCTCGCGCCGAGTTGGCAGTGCCGAATAGTACCTTTCCCCTCACAATCTATTTGGCCCGTATCACACATGGCAATCCAAAATGGGTTGCGCGTACGCAATTGAGGCGTGTTTTACAAAAACAACATATGTCCAAAACAAAAAATTTCAGAAAATAAAGAAAACGGTTTATTTTAAAACGAATGATTTTCTTAAATATTTTTTTATTACACACAGTAACTATTGACTTACGAATTCTGTTCGTTACATAAGAAAAAACATTTGTTGCCTAATTACTTTAGAAAAAGAGAAAAACTTTTGGACATAAGTTGTTTTTGCAAGAAAGAAAAAGTTATTACAAAGAAAACTACAAGGGACATACTTGCTTTTTGCGGAATAATACAAATTTTAACTGCTCATATCTTGGCACTTGAGGTGTTTTTGCAGAATCTTATTTCATGGTCCTAAAGCCATCAATTTTTTCGACTAGATGACGCCCCTAACTCATTTTCATCAACTTTGGACTTATGCGGTTTTTGTAATTGTGACCCAATGTAACTCACGTTATGCATCCATCTCCGTAGAACACTGATTGCTGTGGGGCGAGGAGGTGCTAAAAGTTAATGTTAAAGCAAAATACAAAGTCTCACCCTACACTTCCCTAATTAAATTCGATAAAAAAACGCTATGTAGGCAGGGTTGGATGGGCTCAAACAAACCGGCCCTGGCATTTTTTTTTATTCGGCCCTCGCACAAAAATTTTACATAAAAAAACGAAGTCATTTTGTGGTATTTTTGTTTTTGATATTATAGAGGTTTTGTTATTATCATCATAAGTGGGTAAGCAAAAAGTGGAACACCAACTTTTGAATTACTTTTATAAGATTAGGTTCGGTTCGTGGGGGGTTTGATTCGGAGGGGGTTATCTTTTTTTTCGTAGGGGGGATAAGGTCGTTCGGGGGATTTGAAAACTACCAATGCGGATTGCGGCTATAGTATGATGGTTCATTTGGTTATTTTTAAAATGTTATTCTGTTTACGGACGCCTTTGCAGTTTTAAAAATGAGGTTATTCTTACCTTGTTAAACATCATTTAAAAGGATTTATCATAACAAAAACATTTCATGTAAAAAAAGCCAAGTACGCGAAAGTCGTATTCCGTAAAAAGAATTGAGATAAAAGTAAAGCCAAGTTCTCCATTACAAATTTCAAAACAAATGGTTCTTACTAGTTTGGAAATGTTTTTTTAAACTTTGCTATTCCAGCCAAACTTCCTTACGTTCAATTTAGCACTGTGCCTAAGAGCCATTTGCAGCCGTAACTGCCAAGTTTACAAGTGCGGATCTGGGTCAAATCTAGGGGGGTAATGGTCGACAAAAATTTGTTTTTGTCATATAATTTTTTTTCTAGGGGGAGTAATTCTCCTGTTTTCCCTTATTTTATTAGGAAAAAGTGCATATTTTTGTTGGGGGGGGGGGGGTTTACCCCGATACACCCCCTCAAATCCGCGCTTGCAAGTTTAGAAAAACATTTCCAAACTAGTAAGAACCATTCGTTTTGAAATTTGTATTGGAGAACTTGGCTTTACTTTTATCTCAATTCTTTTTACGGAATACCACTTGCGCGTACTTTTTTTTACATAAAATGTTTTTGTTATGATTTCATTCCTTTTTTAAATGATTTGGATAATATTTAATTTTTAAAGTAGTACAATATGCGGAATATTGTTCAAAACTTTTGCAATGCCTTATTAAAAATGTTGAGTTTTTTTTTAAATATTTTCCTATGGTTTTATCATAGTTCCTATCAGCCTTCTAAAGCTCAGCTCTCTAGTGTTCCTGGAAGTGGGCAATGTTAATTTTACATAACATTACATTTAAAGAGGAGGAACGTAAAATTTTGATATTTGAAAAAAAAAATTTCTACAGTTTTATCATAGTTTCTATCAGTCGTCAAAAGCTCAGCTCGCTAGCGTTTCTGGAAGTGGAGAATGTTACTTTTACATAACTATACATTTATAGGGGAGGGAAGCTAATTAAAATTTGGGGTTTCTAATTTTCTTTTAGAGTTTTATCATAGTTTCTATCGGCCTTCCAAAGCTCAGCTCTTAACCGTTTCTGGAACTAGGCAATGTTACTTACTTAAACTGGAGGGGTTCTTAACTTCATGAAGATCTACGACTGTGCAAAGTTTGAGATTCGTAGCTCATTCCAAAGTAGAGTTTTAGATAGGTCAAATATCGGCTGAAATGTTTCAAGAAAAGATGGAACGGCGCGCGAATTTGGCGAGGCACTGCCGCCGTGCCCTCAGATTTTAAAACAACCTGAGGGCACATTTTTTATAGATCTTGGTTTTTAGGAAAATCGGCTGAAACATGTGAGAAAAATGTATTTGCTTTTTTAATTTTTTTAATGACCCTCATTTACGGACGTTGCTGGAGACTTTGTTTACGAAGCTCCACTGACTTATAGGTAAATTGCTAAAAAGAAAATTTTTTCTGCAAGAAATTGTAGAATACGTTTTTGTCAATTGAGCTTAATTTCTGAGAAAATTTGACAAAATCTGTAACAAAATTAATGTGTTTGATCATGGGCGTAGTCAGGGTGGGGCAGGGTGGGGCACTTGACCCACCCTGGCTTGTCATCTGCCCCATCCTGGCTTTAGCTCATTTAGTAAGACAAGAATTAAAGGGGAGCTATAAAAGTTTTCAATAAATATTTGATTGTACATTTTTTTGCTTTGTTGCCCCACCCTGAGCGAGACCCTGACTACGTCCATGTGTTTGATGATTTGTAAAAAAGTAATTTAATTTATGGACACCTGTAAAGTTTTAATCTGAAGGTAAATTTTGCGTTATTATAAAGAGTTAGAGAGTTACAATCGACTATAGATTACAATTTTTGATAAAGAGCTTGCTTTTTAAGATAATCGGGTAAAACATGTGACAAACATGTGGTTTTTTTACCCATCGCCGCTGGTATTAAATTCCACTAAAATATATATTGTGGAAAAGGAAATTTTATTTTCTACAATACCATAACCAGGCTTAATTTCTGAGGAATTTGGATAAAACTTGTAAAACATTGGTAAGTTTAGTGATTTTTTAAAATTGATTTAAAATTCGGACCCCTTAAATTATTCTTCCTGATCTTGCCTTATTACATCATTTAAAAGGAAATATAATTGTCTAAAATAAAGCAGATATCACATTTTTGATATAGAGCCTGGTTTTTAAGAAAATCGGGTGTCCCAAGGCCCCTCCCCCCTGGCCCCTACACTTTTTTCAAACCACATAATATTTTTTCAAAATCCATATGTTTGTAGTATGTAAAATTTTATTTGCTTCAGAAATTATACACTATTTAAGAACACGCGCCGCTGCTGGCGCCATGATATACCTATATTATACAGTGTGTCTCCGGATGGAGTTGACAAGAGGAAAAAATCATTTATTTTTGATTTTACAAAAAAAAACTCCCTCTTTATAAAAAATTATGCTTGTTGAAAAATTAAGATTACCATAATAAAATCTTTGATTAGATGTACAGGGTGTTATTAAATTAAGAAACATGTAATTAATAAGAGGTCAAAAATCGTTATTTTTAATTGTACGAAAAATATCACTTTTTATAAAAAATTCTGCTTGTCAACATACTGAAATAACGATATATCCTTGTTTAGAAGTACAGGGTGTTATCGAATTAAGAAACATAAAATAATCCAAGAGGAAGAGGAGTGTATTTATTCAGTAAAGAAAAATGTTATGTAAACAAAATCTAGGGAAACAAAATCTAACCAGGTGTTAATTTTTAAAAGTTAATCATTTGATGAAAAAACAATCCGTTCTGCTTTTGTAAACATTTTTGAATGTAAAACCTATTACTTGAAAATCAATATGACGATCAACAGAATAAATCTAGATAGATAGATTTTTTATATTACCATATTATATTATATTAGATTTGATAACACCTCATTATGGCAATCTTTATTTTTCAACAAGCAGAATTTTTTGTAAAGAGTGAGTTTTTTTCGTAAATTTATACAATTAAATTACAGCCCTAACAATATAATTATTTTGGTGACCACACCTATACGGACATAAGATGCGCTGTGCGACTAGATAGAAAGATAAATGAAATGTTTAGAAACAACTGTTTTTTGAGGTGCTCCAGTAAGGTGGAAACCTACTTAAAATTTGCAAAAATGTCAAAATAGAAAAAATCTGTCAAACAGGTCCCTACGTTGTGAGGTCCATAAACGATGTGAGGTACTTAGGGACGTCGCTTCGAAAAGTATGAAAATCAAAATGTTGCGTCGGTCGTTGCGCGGTCCGCTAGATAAGATAAGGACGATAGGGATCTATTACCCAGGCGGACCGATATTTTATGTATGATGTGTGGATTTTTTACGATACGAGGCCCTACGAACAGTTATCTTAAAATCCAAACGGTGAATAGAATCAAACTTGACCACTTATACGTCTTGTATATTTTTATATTTTAAGAAAGTTCTGAACTTATTCTCTCATTGCCTTGCCAATTGTGTCTGTATTAATTTCCTCATTGACTCATTATTACTGAACCTATTTTGATGAAAAAACGCATAATTGTAAAAATCAATATCGAAATTTTCCTATATATAATTATCCAGTTCGTTGCTTGAAATAAAGTTATTTTTCGACAACCACCAAGCCGATTTCAACGGCCCCTAGCTTATTGTGCGGCAGAAAACAAATTCTGGAACATAAAGATAAACGAATCTCTTTAATGCGTCAAGATTGATTCTGTCCCCTATTTTGGATTTTACGACGGATTAAAAAGAAATATTTTTGACCACAGGTATCGGTGATAAAGTTAAAAAACTATAACGAAAAATAATTTGCTCAATTTTTTTGGCCCATCTGGTAAATAAGCCAATTCAAAATAAGTAATTCAAACTTCAAACTATTATAAAATTTAAAGAAATTCGTCCATCATTTTCAAAGAGATATTTTTTAACCACCAAGAAAAGGGACCCCAAAGTCACTGGTCTTCGTAAAAAAATGCTACTATATTAACTATATATATATATATATATATATATATATATATATATATATATATATACAGTGGCGTATATAAAGGGGGGCGGGCCCCCCTCCGAAGCAAAGATTTTTTTAGATATTTTCCACATATTTCATGAATACAAACATAAAATAGCATAAAATACGGCCTCAAGAGGTCTCGGCCCCCCCCCCCCCCCCCGAAACTGTCTCGGCCCCCCCCCCGAAACTTTTTTCTATATACGCTACTGTATATATATATATATATATATATATATATATATATATAATATACAACAAAGAGACACCACCCATACACACACATATCACGCTGCTATAAATAATAGTCATATAGAATAGTGATTTAATTCTTGATTTTTAAAAATGTTTCGTATAGTGATGTGTCTTTTTAAATTTGTTTTTGGTATGTAATTTTAATTAATGTAATGTGTGATTATGAATGTATGGTTCTGAAGACGGTCTTTAGACCGGAACGTCAATAAATGTAAATTAAAAGTTGCTAGTTTATTAATGAACCACATTCCCAACAAATCTACAAACCTAAAATATGTATATATATAATAGTAAAACTATAAAAAACTTGGCCACACCTGCTCTAACTATTGAGAAAATATTATTGTATAAAATTGCTAACAAATGGATGTTTGAAATTGTTCCTTATGTTTTTGAGGGTATTTAATGGTATGTATTTACAGGTATTTAAAAATAACTTGTAACATGCGCTTGAGGTAATGAAAATGCGCTTTTATAGGAGTGAAACATCTAAAAATGTACTCAATCAACAAACAAATAAATATGTTATTATATTAACCTAACCTGACCTGACCGAACCTAGCATAGCCTTAGTTAATCAATGTTAATTCAACTTAACCTTACCAGGTCTAATGCAATCTAAACTGACCTGCATTTATCTGACCAAATCTAACCGGACCTCGCTTCGCTCGTGCCTTTTATAAGTTTGTATTCTATAATCATCGGATTGTAGCAAATATTAAAATTAGGTTATATTATGTCATTAAATTCATTTTTGAAATTTCTACTTAAAGGTCAGTTCACAAAATCTCGAATTAAAATCAGGTATATTTCTCTAAAATTAATTGAAAAAAACATATTAATGTGTCGTTACTGATCTTACAAACAACAATTTTTTTAAATTTTAAATTATTAAAGGTGTAAGTGAAGAGAAGTTTAAAACATTTTTTTTAAAGAAAATATTATAAAGTATGTCGTTTTTTATTGCAGACATTGGGAAATGTGTATCAAAAGGCGCGTATCCATTTCAGTGTCTGTCTGTCTGTCTGTCTGTCTGTCTGTCTGTCTGTCTGTCTGTCTGTCTGTCTGTCTGTCTGTCTGTCTGTCTGTCTGTCTGTCTGTCTGTCTCTCTGTCTGTCTGTCTGTCTGTCTGTCTGTCTGTCTGTCTGTCTGTCTGTCTGTCTGTCTGTCTGTCTGTCTGTCTGTCTGTCTGTCTGTCTGTCTGTCTGTCTGTCTGTCTGTCTGTCTGTCTGTCTGTCTGTCTGTCTGTCTGTCTGTCTGTCTGTCTGTCTGTCTGTCTGTCTGTCTGTCTGTCTGTCTGTCTGTCTGTCTGTCTGTCTGTCTGTCTGTCTGTCTGTCTGTCTGTCTGTCTGTCTGTCTGTCTGTCTGTCTGTCTGTCTGTCTGTCTGTCTGTCTGTCTGTCTGTCTGTCTGTCTGTCTGTCTGTCTGTCTGTCTGTCTGTCTGTCTGTCTGTCTGTCTGTCTGTCTGTCTGTCTGTCTGTCTGTCTGTCTGTCTGTCTGTCTGTCTGTCTGTCTGTCTGTCTGTCTGTCTGTCTGTCTGTCTGTCTGTCTGTCTGTCTGTCTGTCTGTCTGTCTGTCTGTCTGTCTGTCTGTCTGTCTGTCTGTCTGTCTGTCTGTCTGTCTGTCTGTCTGTCTGTCTGTCTGTCTGTCTGTCTGTCTGTCTGTCTGTCTGTCTGTCTGTCTGTCTGTCTGTCTGTCTGTCTGTCTGTCTGTCTGTCTGTCTGTCTGTCTGTCTGTCTGTCTGTCTGTCTGTCTGTCTGTCTGTCTGTCTGTCTGTCTGTCTGTCTGTCTGTCTGTCTGTCTGTCTGTCTGTCTGTCTGTCTGTCTGTCTGTCTGTCTGTCTGTCTGTCTGTCTGTCTGTCTGTCTGTCTGTCTGTCTGTCTGTCTGTCTGTCTGTCTGTCTGTCTGTCTGTCTGTCTGTCTGTCTGTCTGTCTGTCTGTCTGTCTGTCTGTCTGTCTGTCTGTCTGTCTGTCTGTCTGTCTGTCTGTCTGTCTGTCTGTCTGTCTGTCTGTCTGTCTGTCTGTCTGTCTGTCTGTCTGTCTGTCTGTCTGTCTGTCTGTCTGTCTGTCTGTCTGTCTGTCTGTCTGTCTGTCTGTCTGTCTGTCTGTCTGTCTGTCTGTCTGTCTGTCTGTCTGTCTGTCTGTCTGTCTGTCTGTCTGTCTGTCTGTCTGTCTGTCTGTCTGTCTGTCTGTCTGTCTGTCTGTCTGTCTGTCTGTCTGTCTGTCTGTCTGTCTGTCTGTCTGTCTGTCTGTCTGTCTGTCTGTCTGTCTGTCTGTCTGTCTGTCTGTCTGTCTGTCTGTCTGTCTGTCTGTCTGTCTGTCTGTCTGTCTGTCTGTCTGTCTGTCTGTCTGTCTGTCTGTCTGTCTGTCTGTCTGTCTGTCTGTCTGTCTGTCTGTCTGTCTGTCTGTCTGTCTGTCTGTCTGTCTGTCTGTCTGTCTGTCTGTCTGTCTGTCTGTCTGTCTGTCTGTCTGTCATCAAACGAAAGGTAATTGAGTCTGGAGTTAAACAAAATACATTCTAATTTATTTAAAAAAAAAGGGTGGGGGTATATATTTCAAAAATTAGAGTTTAAGTGAAAGTATGGCGTGTGTGATATCAAACAAAAGGTAATTGAGTCCGGAGTTTAACAAAATACATTTTGGTTTTTGTTTTTTTTAAGAGTGGGGGTGGATTTTAAAAATTTGAGTTTAAGTCAAAACATGGCTTGTGTGGTATCAAACAAAAGGTAATTTAGTGTGGAGTTGAATAAAATATATTTCAGTTTTTAGTTATATTAGCTCACACGTACACTATAACTATAGTACCTAGTGTGAGCTTAGGGGCCCATATATTGGCAGAGTATTTTTATACTGAGACTACTATCCAATTAGGATCAATCGCCCTGTTTCGCAGAGCCAGAGTTAAAGCCTTTAAGCACATAATATAGAGATATTTGTTTACATTTTAAGATGTTTAAACATCATCGTTCCCTTTGCTATTAGGTACTTAAATAATTATAATGTTGTTTAACCTGACGTTACTATGGAAACATATGCATTTATCAAAATTTAGTAACAGACACTAACAGATTTTTACTTTGAATACGGAGATAGCGAAATTTGCCGCGACCGTTTTGCCACCGTATTGACAGGAAGTTTTAAGTTGAATACACCATTTTTAATCCAGCATTTTAAAGTTTTTAAGTTTGACTCAAAAAATGTTTTAAGTGATACCAAAGTTATAAGCTTAAGGCAAATCGGTTTATAAATAAGAAATCCGCCATTTTGGATCCATATTTTTGATTTTTTTTAAAAATTGTGTTAA
Source organism: Aspidapion aeneum (assembly GCA_963576565.1). Lineage (NCBI taxonomy): Eukaryota > Metazoa > Arthropoda > Insecta > Coleoptera > Brentidae > Aspidapion > Aspidapion aeneum. The sequence goes on from OY755048.1 coordinate 48,800,925, forward strand.
GAAACCCTAGGCACCGCGATGTGTAAAATTATAATAATAAAAAAATTCCGCAATTTTGAGTAATAACTTTAAGTTAATTTTCTTGTTGTTTGTTTTTGTCTTAAAAATCATAGTGAGCTAGCTACCTTGAAAACCCCAACGTTTCGAAATTAATACATATCGGTTTATTAGAGATAAGGTCCGCCATTTCGGATCCTATATTGATTTTTTAAGTTTGAGTCAAAAATTGTACTTAAAATCCGCCATTTTTGATCTGCCATATCGATTTTTGTTAAGTTTAAGTTAAAAATCGTATTGACTGATCTTAAGCATCGCAAAGTTTTTGAGGCAAATCGGTTTATAAAGAAGAAATATCACCAATTTGGATTCGCCATTTCAATTTTCTTTGTGATACCTACACCATTGTAGAATTGTATTGTTTTGATTGTAACCACCAGACCTAGCAAGTACGCAGAAAAAAACGTAAAAAATTTTTGAAAAAAATAGATAAATATATGGAGTTAAGCTAAATAACACCGTTAAGGAAGCTCTATAGCCAAAAAACTATAAAATACGTATTGTAAACTTGGAATGCACCCCAGAGAAAACAAGCGAAACAGTGTAGCCAACACTTTGTGTCCTCATGTTCTCCTACTCCACCCTACCATTCTCAAAATTAGAAAAAGACATGTCTCAAGAACAACTTAGGGAAGTTTATTAATGACTTTGGATATCTAGTCTTTAGAGATCTTTGGTTAAAGTATTTTAAACAATCACAAACATCCAAGTACAAAGCCAGTAATCGAACCCGGACTGGCCGTATGTGAAGCAAACAAATTTGCTACCACTATGCTACGGACAACGAAGAATTACGTTTATTTAACAATCATGCTGTAACATATTCTTAATTCATTCTATAAAAAAAATCTGGTATTAACACCAGATAGCTCCTGGAGTAGCTAGATCACTTATTGCATGAGTAGAGTATAGCAACAGCGCAGTGTTGGCAATGCGTTGTACATGTAGCCTAAAATATGTACCTCCATATCGAACATGTCAAAACTCACCAGGGGATTCCGAATAGGTGGTGGTCGTCATAACAACGACGCGCGACATGAGTTGCATTGAACATCGGGTTATTGTTAATTATCATCCGATACCGCGCGATAATTAAACTAATTGACAGATTAGCCGCCGCAACGAAACATGCGAATTTGCATACACTGTGCTGTCAATATTGCTCTGTTTTAATTTTGTTCTTAATTTAGGACTGAAAATTCTGAAAAATAAGAATACCAAAAAGTTTAGTGTATTATTAGAGTAGAAGTTGTCCCAGTACCTGATGATTGGAAAATAGCAATAATATCCTCAAAATAAAAAAGGAAACAAGCTGGATTGCGACAACTACAAAGGAAGTTCAGTAACAAGTACTCTAAGTAGTGCGGTAATTGAGAAATGGAATGCCAGAAATATAGAGACTCATGTTACCTTTGTGGACCTACAAAAAGTATATGATACTGTCTCAGTAGAAAAATTATGGACGGTATTAGAACAAACTAATATCAATCATAAATATATGAAAGCGATAAAAAGAACTACACAAAAAGTCAAAATCTAAAATTAAAATTGGAAATCGACTTTCAAAAGAATTCCTGGTCACGAAAGGCATAAGACAGGGATGTTGTATCTCTTTTTAAAATATATAATATCGCAGTAGCTCTAAAAAACTGGAAACATAAAGTAAACGGCATGGGAATACAACTTAACGACCGATTTACCATATACACACTACAATTTGCTGACGACCAAGTAATTGTAGCTAATGATAAAGAAGACATGGAGTATATGATGAGAAAATTACCGAAAGAATACCAAAACTGGGGGTTAACAGTGAACGTGGACAACACACAGTGCTTATGTATTTAAAACAAATCAAGTGGGTTAGAACTAGACAATGTCACATTTGGTAAGACAGGAACAGACTTTAAAGAACTGGACCAAAGAATAGTAAAAGCAAAAAAGGTTATTGGTTGTCTTAAAAGTATTTTATGGAGCAGAGAGTTAAAAAATAATGCAAAATTTAACATGTATGAAACAATGGCAAAAAGCACGCTTTGTTGGATTGTATGGAATAGAGACTTGTCGCGTAACAGAAAAATACAAAGAAAAATGGAAAGGTTCGAAATGGATGCAATAAGAAGATCAATAAGAATATCTAGAACAAATTATATAAGGAATGAGATCATAAGAGAAAGAATGGGAATCGAGGGAAGCATAACTGAACACATCACTCAGCTCTCTAACGTTCCTGGAAGTACCAATGTTACTTTTACATAACTTTACATTTGTAGGAAAGGGAAGTGAATTAAAGTTTTGGGGTTTTTAAACTTCTTCCTATTGTTTTATCATAGTTCCTATCAGTCTTTCAAAGCTCAGCTCTCTAGCGTTTCTGGAAGTGGGCAATGTTACTTTTACATAACTTTAGATTTATAGGGGAAGGAAGTCAATTAAAATTTTGGGGTTATTAAATTTTTCCTGGAGTTTTATCATATTTCCTATTAGTCTGGCAAAGCTCACCTCTCTAGCGCTTCTGCAAGTGGAAAATGTTACTTTTACATAAATTTACATGTATATGGAAAGGGAGTAAATTTTAATTTTGGGGTTTTTTGATTTTTTCCAAGGGCTTGGTCACAATTTCTATTAGTCTGCCAAATTTTAGCTTTGTAGCATCTCTGGAAGTACATTAGAATTTCTGTGATCTATACATAAGTGAGTGAATGGCAATTTCGCCGTTTTTTGAAATTTTGTAACTACTTTACTACCATTAAATTTGGAAGGGTTGTTAATTCTTTAAAGGTCTACTACTACTAAATTTGAGTTTCATTCCAAAATAGATTTTTAGATAGGTTAGATAGGTCAAATATAGGCTGAATATGGGTTTCAAGAAAACATGGTGCAGCAGTTGCGCGAACTTGGCCGGGCACTGCCGTGCCCTCATAGATTAAATAAGTCCCTGATTTAATTTTGTTAATTATGCAAAAATTTTCACAAGCTCAAATGCGCAGACTTGTTGAAAAAAAAATGAAAGCCGCGATATCGCATGTAAACTACTAAAGAAAAAAGCGCAGCATCTACAAAACAGAGCAGCGAAATAGAGAATAGGTCTGTCAGAGACAACATATTGCCTTTAGCTTTCGCTTCGGAGCGTTTTCAATCGTTCTTAAATCATGTGTGGCTAATTTTAAATTCTGGAAATAATAGAACGATTTGTTTTCGAATTAAAATTTCTGCAAGATATGCGAAAAGGACTTGAACAGTCTCTATTTCTCGATTGGTGTTTTACACACAAAAACAAAATCTCAAATCGAGACAATAATTGGCCACTTTTCAAAACAAAAACTGCACCATAGCATTATTGGCTTTAAAATAAGAGAATCTTTCCTTCCTAGCCCGCGCATTTGTTGCTAGATGAAATAAATGGATTCATAACGGATTTGATACCTTCCTAGCTAGCTTATTAGCACACTTCAAGTGAAGCTATGATAATCAGCCTTAAATAAAATTTTGTAAATATCTCGGAAACTAAAGCTCCTAAAGTTTTTGGTTATAACACAAATTATTGCACAAAATAATAGTAATAATGGTCTACTATATTCCGAAAACCGCATATTGATGCAAAGCTCCATTAAAAAGTTAGCATTTTTAAAATTTTTAATTGTCAAAAAACTGTCATTAGCATTAATGTGACCAAACTCCAATCAGTTCGTTAGAGTGTCGAACACTATTTTTATCTGAAAATTTTATGAAAATCGGTTCAGCGGTTTACGAGCTATCGTGTTACGGACAGAAAAAAACACACACACACACACAGACATCATCACGGTATTGCTAAAATAGGTCAAATAACACCCAAATAACAATTTTATTGAACAAATTTTCGGCGTTATCAAAAAAAAAATTTTCGTCGAAAACAATACCTTCTCAGCCATTGCTGCGCGGGCTAGGAAGGTAAAGAAAATTGAGATAGAGCTGAAAATGTGTTATTTGGGCAATCAACGCGACGACAAAAATGAAAATGGCGGATCCACAATGACGCATACATTCTGTTTGTTTGATAAGTTTGAAACAAACTTTTCAAACAACTAAACAAATAATTTATACTTCTAAACTATTAAACTACATATCGATGGTTGAAAGGTAAAAGGTCCTAAACGACAGTTTTTAAACTTTACAGCAGGGCCACTTAAAGTGTTATTTGTCGCTTGGTTAAAAAAAAACATGATCCATTCCTTTTTCATTTGACTTAAGCGACAAAAAAATTATCGTAGTAATAGCTCATTCGACGCAGAAAAATAAATAAATGTAAAAAATTTCAGCCATCAATATCGTAGAAAAAAAATTTACCAAACCAAAAAGATACTGTTGTTTAAAAATTTTGAACGTCGCCATCTTGGATAACAACATATCGGCGACCCCTATTTGGTATAAATTGATATATTACCTCGCAACACTAGTTGTGCCAAACAAGAACGAAAAAATTGTACATATTAAGCGTCATCTTTTTGTGGGACGTGGAACTTGTTTTTCTTAGAAATTTAAAGAACTGGTCAGTAGCTTTAATATGAGGCATTAAAAATAAATAACCCTCAAAAAATTAAGAAAATATTGAAGGAAAACGGTGTTTTACAAATATAGCCGCCATTTTGTTTTGAACAGACAAGTGTCATTTTTTCTTAGATTCTAGATTGAGTAGGTCCCACAAGTAAATTAATTTAATTTATCTTAAAACGGGAAACTCATTTTTTTCTTAAATTTGGCAGCCGCCATCTTGGTTTCTGAAGCAGGAAAATCAGGGATTCTCCAACGAAAATTTAGCTTTTGGTGTTAGGTATCATTATGTCAAATATAAAAAAGTATACCCTTTTTGCAGCTTTATTTTACAAATTTACTCTACTATATTATCCACCTCCTTTGATCCTGACAATCGTCTTCCGTCAGGTTCTTTTGACTTATTGGTTTTTGGTTTGACAGTTGCCATTCCAGTATAGGATGCCCTTTTTTTCTGCGCCATATTGATTGCCATTCTAGGACCTACTTTGTTAATCTTTCGTCATTCCTTCGTTGTACAGGGCCTACTATATTAGTTATCACCCGTTATGCTTCCCTCGGTTGCCATTCTTTATTTTATGATCTCATTTTTATATGATGTGTTCTAGATATTCCCATTAATCTTTCATCCATTTGGACACTTATCATTTTGGTTTTGCATTTTTTTGTTACGCGACAAGTCTCTATTCCACACAACAAGTGCTTTTCACCATTGTTTTATATAGGTTACATTTTACATTAATTGTTTGTCCTTTATCTAGTTCTAACTCACTTGATCACTTGATTGAATAAAATCCACCGGACATAAACAAAAAGGAGGGTGGAGCTTAGGTGTCCACAAATTGGCGGAGTACCTTCTAAACCGACTTTAACAAGCACTTTCCCTAAATTTTTTAGTACGGATAGTGTCATTTTACAGGCAGCTTCTTATTTGCTGTCTTAATGGGGAGGGGTAAGGGACCAAGAGGCCGGAAAGTATTTTTACCGGTGTCTCTTATAGTCGAGTTGGTCAAGACTTATGATATCGAAAACTTTTGGACAAAGGCAAGTGTATCTATTTTAATATATTAACCCGTAACCGGTGTACATGAGTCTGTCAGACTCCTCCGATGTAAAGTGGGTTTAAAGCCAAGTGCAACTGATCTCTCCCCTCCTATTTACCTTCCTAGAAGTAGTTGTCACCTGAATAAATATCTGCCTTGTATGGCAAGCGGTGATTGTGGGTTCTTAAATAAAAACTAGGGCATCTGCTGACAATTTTAACATTTTAATTTAGAAATTGAAAGAAAATTAAACAAAAACATCTCAACTAATGGAACAGGATATCCGGAAGAAATAAAAAAAATAGCGACCTAAATGTCACTCTTAATTATCAACCCTACCGAATATGCATATTTGGTTTACAAGGTTCACTCTAGTTGCAACCTTATCTTTAAACCTAACCTAACAAAAACCCATAAAAGGAACAATCTTACTTGTTCTCAAAGTTTCACAATATGGGTCTCATAACCCGGCCAGGAAGCTCGGTTTGATATCTGGGTTTGACAGCTCGGTTTAGACATGTGATTCCCACTTCAACGATTCTTTTCAGGTTGTGAATGTCAAAATTACTCGTTCAGTTTACTTTGGTCAAAATTGGTAGAAGGTAGGAAATTCTGTGGATCAAAAATTCCCTTCGGGATTGCGGAACTGGAACTAAAATATAACATGCTTTTTGGAACACGCTGCAAAACCCTTAATTTGATAAATATTCATTTATCCCTCAATATCGAACTAAACCCTTTAATATTAATCTAACCTTTAATATTTTATCACTGTATTTTCTTTAGTAAAAATATACCTCAACTTATATACTTCTCACAATAACATAACCTATAAAAATCAGCCAAGTCAAAACGTGAATTATCGAATTATAAAATTTAAATTTCTTATTTCGAAATGATTTGTCTCTCCATTTATCTTGGATAAAAATATATAATAAAATCAACTAGCAATATTTAAAACAATAAGGTTAAATTCTACCAGAACTACATGTGCTCTCGGTAAGAAACAGAATTATCGGAAGTAGAAGTAAATAGGGCTCACCTGTAATTCGATGAAAATCCAATCAACATCCAAAAATAAAATGTGTCACAAGACATTAACTTAAAGCATTCTGCTTTCAAATTAAAATTTCTAGACATTGATTATCAACTGAAATTGGCACGCGGCCTTTTATGGTTAGCAATTAATAGCCAGACTCCACAAAATCCAGTTATGGAAAAAAAAGACAGATTTCGCCTGGAAACCCCTATTTATAGCCTTCCACCTGAAGATAAAAACTATCAAAATGACACGTCATTTTAGCTTTGAACCACATGTTTAACAAAAGAAAGAGACAGATTTAATGACAAAATATCAAGTTGAAGAAGGATCACATATATATATATTGAGGTTAGATTTTCAACTAGCTGTAGCCATAAACATTATAATAGATGGATCGAGTAAATGGTTGCACGTTCAAAAATCATACCATCCACCGGCTGAAATCATGTTTGTCTTATCTTTACACTGAGACAAATAAGGATAGACAATCAAGAATGACGAAATAATGTCCATTCTTGAGCATACCCGTAGAAATATTAAGTTAGCTATTATAAGGTCACTGATCTCACGTTCGTCACGTTCACAAATTACGTTATACAACACATTTTTTTACAATTGTATAGATATCTTCTGACAAGTCAAAGTTCCGCCTAGCCTGAAGTTAAACCCCAACACCCAATTCAAAGATCGATATTTCGAAATTAATTAAGTTTTGGTCAAGTTCTGATTGCCCCAAAAATTCCCCCCAAACATAATCTGTAAACGCGCCCGCAAGCAAAGGACACTCAGGTGGTCAGAAATAGCCGGTTAACAAGAAAACAAGGAAAACAGATGACTTGAATCCAACTTCAATTAAAACTTGAATTTCTGTTTGTTTACCCTTTAATTAAGGTTAAATTCCAGTTTTTCTTCCCTTAAAGAAATTAAATATAATTTTATGAGTTTGCAACATTGATCTTCCTGTACTACCTGTTTACCTGTGATGTTTCAAAAGCATGTCTTCCGCTGTGCAAAAATTCTCCTTTCTATGGACTCTTAATCAAGTAGGTATTAACATTTTTGGTGGTTCAATAAACTAACTTTTTAGCAATGATATTTCCCCAATAAGATAAAACAACCTAATACTAGTATTTATAACATATACCTAATAACTAGAGAAATACTGGCTTATAAATAAGTATTGACCCAAAATTTGTACGGGGCGATTTTAAGTTTAAGTTAATTTGGCCTAGAATAAATCCTAGCAAATCCAGCCCGTAACATAGTAAAATAGTAAACCCCTTATTGGCTTCAATCAGTCTTTACCCGTTCGCGAGTATGGTGCATGTCGGAGTCTGCCAGACTCCACGTCACCGTTAGTGCGCCTATTTTTCGTATTGCAGATTTTTACTTTTTGTCATATTAACGAACTATTTCAATGGCGAACCAACTACCAGCGATAAACAAAAACTTTGAGTCCACTATTTTAGCTTGGTACAATTCGTGGATTCAGATAATACTGATGTTGATGATTGTGACTCCGATTTTGAGATGCAAAGAAGGGTTTAAAACCTCAACATCCCGCTAGAATTGAGAGAAACTATAAGGCGTATCCTTCATATTAAAAAACCTCCAGGCAAGGACGGCTAGAATATGTATGCACATCCTGTAAAAAACCAATCTGTCTGAGCTGCAGCAACAAAATATGCAGGGAATATAATGTGGAACGGGAAAAATGATGATTTTTGTCCCATTAGTTTGCATTGTGCAGGTTTTTTTATTTCTTACGAGATTTGTTTGATTTTTTGTTTAGTTTTCGCCTTGGAGCTTTTTTAATTTAGGCTTGTTTTTTTTGAAAAATGTTTGAATTTTTTTTCGATAAAACATATTTTAAATAACTTCAATTTTTTTTTTCTAATTTTTTGCATGGTTTTGTACATTTCCTAATAAAATGTGAAATATATGAGATATCACTATACAACTGATAAAAGATCTTATAAAATACATAGAAAAAACCTATGATATCAATAATCTAACAAAATTCTACGGATTAACAAAAAAAAGTGATATAGATAAATGAAGTCTGTGAGACTCCACGTCATCGGTTACGAGTTAATTCAAGGAAATTACATTTTTACTTTGTACCAATAGTTCTGGAACACCCATATTCATATTTTCTCATTTGGCCCTTTTAACATGCAAGCAATGTGGCTCATTTTAATCACCTGCACCTCGAACATTTTCAAGAAGATCATAGTGTCTTAATACCTAGATGATTTGTTTAAATTTAAACCTATCTCTCCTAAATGACATTTACCCTAAAGTTGCTGAAGTTTATATATCTGTTAGTACTGAAAATTTTAAAACTTATATAGGACCAGTTGTTACCCGTTCTAATAACTTTTTTAGTTTTAGTAGGTACTCTTAAGACCGGCCTTGCCACCACTTGGACAGATAAGTAATGTAACTACATTCATTACTATAAAGAAAATGGCAGCGAGAGGTCGAAATGGGCATTAAATCGGAAGCAGGATTATAACCGGGCTTCCTATTCTCATAATCGAACTATCATCACATCCTTTGGCCAATAGCAGGCTTTAAATTAGCTCTGAGCCGTCACGTGCTATGGGAAAGGACCTCCATTGCGCAAGATTCTCATACGATCCGATTGTGAAACATTCAGTTGGTACGGGGCAGGAGGTGAGACTTCAATTCAAAGGCATAAAATTCACTAACTGTGAAGAGCGGGCGACTATGCTCTTAGTCGAGACAAGTCATTTTGCACAATACGCGTCAACTTAAAGATTATTCAAAGTTTGCTATTTTCCAAAGCATGAGATGTGAATGATCACATCGTTCGAGTACGAGAGTATATCCCCTGGGTTGTATTGGACCCAGTAGCGTAGCGCCAGCGATCCAATGGGGGGGGGGTTGAATGTATAACTGTATATATCAAAAATTTTATACATATAAAGATCTTCAAACAAGCTTATTAACAATGCATCAGGGGCGGCCGCTCTTTAAGGTCGTATGGCCACGCGCCCCTCTAAAAAAAAACAAAAATTAAAAATTTTATTTAAGGTGTAAAATCGCCATAAGAATCAATAATTTCAGCCGCTCGGGTTTCTCGGACCGAAAACCAGATTGGGGCCCGTGTTACTATGGAAACGGGTTGCTGCACTTATGTTGCGGCTATTCTGATTCACAAAATATCCCGGTTCGGTCCGCTTCATAGGAACATGTTATGGTCTGATTAATATAACATGAAAAAACGATGTTTTCAACGTTACGAAAGTAAAAAGGAAAATTAGAAACAACGTAAGCAGGTAAATCCTATTTTCATTTTTATTTATGTTTTTTTGTAGTAATTTTTTTATGTTAATAAAAAGAAAAAACCAGAACCCCGATTTTTAAGCCATTTTTTTATAATCCTCTGAGAAAAAGCAAACTTTTCTGAATTAATCCCCTAGGTTTTAAAAGGGGTGGACCGGTGGTTTGAGACACCCTGAATATTTCAGTTTTCTAATAAAAAATCCTAATTGCATTCAATCTTTATGCATGGTCGTCTTATTATCACTTTTAAAATAGAAAACCTATTTAGTTCAGTGCTTCAAGCGTCCAAAAGCCACTTACAATATATAGGCAAACTTAACCTCCCCCTTATTATCAGTAGCCCCAGTTTTATTTTGTTTCTAATATCTGTCGTGTCAATTATTCAAGCTGTCACTTAAAATTTGTATTTTGAAAAATCTATTCTTTACTTAGTTTTTCTATTTATTTATTTTATCATGAGTGGACGTTTTTCATCACCAAGAAGCCTAAAAATCACACACACATCACAAACTGATTTTAGCGACGGAGAAATTACAGACAGTTTTAGTGAAAGAGTAAGCAGAAGTAGCCATGAATCATCTAGATTTAGAAGGAGAAGTAGACATAGAAGAAGTTACCAAAATAGATTTAGATCGCATCATCGTGATCGTTCTTCAAGACACAGATCACGATCACGTTCTTCAAGAAGATTTAAAAAACGTAGTAATTCTAGAACACACAGAGAATCTAAGAATGAAGCCTCAACATCCACCGGCCCAAGTTCTTCAAACAAAGAATATGAAAAATGTCCAATTTGTCTTAAAGAATTAATTGATCAAAATACTGCAATACCTGATAGTTGCAGTTTTCATAGATTTTGCCTTGATTGTTTGGAGGAATGGTCCAAATACAAAAACACTTGCCCTGTCGACAGGAAAGAATATCAATCCATTTTAGCATTAGACAAAGATGGCAGGAGAGTAGTAAATCAGGTTCCCATCGGGCTTCCTAATCGGTAAGTTTATTATTTAGGTACTTTTATTTGGAGGGTGAGTAAAGTATTATAACACCTAGGTAGTGCTATAAGTATTAATTATTATGTTATTAATGTTTTAATCTAAATCCATGTTTATATTAATCAATGTCTAAATTTAAAATGCACATTATTATTTATAATTAGCTTTATTTAATATTTCTGAAGCTTTCAGGCTGCTTGCCCACATTTGCAAAGGACTAAACGACTATCTAATTTTTTTAAATTATTTTATTTTCATTTCAGAGTTTCCTGGAGTTCAGCAGAGCCTTCCTTCTGCGAAATATGTGGCAGTTATCAAGATGAAGAGCAAATTGTGCAATGCGATGGTTGTGAGACTGGATTTCACGCCTACTGTCTTAACCCACCCCTACCACGAGTACCAAATGGATTGTGGCTATGCTACGAATGTAGTTATTATTATAATTATTAATTTTTATTCTAATTTTTACTAGCTTTTTCAAAACTTTACAAGGCTCTATTTTTGGTTCTAAGGTTTTATGTAATTGTTGGAGAAAAGAGGTTTTTTAAAATTTTTATAAAAATAAATGTATTTTTCAGTTATAATAACTTGTATTTATTTATAATAGACTAGTGCAAATACTTTTGGAAGGGAAAAGTAGTAACAACATGAGAACTATTGTAAATAAAAGAAAATCTACTCAGTCAAGAGGAAAATAAAGCAAAGCATCGATGTTTTTCTGGGTGACAGCCGTTTTTATTGTACTGGGCCTTGGATCGTGGCAAGTGTAATGCGTCCATGCTTAATTTCTCGGTAACCACGAGAAACTATCGACTGATGTGGTGCTTCATTGCCGAAAACAGAAATAAACTCGGCAAAGCATTCTTGTTAAGATAATTTCTCTCGAAAGTTGTAAAAAATTATAGCTTAAAAATGTTCTCGATTTGATTCCATTTTTCGACTAATTTGTTAATTAAAAAAATTCACTGAAGCTTTAAAACTATTTGTATCGCACTGATATTTTAAAATTAGGTTAGGTAAAGATTTAGGTTAAGTTTTAGCAATCACATTCGATCAGTGTCGCCCTCTGTGTTCCTGTATGCAAAATATAACAGACAGCCTCGTAACAAATCACTGCACCATGCTTTTGACATTGTGGATCCTAATTCTGGTGGCAATGCTGATTTTAGTGCTACCAGACTTATACTTACTTTTGAATCATTGAAATATTGTTAAACTTTTGGCTGGCTGGTACAATTGGCACACTTATAAATAAAACTTTTAATAACATCCGTAAATATTACAGTTCAAAAAATGAAAAAAATGAATTCCGGTAAATATGAGAACAATCAGCTGATTGGTGGCTGGGTGCCAAAAGATGAAGGTCTAAAGTTGCGCCGCGGTAATGGGACTTTTGAAAGCTATGTTCGGATGGCAAACCCTAGCGAACGTAAGAAAGACTTTCAGACATTTATCTATACTCAGTGGCGTATATAGAAAAACGTTTCGGGAGGGCCGAAGAGTTTCGGGGGGGGGGGAGACCCCATCAGTCCGTATTTTATGCTATTTTATGTTTGTATTCATGACATATGTGAAAAAAAATCTAAAAAAACCTTACCTTAGCTTCGGGGGGGGGGGGGGGTGGCCCGGGCCCTTTATATACGCCACTGTCTATACTCATAAAACTAACGTCAGTAAATATAATAAACAAAGATACCAGAATATGACGTCCCTGCATATTCATAAATAGTTCATCACAAAAACCCAACTAACAAAGTATAAAAGTTAACTTTAAAGGGGTAAATTCAACCACGGACACCGATTTTTTAATTTACCCCTTTGAAGTTACCTTTTATACTTTAAAATGAAGATGATAAAATCTGAAAAGGAGAAATGAAATGTAGATACCCACTTATGTCTAAGGAGACTGTAGCATCGATGTATACGGCTACCACTACCTTGTTCTGAGGACCAGCTCGTAAATTAATTTATTTAGTCTATGACCACACCTCAAAAAATTCCTTTCATCTTTTATAGTTGTTAACTCATTGTTTTCGGTTCAGAACCGACGCCGTGGACACAGTGATAGCATAGTCTGGTTAAACTGTGACGAAACGTGTCTTCCTTATAGACCGGTGGACGTTTTCGTACCGCTATGGGCTTAGTTTCTTTGGTTCGCTATCCTTTCACTCGTTGAATGGATAACTACACACTCGATTACATTATACCTTATTCTGAAAATGTCCATAACCCTTTAATGACTAAGTACCTATATGAAAATGCAGAACTATGCCACCGATGTTTTTTAGCCCTATCTTGAGGTCGCATTGGGACTCATTGGAATTCCTATCGAGTGTTTTCGTCGCGAAGGGAGAAGCGACGCAGCAGATGCGATGCCCAATAATAAGCAAAGAAGACTGAGGAGACGGAGACGTCTCTTTGAGGAACAAACTTGACAAGACGTGTAATAATAACAAAGGATATAATATGGATGGAATATTGTGGAATATTAGTCAATACTTACAAATACGTGTGAATAACACCAGTGCCGGATTCAGAATTTCCAGAAAAAGATGCCAAAGGAAAGAGGTAGCAACAACAAAAATTTTTATTTGTTGTTTTTAATAAACCTTTGCTTTGCAGTTTAACAATACAGGCCAATAAAATGCATCTTTGGGACAACTTTTAAATATTGCAATTTAAAAGAAAAAAATTGTTATTTTTTTAAGAAACTGCATTTTATTTATTTGCTATTTTTTCCAATTAAAAAATATGTTTTTGTATAAAGAGTAATTTTTCGATATTTTGTGTTGTTTCAAAAGTGTGCATAAAATGTTACTTTTGTGCTCTGGAGCTCACAAAAAGGCCCAATAAATATCGACATATTCAGTGAACTTCCCGGTAACCTCTCCATGCCTAGTGAGGTGTTTATTATGATCTAATAATCGCCTCAAAGAAAAATCAATTAAAGTTGCCTTAGTTGTGTACCTAATCATTCTTATTTATATAGTTTTATACGCTTGTTGTAAGTGAGAGCAGTGTTGACAGATGAAGTGCAGAAAGAATTGGCTAATTCGGCTGTCCAAAATCGTGTAAAATCAAGAAAAGCTGTGAAAATGTTGAATATCTTAATTTTCAGAGTCATAAAAACAAGTAATAAAATTTTTTATTGCGATATCAAATTGACAGACAACATAATACATAATTTTGTAATTTATATAAATGATTTTAAAACAACAAATAAAATAAACACAGAGTGGCATACGGGCATAACTAGGTACCTATATTTTAAAACTATTTTATGAAGAGGATTCAGAATCGCTGGATGGAGTCTTTACTTTCTGTTTCACCTAAATATGGTAGCCTACTAGTACCGAGTTTTTTGATAACATTTTTATTTAAAGTAAATTCGTAACATTGTCTTGTTTTCTATAAAACTTTTTGTATACAAGTAGTAGTAGTAGAAGTGGGGGGGTTGACCCGCAGATCTGACAAATAGGCCAGAGTAGGCCCTTTTTGCCATGCCCCAAGTCTGTCCCTTAACCCACTCTCTGCACTTCCCTTTGATGGTCGGGTAACTCATTGGGCCTTCCTGTTCTCTTTACAAAGTCCAGTAAGTCTGCCCATTTGAGCATGTGCAGTTCTTCCTCGCTCAGAGTTGGCGCTCCGAGTGCCTGTTGTCTCATCCTTGCGTAGGTCTCGCATTCTGCCACGAGGTGTCTTGATGTCTCTTCTTCCTGTCCACAGGCTGGGCAGGTAGGGTCTTTTTCCTCAACCGGTTATGTCCGGTTAGAGTACCTTTCAGCAGTCCGAGGTCTTTTCGTGCCCCTCCCAGCATCCATCTAATTCTCGCTTTTGGACGGTCTACGAACTCTCTGGTCTGTCTGCAACCCGTTCCTGTTTCTCAGGAGTTTAATAGCGCGTCCTGGGCCCATTTGTTGAGTCCGCTTTGCACTTTATTTTGTATACAAAAGACCTTCTTTTGTTTTTAATTTATTGCGAGACTGTGTTTTTATCAGATTGATTTGGGAGAATATCCTCTCTACAGCGCTAGAATAAGGCAAACAAAGAACATGAAAAAGAAACTTAGTTAAATTTGGAAATTTTCGCGACTCTCCTATCTTCACGTTGGCAATTTCTTTCCAAAATGGTACGTGCAACATCATTTTGAGTATCATCTAGTGGATAATTTTTTAGCAACCTCTTTAGATTTTTATTAAAAATGACGATTTCTTTAGTAGAATAAAAAAAACTTGACAATTGGCGTTCTATTAGTGTAATCGTGCAACTGAAATCGTGTAATTACACGATTAAGCCTGTAATCTGGCAACACTGAGGGAGAGTAGCTCTCTAACGCCACACTGTGTTTCAAAATCCCAAACCAGCTAAAAAAAAATAATGTTTTAACCACGAGCAAAAACAAGTATCGTCACCCTAATTCGAAACCCAACTCAACAAAAGTTCACAGGAATAAAAAAGTTAGAAACAAATTACATAGAGTAAGCATTATGCGCCTTATTAGAAATCGCGGAAATGACCGTTTTATTTTTTTTTTGGTTGCGAGGATTTAGCAGCGTATAGCTATGCATAATTACTAACCTTTAACGCAAAAATATGAATTTTCGTTTTTTTGTGGGTTACAACGTTTCAAAATTAGTAGACATCTGAGCCCTGAAGGGGAAAAAACTAGAGATATCCCAAAAAAAATAACCCCAAAGTTAAATTCGCCCCGCCTGGGAAAACAGAGTCTATTAAACTAAAAAACAAAGAAGAAAATCGGCAACACGCTAGAAGCTTACCTTCTGTAATTCTGTAGCAGTCCCAAAATTTCACTGGCGGCGGCGGCCCTTTCTTGTGACTGGAATTTCGGTCTTCAACTTAAAAACACGTGTGACTTCTTTCAGTTTTTTGTCGGAAGTGATTTCTTCATACCACTGTCACACACAGGGTGGCGCTTCAAACTCCCAGCATGAGCAAAAAACGCGCATGATTTTACCAAAATGATCAGGTGATCATAAAGAAAATAACTTTCAACAAAGAAAGAAATTATCACCTGATCGGAATTTTTCCCAAACAGGACTTTCTTTTTTGAAGGTTTTCGCAGAAAGCCCAAAACTATCAAAACAAACTTTAAGGTTAGGTTTTCCAAAAAATTCAAAATAAAACAATAAATAAAAATAACTGGCAGCATTAAACATTCCGCCCACCATAAAAATTCCCAATTTTTCTAGAAAAACCCAAAACTAAAAAGTAAAAAAAAAAACAAAAAAAAAATTCAATTACCCAAAGGGTCTAAACAATAGATTAGCATTTTTGCAACAATAATTTTATCGCAATAACTATGGACGTCATACTTAAGTTAATTCAAATAAGCATGATTCACACTACACAAGGCTTTGAAGGTTGGTTACTGGCTGGGTAACGGACATACCTTCACCAAACTACGGTCAAGTAATCCTTTCGCGGTTTTTACTTGCACGACACGGGGGATTCTATCTGGAATCGAGTAAATTTTTTCAATTCTACCGAGTGACCACTTCAATGGAGGTAGGTTTTCGTCTTTCAACGCTACTAATGTTCCAACTTTTGGAGGGTTATCGGGGGTATTCCATCTTTCGCGTTGTTGCAAGGACTGTAAATACTCCATATGCCAGCGGCGCCTAAAATGCTGCTGGATCTGCTGAACAAGCTGCCAGCGATGGAGACGGTTTAACTTAACATTGGTTAGGTCTTCATCGGGAGAGGCTGTCAAAGGTTCCAAAGTGAGGAAATGTCCAGGAGTAAGACTTTGAAAGTCATGAGGATCAGGGCTCATACTACACAATGGTCGACTATTTAAAATAGCCTCAATCTGAACCAATACAGTCATCAACTCTTCAAAGGTTAGGATTTGACCCCCCACAATTCTCTTCAGATGAGTTTTCGTGGACTTTACAACAGACTCATGGAGTCCACCAAAATGAAGACTGGCGGATGGATTAGAACACCACTTAATCGCTAAAGTCTCAGCAGCTTGCTGACAATAGGACACAAGGAGGTTATTTGCCCCAACAAAATTAGTGCCCTGGTCACTGTACCAACAAATCGGCGGAGGGCAGCCAAAAATGCATCAGTGGACAAATCAGAAACAGCCTCCAGGTGAATGGCCTTAAAATTCACCCATAAGCCTTTTGACTTTTTACACCACGACGCTTGGTTAACGTGATGGAGAATGGACCCATAAAATTTACACTAACATGGAAACAGGGCTTCACCTGGGACACTCTAAATTTAGGAAGGTCACCCATGAATTGGTGCAATGGTTTGGGATTTACCCTGGCACAACAAAAACACTTGGAAACAACACTGTGAATGGCACTTTTCACCGACAAAATCCAAAACTGTTGATTTAGGAGGTACTCCAATAAGCGAGGACCTGGATGTCCATGCTCATTATGGAATTTTTTAATAATCAAAGTGGTAAGCCTATGACTACGATGCAACAACATGGGGTGTTTCACCTCATATGCTAAATCAGTGTGACGTAATCTACCGCCCACCCTGAGAACACCATGGGAATCAAGAAAAGGAGTTAACTTTCGAAGAGGCTTAGCACAACTCTCACCCTTACGTATCCTTTTCAAATCTTCAAAAAAAACTTCTTGTTGTACAACTCGCACAACAACTAAAGTAGCATAATAAAGATCTGCCTCATTGAGGGCTTTAGTAGGAAAAGATAAAGAAGGATCTTTTTTCACTCGAAAAGGTCTCAAACAAAAGGCAACAATGCCCAAGATTTCACGTAAAGAGGAGTACTTAGTGAGTAACAGCTGTACTTCATCAAGGGGTATTTCTGTCACAAAAACAAAACGATTTTCCTCAGGGGGTAGATCAGCATCAAACGCATCAATTTTATGGTTCATAGGCCATGTTTCACTAGACTGGGCCAACCAGGATGGTCCAGTAAACCAAAGAGGATGGTCTATCAATTGACCAGGAAGTAAGCTCCGGGATAAGCAATCAGCTGGGTTCTCCTTACCATTTACATGGTACCAACAGCTGGGGGGAACTTTCTCTTGAATAGTGTTACACAATTGGCTACAAAAACCTTTCGTTTTGATGGACACGATTTTATCCAAGCAAGGGTAACGCTGGAGTCAGACCAAGCAAAAATCTTATCAATCGGGATGCAATCAAGATGATTGCCAACAAACTCCAATAGCTCTGCCAACAATACAGCAGCACACAATTCTAAGCGTGGAATAGAAATACTTTTCAAAGGGCACACCCTACTTTTCCCACACAAAAGGGAGATAGAAATATTTCCATCCAACTCAATTTGTCGAATATATACTGCACCACCATATGCACACATTGAGGCGTCACAAAAGCCATGCAATTCAGTGGTGACAGCATTTTGCTTCACAACATAACGAGGTATTGATATCGAAGATAATAATGGTAGTTGCGATACATAGAGTTGCCACTGTGCAACAATATCACTGGAGGGGGTATCATCCCATGAAAGACCCCGGAACCACAAACGTTGCATTAAACATTTAGCAACCAAAACAGCTGGGGCTACAAGTTCTTTCCATGGGCATCACATCATAACAAAACGAATCCAATTTTGGACACCACTTTAGTCCAAGGATTTTTAAACCAGCAGATTCATCATCAAAGGAAATTGGTTGCTGATGACTAGCTGGAACCGATTCTAGTAAATCAGGAGTGTTGCTTGTCCACTTACGAAGTTCAAAACAACCCAATCTTAACAACGCAATTAGCTGTTTCTGGCTTTCTAAAGCTTCAGCTACAGAATTAGCTAATCCGATGGCATCTTCCACATAAGTAGTATGCATCAACACCTTGCTCGCTAGTGGAAAGCCACTGCCATAATCTTTAACGAGCTAGTGAAGAGTACGTATGGCCTCGAATTCACACCATAAGTTACTGTTTTGAATCTCCTCGGTTGGGTCGAACCGCCACAATATCTTTTGATAACACACATCAGCCTGATGCATATCAATCTGCCTGAACATTTGACGTATGTCACTAGAATATACAACACTATAAAGGCGAAAAGTAAGCAATATTGATACAATATCTCTTTGGAGTTTAGGTCCTACCAATAAAATAGAATTTAAGCTACGACTATTTGAGGTCTTGGCAGATGCATCGAAAACAATTCGAATTTTTAAAAAGTCACCATCTGCCTTCACAACTGGGTGGTGTGGAATAAAATATGAATGTAATCCTGAACAAAGTCTTTGTACGCACTATACAAAGCAGGATTTTTCAACAATCGGTTTTCCATCATATTGAATCTACGCAATGCTTGACCTTTAGAGTTACCAAGTTCTTGTCGAGGCTCTCTGAAAGGCAAGCGAACAACATATCTGCCGGACTCAGTTCTTGAATGAGTGGTAGCAAATATTTTTTCACACAAGTCCTCATCAGAGAAAAGAGGGATTTTTTGAGGGGTCGATTCTAGTTCCCAAAACCTTCGTAAGGTACTATCCAATCGAGATTCTATAGGGGAAGGAGTATCCAACCAAATATTGAATTAATAGCCCAAGGTTCTCCATTTTCTCCTTTTTTAAAGCCAGGCACAAGCATCTGACCAAACAAAACAACACCAATTAAAAGGTCTACACTACTAGGTTGTTCAAAATTAGGATCAGCAAAATCTAAATTTTTTAGGTACGGCCATTGAATAGAATTATATTCTACAACAGTCACAGGTATGGTTTCACAAATTTTAGGAATAAGAATGGCATCACAGGAAAACAAACTATCAGGAAACTTGGAGGAGCCTATTTGCAATGTTACATTGCCATCTGATGTACTAGAAATCATGCCATTTATTCCTTCAATAGGAGTTCTATTCGGAGCTACTTTAAGTCCTAACCTCTCAGCCAAAGAGACGGTTACAAAGGACGCTTCACGAGCGGACAAGACACATACTTCTTGTTGGCATCTACAACTAAAACTTCGGCAGTTGCAAAAAGCACAGGTCTCCTCTTACGAGGTTCAAAATGGTTGCTACTAGGTGTAGCAGGACACAATGCCTGTTGGGCACCTTCACTATTAAGTCTACGGGGGGGTCTCCCCTGGACGATCAACTTGGGGGCTCGGAGAGCTTTTCACAAAGTGCAACAGGGAACGGTGAAGACCCTGGCACTGACGACACGTGGCATTTGTAGGGCATTGAGATACACCATGTTTGCCAAAGCAGTTAAAACACAATCGTTCACGCTTAACAAATTGATGGCGTTGACCTACTTCTAATTCCAGAAATCTGGTACACTTCACAAGGGGATGGTAGGGCTGTTACTGGCAATAAACACAACCTTTATTACCAGACTGGCCTGTTCCAGTCAATAACACAGGATAGGGTGGTTTGCCACCCTTCCTAGGGGGTAGAGGAGGTGAGACCTCCTTTGGCTTATTCAAAAGAGAATTATTTTCCAAAGCCCGACAATTTTTCTCTAAGAATTTAAACAAATCTTTATAGGACGGGATTTCCTTATCACTATACTCAATCTCAAACTGAGTTTTCAATACGGTATCAACCTTTTGCAAAAGAAGAAGCATTTTAGCAAAATCTAAAAGGTCTACATCATCATAGTTTGACAATGCTTCCAAATTTTCCCGGAAAGTGGACAACAATAACCTTAAATCATGAGGGTTGCTCGATTTTGCAGAAGGGGATTGACAAATAGACGTCCAATAATTTGCTACCAAAAGTCTTTTATTATTAAAGCGTCTAATCATTGTATCGAAGGCTACTCGATAATTATCTGAGGTTAGCGGTATGTTCCTAATTACAGATGCGGCCTCTCCCACCAGAGCGGTATTTAAGGCTTGAAATTTAGCTATTTCACTCATGTCAGCTTTATCATGAACAAGTGACTAAACATATCAAAAAAGGTGGGCCATTTTTTAAGATTACCGTCAAAATGGGGTACCTCTATTCTTTTAATTTCAAGACCCCTGTCCACATTTACCAGGGAATGGTTCAAAATTGTCTGTGAGGCATCTTGGTAATCCTCCGGATAGAGCTCACGACAAATCGATCTAATTGTGCATTCCATTTCATCAAATTCCTGCACTAAAGTTTCCTGACTTTCTTGTATCTGATCACTACTATGCAAGCTTATAATTTCAAAATGCAATGCATCGAATTGACTTACCAGAGAAGGCACATCTTCCCATCTGGGTTTTAACTTTTTTGCATTCTCTGCATTGCCCTGGGCTTCGACGGCTATATTATAAGTTATTTTTAATTTATTAAAAACACTTTTTTGTTTTTGTTTTAAACTTCTTGGATCAGACATTATAAAGCGCTTTTTATCAGATACAAAAAGGTAGGTTTTTTCACGACAAATTGAATATCAACACACCGGTACGGTTCGCTAAACAACGCGGCACTAATCTCGCGCTTAACGAAAGCAAAAAATGAAGGTAAATTTCGACGGATTTCACACAAACAAATTCGAAACCCGACGAATAATTAACAATTTTCTAACCTCGGAGGTAAACAAAACAACACGTGAAGTTGTGAGGTTAGAACACACAAACGTCAATGAAACGTCAGCCAGAAAGAAAAAAGAACGGGGGCCCGGGCCGCTCAAAAATGTCGAACGGGGGTTTTTTTATCGCCGCACGAAGTCATAAACCAAACTCAGGGCAACCAACCATCAAAACCATGCGGACTCTAAAAAAAAACCGATAAAATGTGGTTGCTGCAAAAAAACTATAAAATTACCAATTTTTTAACAAAAAAAAACTGTCAAATCCAAAGGGCTTTTTCAAAACATAAGGGTCTGAAGGACCAAATAGACATCTGAGCCCTGAAGGGAGAAAAACTAGAGATATCCTAAAAAAAATAACCCCAAAGTTAAATTCGCCCCGCCTGGGAAAGAGTCTATTAAACTAAAAAACAAAGGAAAAAATCGGCAACACGCTAGAAGCTTACCTTCTGTAATTCTGTAGCAGTCCCAAAATTTCACTGGCGGCCGCGGCCCTTTCTTGCGACTGGAATTTCGGTCTTCAACCCAAAAACACGTGTGACTTCTTTCAGTTTTTTGTCGGAAGTGATTTCTTCATTCCCCTGTCACACACAGGGTGGCGCTTCAAACTCCCAGCGTGAGCAAAAAACGCGCATGATTTTACCAAAATGATCAGGTGATCAAAAAGAAAATAACTTTCAACAAAGAGAGAAATTATCACCTGATCGGAATTTTTCCCAAACAGGACTTTCTTTTTTGAAGGTTTTTGCAGAAAGCCCAAAAATATCAAAACAAACTTTAAGGTTAGGTTTTCCAAAAAATTCAAAATAAAACAATAAAGAAAAATAACTGGCAGCATTAAACAATTAGGGTGACGATATATACAGTCAAACCTCTATAGCTCGAACTTAAAGGAACAGTCAATACAGTTCGAGTTATAGAAATTCGAGTTAAAGGGGTTAAAATACATATAAAAAGTGCAGGGACCACTTAAAAGGTTCTAACTGTATTTTCTTTTAATAAGCAGACATTCTATACCAAACAAAAATAAACCATTTTTAATAAAAATACTATTGTTTTTGTTTTGCAGTGCCGAAAAGTAGGTAATTTATCGCTAAAATATTGAACAAAAAATATTTTAAAAATCGCTAGTTTGAAACCTAAATTTCCCTGCTTAATAAAATAAAACTAGAAAGATGTAAAAGGCCGGGAGTTGCTAAGTATATCTAATCATAGACAACTAAATTTCAATGTAAAAAAAGTCCATTTCTCAAAGTGGAGTTTGCAAATTACAAAGAAAAAACTTTTTTTTGCTATAATACGGTTTAGATGGTCAATATAATATAAAAATTTTTTAAAAATTAAAATGCTTTAGTTTTAGAAATAGATAGTAACTTTAAATGGTTGATAAGTGCCTTCAACTTAGAATAAATGTGAATGCTCCACTTCCCTCTCCTGCTTAGGAAACTTCTTTTTCGCTGGATTTTCAACTAGTATTAGCAACATTTTGAACTCTCGCATTCGGTTGCTGGGGGTATGCTTTTAAAGGTTTTTGAAAGCCAATGATGTCTCTTTAGACTTGAAACATGTCCTAAATAAGACCTGAAACAATAAGGACTTTAGTGGGGAAGAGGTAGAGCTTTTTTCTTTCTAATTGATATGTTTTATCCAATTTTTAAAGCTTTCAAAGAAAATATTTTTTTATATGGATTATGTTGTTAGTAACTAAATGTAACTCT
Organism: Aspidapion aeneum; assembly: GCA_963576565.1. Classification (NCBI taxonomy): domain Eukaryota; kingdom Metazoa; phylum Arthropoda; class Insecta; order Coleoptera; family Brentidae; genus Aspidapion; species Aspidapion aeneum. The sequence continues at coordinate 48,824,115 of OY755048.1, forward strand.
AAGGGTATTTTTTTTCGGTATTTCTTGAATCTTTTGTTTTAAAACCCTTTATAATAATTACAGTCTCTTACAGACTACGCACTAAATAAAATTATTTTAGGTATTTGACATATTTTTAAACATAATGTTTAAAATACATCCATTTTGAAGAAAATAATGGTACGCCACTGTTTTTTTAAATAAAAATTTTTATTGAAATTCTCATTCTTTGCTAAGCATATGTCATATCGTCGGCGATCTCACAATACCTGTCAAGTGACATTATTTTTTAATAATGGTATTTTATGCAGATTGAACTAGACATGAACCGAACTGCAGATTAAATCCTTGTTTACTTTATAACAGAAAAACATTATCTGCTATCAACTCTACCAGTTGCTGGGTGCGACAATTATCTGCTATTTGTATTCCCTCCTATAAAAATACTCTGCCAATATATGGGCCCCTAAGCTCACACTAGGTACTGTAGTTATAGTGTACGTGTGAGCTAATATAACTAAATTACCTTTTGTTTGATACCACACAAGCCATGTTTTGACTTAATCTCAAGTTTTCAAAACCTACCCCCACCCTTAAAAAAAAAAACTAAAATGTATTTTGTTAAACTCCGGACTCAATTACCTTTCGTTTGATATCACACACGCCATATTTTCACTTTAACTCTAATTTTTGAAATATACCCCCACCCTTTTTTTAAAATAAATTAAAATGTATTTTGTTTAATTCCAGACTCAATTACCTTTCGTTTGATATCACACACGCCATATTTGCACATAAACTCTAATTTTTGAAAGGTACCCCTCACCTTTTTATTCGGCTTGGATTTTGTTCATTTTTAAATGGGACCATCTCGACCCAAGACCCAGCCTAGGTACCAAATTTCATTAAAATCGGCCAAGCGGTTTTAGACAGACAGACAGACAGACATACAGACAGACAGACAGACAGACAGACGGCGCAACAAAAAAGTTTCAAAATCATCTGAAACGCAAAGATATATAAAAATTTTTGAAATCGGTGCAACTTTTTTTTTCTCGAAAAAATAAGGATCACCATAGCTCACACTACTATAGATATAGTATATGTTTATTTATTTAATCGACTTTTATTAGAAATAAGGCGAGGTTTAGTCACAGACTATTCTTACACCTAACCTTAGATATGTGTGAGCTAAAATGTGACTTGCTATTAGCAGGTATTGTCAGATCGCCAACGATATGTTGATTTTTTTTGTTTTGGATCGGGTTTTTTTATAAACAATTTTTAATTCTTTTATTTGTATCCCTTACGAGAAAAACAATTTAATATTTTCTTTAAAAATACTAAGAGAAATTCCCGCAAGAACGCAACTGGTGTGCGTGCAAGACTGAAAAATAATGGAATTTCCTTCGACAGGTCGCCGGTTTGGCTTTACAAGCACATTTAAAAATAATTGTCGGTATTGACGATAGTAAATGGAAAGTTACGATACATATGGAATTTTATATGAAAAGGCACCTACCTCGGACTCTCTTGCGGCTCCAGTCGACGTTTAAACGTCCAGTTTTTCACAAACACAACTTTTTCTGGGTATTACGCCACTAGTAATACCCAGAAAAAGTTGTGTTTGTAAAATGAATCCGCCACAAACATATAGATTTTATTTGTCCAGTTTTTCACCTCAAATTCACTTTTTCGGGAACGTGATTTTTCTAGTGTCTTGTTGTGACGGTGGTTCTTTGCGCACTCATGGCGGCGCTGCTTCTCCTCCCACGTGTGCGGTGCCGTGAAAACCCATATGCATATGTAAGAGCGCGAAAATTTAAATTATTTTAAACGCGCAAAAAAGGAAAAGAAAATGATAATAGGAAATTCATTGCTTGCACCAACATTTTCCGGCCGCCAAAACACGTGTGTTTTTACTTAGTTAAGAAAAGGAAAGGAAAAAAAAATTAAATAATATTCGCCGATTAGCGATACAATTTAACATTAACCCAAATATGCATTAAATTATGCATGTAAATTAAAATTAAAAGAAAAGAAAAAAAATACTTAGAAAAAATTAAGAAAGAAAAGGGAAATTTTGCCTTATGCGTCGGGCATAGGCAAAGGACATAGTTTCACTACTGGTCGACGATATGTTCCTGTAGCTGTTTTAACGGTCACAACACGAATATGACCGTCTGAGCCAGGGTGTACGTCGACAATTCGCCCAACAGCCCATTGCAATGGCGGTTTTTGTTCATTCTTTACCACGACTAAAGTATTTAGTTTAATATTGTTAGAAGCCTCTGTCCATTTAGAACGCTGTTGCAAGGTGTTTAGGTACTCCAAGTTCCAGCGTTTCCAAAAATCGGACTGGAGCCTTTGCACCAGCTGCCAGCGGGACAGGGTGTTCAACTTGGAATCAGAAAAATCGGGTTCTGGTACGGAATTCAACGGTTCCAGGGTAAGAAAATGACCAGGGGTCAGTGGAAGAAAGTCATTCGGATCCATACTTTGGGCATACAGAGGCCGGCTGTTTAGTATGGATTCGACCTGACACAAAAAAGTAAAAAACTCTTCATAGGTTAACCGTTGCTCACCTATTACACATTTTAAATTTACCTTGGTGGATTTAACTCCTGCCTCGGCTAGTCCGTTTAGTTGCGGACTACCAGGACTTGAAAAATGCCAGGTAATTTTTAGACTGTGACATGCTTCCTGGGAGTACTGTTTGAGTAAACGATCAGCTCCCAAGAACGCGCTACCACAATCTGAGTAAATGTCAGAGATTCTTCCTCTTCTTGCCACAAATCTCTTAAAAGCCGCAAGAAAGGTAGGGGTGGAAATATCGGAGGTAAGTTCTAGGTGAACTGCCTTTGTTGCGGAGCAGACTAAGACAAGAATATAACCTTTGGATACCTTTGCACCTCGGTACTTTCCCATTGTAATTGGAAAGGGACCACAATAATCTATGGCAACATGTGAAAATGCCTTTACTTGAGAGATGCGTTGAGCAGGCAAGTTGCCCATGATTTGTACGGAAGGTTTCGGATTTAATCGATAGCATAAAATGCAATGAGAAGTTATACTCTCGATTGCATAGCGAGGGGAAAGGATCCAAAATTGTTGTCTCAAGAGGTAATGCAACGTTTTTTGACCGGGATGACAGTACCTTTTGTGAGTGTACTCAATGACAAGTTGAGTAAGACGGTGAGAACGTGGTAAAAGTAAAGGGTGTTTTGCTGAATAAGAGAGTTCGGAAGAATGTGGTAATCGACCCCCCACTCTTAAGCAGCCTTGTGTATCTAGAAAAAGTGAAAGTTTACGAAATTGTTTAGGAAGTAGCTTTGCGTCATTCAAACGTGAAATGAGATCAGCAAAGATGGAACTTTGAACATGCCGAACGAGAACAATAAGAGAATGTTGAAGTTCTACTTCGGTAATATTTTCGTTAGGATATTTAGATTTCTTTTCGGTAAGGCGAAAAATATAGGAAATTATGCGTTGAATTTTCTCTAGGGAAGAGTAACGAGAAAGAAAAGTATCAAGCATGTGTGGTTCAACTGTGCATGTTTGAAATACTGATTTTCGTTCTTCCAGAATAACCTCGTTTTCCGGAGGGTCTGGACAGCGAAAATCATCAGGCCAGCTCTCTTTTGGTAGCCTAAGAAAACAAGGACCTTCCCAATACAAGTCATGTTTGACAAGTTGATTAGGCATAAGACCGCGCGAACCAGTCGGCTGGATTTAGCGCTGATGGAATATATTTCCAGGCCGTAGGAGAAATGGTTTCTTGAATGTGACAAATACGGTTTACCACAAACGTTTTAAACCTGTGAGGTGAAGCCGCCAACCAGCATAGAACCACTTGGGAATCACACCATGCACAGATTTAGTTGAAGTTAAGAGTATCTGAATAAGTGTTTTGAATAAAGGAAATTAGGTCGCAAAGTAAAGTGGCACCAAGAAGCTCCAGTCGCGGAAGACTGACTGTTTTCACTGGTGCGACCTTAGATTTGTCCATAACAAGAAAGGTATGGATTTCTCCGGAAACTGACTCCATTCTGAAATAGACCGTAGCCGCGTAACCTATCATAGAGGCGTCTGAAAAGCCGTGAAGTTCAATGCTACGTGGTTGATCAATGGAAAGGCGTCTAGGTAAATGAATATTTGAAAGATTTGGAAGTTCGGTTCGAAATTGATTCCAAACATTTACGATATGCGGAGGAGGCTGAGAATCCCAGTCCAGCTTCTCCTTCCACAGATCTTGCATGAGATGCTTAGCAAGTAAAGAAACGGGAGAACAGAAACCTAAGGGATCAAAAATTTTCATGATTTGAGATAAGATACCTCGCTTGGTGCATGGTTTATCTTCTGGTACGACCAAGTAGGTAAACGAATCTGAGATAGGATTCCATTGGAGACCTAATATTTTTACAAAATTAGGTTCGGATTTGTCGAAACGAATGGACATTTGTTTTTCTGATTCTGAGAATGAGGAGAGAAGTTCCGGACTGTTGCTCGCCCATTTTTTTAGTTCAAACCCTCCTAGGCGCAACAGGGAGATTAACTCCGACTGAAGTTCTTTGGCAGAGGCCACAGAATCCTGCCCAGTGAGCACGTCGTCGACGTAAATGTCTTTAAGAAGCACCTTGGAAACATTAGGATACCTTTCAGACTCAAGTTTAGCTAGTTCTTGTATAGTACGAATAGCTAAGTAAGGTGATGACTTAAGTCCATAAACAACTGTTCTTAAGGAGTAGGTTTGGACAGGATCATCCTCAGAAAATCTCCATAGAATATTTTGAATACGCGTGTGCTCAGGAATAATTAAAATCTGTCGGAACATTTTTACTATGTCAGTAACAAAGGCTACAGCATGAATTCGAAAATTAAGTAGAATTTCACGGACATCATTTTGCAGTTTAGGACCTGCGCTCAACGTCTCGTTGAGTGAGACACCTCTGGGACTACGTTGAGACCCATCAAAGACCACTCTTATCTTCCCAGTGTTCCAGACACTGTGATGAGGGATAAAGTAGGAATTATCCAAGAGATCTTTAGATATAGGCGTAGGAATAGGTATCATGTGACTAGTGTCTAAATAATCTTGCATAAAATCTTTGTAAGCTTGATAATTAGCTGAGTCTTTGAGAAGTCTAGCTTCCTGAAGCTTGAAACGTTTTAAAGCGATTGGATAGGTGTCACCCAACTGGGGTTCTAAGTTTATGAAAGGTAATGGAACGACGAATCTACCTGATTCGTTGCGTGAAACTGGTTGTGAAAATAATTTTTCGCACATAATATCCTCAGGACTGTGATGTACCTTATGTGGAACCTGCTCTATCTCCCAGAAGCGCTCTAGGCAGATATCCAGAGATGGTTCGATGGAAGTGTAACAGCTTATGAGTGATTGTGGATTTTGTTGCTTTGAAGTTTCAACTTTACCAATCAGCACATAGCCAAAGATGCTATTAAAAGCACTAGGTTGTCCACGCTCTCCGTGTATAACTCCCTCTTGTAAGAGATGCGGAAAAATTTCACAACCTACTAGGACATCAATGGAACTTGGTATATGGAAGTTTTGATCAGAAAGTTTGATATTGCGAATGTGATTCCACTTGCTCGAGTCGACAGCGCAAGAAGGAATCTCTGTACAAAGTTTTGGAAGTACTAAAGCCTCAAAATCAAAGGTAGGTCCCGCTTGACCTTGAGGTTTGATAAGACATTTCGTCTTACCTTTGGTATTGGAAGATGTCATTTGATTTAAGCCTTGAATAGAAGTAGAAAAGAAGCTTTTCGAAAGACCTAAACGATTTAGACATTTTTCTGAAATAAAGTTTGCCTCTGTGGCAGAATCGAGTAAGATACGAACTGGTTGGTAATGTCCCCTTGAGTCTAACATGTCAGCTACAACGGTAGAAAGTAGAAAAGTGGAATTTTTGGAAATCATTGTCGCATGACAGTTTGTGGAGTGCTATTGGAATTGGAAAGTGGAATATTAACGTTCTCTGGAGGATAAGAATTAACACTCACAGAGGGCGCTACTGGTTGTGGAACGTGAAGAAGACTGTGGTGCCTAGCTCAACACGTAAAGCAGTTGTAGGAGGAGGGGCAATTCACGGTCTGGTGAGCAAAATGTAAGCAATTTTGACATAGATTCACCCGCCGAACATAACCCATCCTTTCCTGTGGACTTTTGTTTTGAAATTCGATACATTTCGATAATGCGTGATTCGAAGAACATAGGTAACATTTTATTTTTGGATTAAAAGTTCTGTTCTGATTATTTTGTATTTGAGGGTTGCTGCGTTGATTGCTATTTTGTAAAGTATTTTGTTGATTTCTTAAATTTGAACTTTGATTTGAAATAGTTGTATTGAAAGCAGAAGGTGAATTAAAATTATTAAAACTGTTTCTCTGAAAACTGTTCTGTTGAGAATTACGCGTAGTTTGAGGTTGTCTAGGGGTTTGATTTTGCCTACTAAAACTGGGCATTTGCACTACAGATTCGAGCGCAACGCAATTATTTTCTATAAACGTGTAAAGATCAGTGTAGGACGGAATTTCTGAATTGTTTTTCTCTCTACTATAGTAAAGTTCGAAATCAGTCCTCATCTTGACTTCAAGTTTTGAGAGCATCATGTTAAAAGTAAGAAAGTCCCATTCTTTTGTAGGAAAACCAAGCTCATTTAAGATGGCTAGATTCTCAGAAAATGTATCCAACATGGAACGTAATTCTTTCCCAGAACTGGATTTAGTTGAAAGAAAGTTAATAGCATTCAAAGCGGTAGTAGCAATAATTCGTTTATTTTGATACCTCTTTACTAAGGTTTCATACGCAATGTGATAATTGCTATCTGCGAGGGGAATGGTTTTTACTAGAGAAAGGGCTTCATTCAGAACAGAACTCCGCAATTGTTGAAATTTCTCTATATCACTTAAATCAGAATTGTGATGTACCATGACTTTAAATAAGTCAAACCATTGTTGCCAGCTTTTATAATTCCCATCGAAAATTGGCAACCTTGGTTGTGGAAATGATCTTGTATTTGACCTCTGAACAATATTTTGTTGGTTAGGGTTGCTTACGTAATTGACAGGGTTGGCCCTAAAAAGGTCGTAGTAAATACCCTTACATTCATAATAAAGGTAGTCAAAGTCTTTTCTAGTTTTATCCTGCTCATCAAATGAAAGTTTAAACTCTTCGAGAGAGCCATTAATTTGGTTATGAAAGTTATAGAATTGAGCATGACATTCTTCGACGTCTTCATATCTGGATTTAAACAAAAAGTGAAACGCTGTATCCGAGTTCGCTTTCAAAGCTACCTCGTGAGCTTCCGCCATTTGGTTGAAGCTCAAAAGCCTTTTGTCGCAAAGTTTTTTCTGTTTTTGCGTAGACATTTTTGTTTTTGAAAGTTAATTTGGTTTTAAAATTACCCAAAAAAATGCTTAAAATATAGCTTAAAATATAACCCGAATTTTAGCAAAAATTAAACAATTTTATTATTTTAATTTTATTAACTTTTTTCGAAAATTTTGAAATGAAATGTTTGTAAGTTTGTCTGTATGTTAGTATTTGAACATATCCTTAAAAAAAACTTTTATGTCTCACCAAGGATTGAACCCCGCACCTCTCGATTCCAAATCGCACACTCTGTGCATACGACTAGCGGTCCCGTCTGAAAGTTTCTAAGAAACGTTGGTATTCGAAGAAACAACGCGCGCGATGACCCTGGTGACGGCGACACTTGCACCTGCGCGTTAACGCGACACCTGTAAAATCGATAATTCAAGGAAAGTAGGTGGAAGAACCGCCTTAAAATTTTCACTTTCGGCGTATTGACGCCACTTTTACTGAAAATGTAATGAACAAAGCGATCAACTTTGATGAACTAGTAAATAAACTATACGAAATATGTGCATTGGCTATAGCTATTTTTGAACGGTAATAAACACTTCGATCAACTTTGAAGGAACATATCACCAACAGGTCCTAAATCAATATGGTCTGTTTGATAATTGAAATTGAAATTGGAAATAAATTTTGAAAATATATAGAAATTTGGAATTTTTGTAGGAAATTGCTGAACCACAGGAGTCTAGGTAGTTTGGAACACTAATAATTTGGGTCGAAGGGCCATTAAATGTGCGTGCAAGACTGAAAAATAATGGAATTTCCTTCGACAGGTCGCCGGTTTGGCTTTACAAGCACATTTAAAAATAATTGTCGGTATTGACGATAGTAAATGGAAAGTTACGATACATATGGAATTTTATATGAAAAGGCACCTACCTCGGACTCTCTTGCGGCTCCAGTCGACGTTTAAACGTCCAGTTTTTCACCTCAAATTCACTTTTTCGGGAACGTGATTTTTCTAGTGTCTTGTTGTGACGGTGGTTCTTTGCGCACTCATGGCGGCGCTGCTTCTCGTCCCACGTGTGCGGTGCTGTGAAAACCCATATGCATATGTAAGAGCGCGAAAATTTAAATTATTTTAAACGCGCAAAAAAGGAAAAGAAAATGAAAATAGGAAATTCATTGCTTGCACCAACAACTGGTCAAAATGAAAAAAACATATTGTGCCTCAAAAATTGCTTTTTGATTACTAGAAACTATGTACTAAATTTTACAGAAGTATCTAGAGCAGTGTCACAAATATTAATAAGAAAAAAGAGATTTTTTTGACATCAACAAACATCCTGTTTTTAAAAGTTAAGACGTGTAGGACATAATTATCCCACAATCACGTGTTTAACACGTAAAAAAGGCGTGAGAAAAAAAACGTTAATTTTAAAAGCTGCTAGAAAAAAACGTTTATCACATATATGAAAACAAGCCTAATAGGTCATTCATTCATTAATGTTATAAAAAATAACGTTGCTAAAAATTGCATTTTAATAACGCCATTATCAAATTAAAACAGCATTGTTTTTACGTTAGTTTCAAGTGATTTTTATCAACGTTTAAATCACATTAAATTCACGCATTTTCTACACGAATTTTAAAACGCGACTTGCATGGCTTTTCTACCGAATATTTTTGAGATTTTACTAGCAGCAGCGCCACCTATTGTCGGGATTTTTCACTGACGAAATCTATCAGGCAGTGCTTTGGCCTCTAAACTCCAAAAGCCTGTTAAGGAACTCATCCCTGATCCACGATCACGACGCATCTGTTATTAATCTGATAAAGATACACTAATATTCTGTGAACGTGTTTACTGTTAAAAAATCTTGTTTAGCTTTTAAAAACAACATAATGTATATAGATAGATATATAGATATTTCATCTTGCCTTGAGCGCCATCTTTAAAATTGTCTTGAAGTGTTGTAGTCTTAAACTAGTGAACTTTTATAACTTCCTTTCGCGTCTCTTTTAAGTTAAAAAAATGTTATTAAAAAAACGTGACCAAAAAAGACGCAGAAAGCTGGTAGGTTTGAGAAGTCTTAATGTAGTGGCGTTTTAGAACATGTTGTGGAGGACTTTGAAGTGTGAATTTGGTACATGAAAATAACGAGGGTAAAAAACACGTTATATACACAGCACCAGAAACTTCAGCAAAAAGTACATTTTTATAGCTTGATTTCTACTTGTTTTTAAGTTATCTTTAAGCATGTAAATTTAACAAAATAAATAACACATGGTATGAGGTTGTTTTCAAGTAAAAAAGCTTTGTTATTTTTGTTCACGTTAATTTAACGTTGATGTGATTTTTGTGCTATTTGAGATAATACAATTTGAGACTATTTTTAACGGAAATCCTACGACTGCACGGACTAAATTTCCAAAAAATTACATTTCGTCACAAATTTTTTGTGATTTTTCTTTATTTCTAAAGTTAATTTGAATTTATATGAGATGAAACTCCCTGAGAAATGCTTATTGCACATTAGGGTGAACCGGTCGGTATCAAGTCTATAGACTTGATACTTAAACCCGGTCTAAAATGCTATGTTTTAAGGTCTTAGTAAATACTGGTGTTACATTCCAATGGCAGAATACAAAGCTATCCCTGTCTATCTACCGTTCTATAAAGGAAGCTAGGCGCAACTTTAAAGTCATTTAAGATGGTATCAAATGACGTAATAATGCATTTTTATTTCTTTATGCCGCAGGCGTGTTTTAAGAAAGGTATTAAGAAACCAGTCTACAAAGCTGCAAAGAATAATGATTCTTAATTTTCATTTCGTTCCCCCATACTCCAGGAAAACGTGCTTGGAAATTCAAATGGCAAATATGTCACCGATCACTGATTTCACACTAAATGTTTAGGATTGTGCGCTCAATTACTTTTTCCAGGTTTGAGTCAAACACGTTAGAATATATAAATACTGGTTTAAAAAATCGAAAAATGAAGCAATCATAGCTTGCTTTGTAAACAATTGCAAATTTAAATTCGCAAATGCAAATTTTTGAGTGCGCATGCGTGTTTTGCTATGCAGACACATAGCTGCTTTGTAGATAGACGCAATATTTGTTGTTTATTTACATTTTACGGTGTTTTGGGTTTATCCTGTAAAATTCTGTTTTTTTGTGGGAACAATTGGAAATAATTCACGTAAAGCTTGTGCGGTTTGTGGAAAAATGTCCGGGAGATTTAAGGTAGTGCCATTCCATGAGGAACTACTTGTATTTTTCTTTATAATTTGTTAATAAAGTTAGGAGTAGTTTAGAGATGCCATTAAATACTCTTCATGGCGTTCACAATAAATTTGCACAATTATTAATTTTAGAAATCAATCAACGATCAACTAGTTTAAAAAAAAATAAACAGTAATTGCAAAACCCACAAAATGAAATGGGGTCCTTGCTTCAAGCATCGCGTGTAAGAATGCATGAGTATGCCCTGTATTAGTCGTGGATCTGGGTGAAAATCTAGGGGGGGGGAGGTAATAGTCAACAAAAAAATTATTTTTTATATTTTTTTTTCTAGGGGGGTCATTCGCTTATTCTCCCTTTAATCAATAACAAGAAGTGCATATTTTTTGTTCTAGGGAGGGGTTATTAATTCGTTACCCCCCCCTCAAATCCGCGCTTGCCCTGTATTTATGCCCTAAGACATTTGGTTTGGGTTCACGGGTTGTTTGACTATGTGTTAAGCTCGCTTTACCTCTGCTTTGTTGTCCTCGTTGTTAGAAGGAGCTGTAATTCTGCGTATAATGTTCATCCTATTGCTTCATGTTTAAAATTTGTAGACGATGATTGGGTAGAAACAAAATTTCAGATCTTCTTGATTTATTTTAAACACAACGCGATTCGACGTCTAGGTTAGCAAGTTTTCAAGTGTAAACTAAGTAATCCATTCTGCAGGCTATCACTATACTACCTGGTGTACAGCTAGATGTGACGGCCCACGTTTGCCTGGTTAGCGGAAGATCGGTTCAAATCCAGCCTGAGGTAAAATATTTTTATTCTCTTATTTATCCCTTGCCTTTATGCCATTAAATTGTCCTCGTTAGATAATTTAGACCTAGGGCGTTAAAGCTAACCTTAGTGTTTTTATGTTTTGAAAAATACAAAACTGTATTTTTTTAAATTTATGACCAAATGTTGATGAAGATTATTTGGATTGTTTAAGTAAAATTAACAAAAGCAAACTAAAAATGATCAAAAAGAACAAAAAACATGGCGTCTCTCTTTTTTTCGCGAACATCGTCTTGGAGGTTGCTTTTACCATTATTTCTCTCTCTCTCCCTCTTAGCCAAAATTTATTTTAATTTTAACAACACATTTATTTTTAGTTTTAAGCTCCAATCGACAATTTTGACATGAAAAAATTATGTTTATCACAGATGTTCACTCTCGTGCTAGGCCCTTATGGGCAAATCGGAATTCCATTTTTTCAGCTATAGATACGCCACTCTCGGTTATCTTCAATTCTCTTCCTGTCATACAAATGAAAAATAGAAGCTTGGCGGCAAATTTAAATCTAGAAAAAATAATATTTTTGGCAACTCGTTAAGAATTTGGCAAACAAAGAACATGAACTGAACTGAATATTCAAAAATAATTAGTAGTCAGCATTTTGGTTGTTTCTTTTGAGTGTTTTTCTACTTTTTGTTAAAAAAATAAACACAAAAAAAACTCAAAACACGAAACAATCTTAAAAATATCAACATTCGTTCAAGGTTTGGTTGTCCTCTTGCTAAAATGGCCGCGGTGGTGTGAAGTCATCTGTAAGTAAACTGCGAAAAACTAGCGATACTAACCAACGTTAGCTAAACAAAATGTGTTAGATTATGTTAACACTCCCACACAGCATAGTCTCCCACCACTACTCCCTGACAGGGCTGTGTTTTAGTTTTTTTTTATCAACAACTCGTACGTTTTTTTTATTACAACAAAATAAAGTGCAAGTTTTAACCTAAGCAACGCCGAAATTTTCTTATGGTTAAATAAAATGAAAGATTTTCCTGTGTAGTTGCACGATAAGGCCGTACTTATTTATTAAAAATAATAATTTTCAACCTGTCTTAAGGAAATTAATTTAGGTCAAAAATTTGTAACTCTAATTTAATTAGCAAACCAAAAATTCTTAATTTAGAACCTTTTAAGGTCAAGATAAAAACTGTTTTACAAGCTATGTTGTCTTAAAAATGCCCACGGCAATCGAGACCCTCAAAGTAAAATACTAGGTCAGGCTTAGCACAAATTGTCTGCCGTTGCCGCGGTTGATTCGCCATTTTCCGACTCGCCGCAGTCGGATTCGCCACAGGGACAATTCGTCGTGATTTTATCTAATACTATTGGATATTTGCAATTGTATAAACAATTTTATTTAGCTTGACTATGTATGTTTGTTGTTTGGTTAGTTGGTTAGAGTCAAAGATTATAGATGGTTAGAGTGTTGATTTGACTAGTTTGGTTGGTTAGGTTAGTCGGTTAGTTTTATAAAAATTTGTATTACAATAAATTAATGCTGAAGTTTGTTGACGGCATCCAAACACTATAAACCTATTAAGTACTTACTTGGAAAATTTTAAAAATTTGTATAAACATACAAATAAACATAACCGAACAGAGTCAAGCTATATAAAACCGTTTAAACAATTGCCAAATCCAATATCAGTAAACAAAAATTCTCGCGGTAAATGGCGTCTGCAGCGAATAGCAACGCGGCTAATTGGACGGTGACGAAGCGTCTGCGGCGATAAGTCCCCCACCCACCCTCAGTATATCTTAAATAAACCTACACACTAAGGAAAATAATAAACCAAACAAGTTTTTTAAGAAAACAGCTTCCTTTGGCAGACGCTTGCAAATCTTGGAGAGAAAGTGAGATGCAAGTCACGCACAAAATATCTAGGAGGAATAGGTGCTGAGCGGCTTAGAGGCCAATACGACTTGTCGTGTAATCTACAATCTACAACAAGTTCTTTAGATTTAGTATCCTTTGCCTTTGCTTATCAAAAAATATGAAGGTTTAGGGCAAAGGGTACCGTTAGACGCTATTAATCAATAATGAGGTATTTTTTGTCTGACCTTTCGCCGGTCTGTTACCATTACCTTTATTCTGCGCGGGCGAAGTATCGCTCGGCACGCTGTTATTTTTATTAAAAGTAATAAAATGTGCTCTAGAAAGTTTGTTTGGTTTTGAAAAAATAAAAACCCAATACCACACAATCAACAATCTTTTTTTAAATTTATTTTATCTTTATTCGCATGACGACAAGAACAACAAACTACAGTAAAAAGCTATGGTTATGTTTACCGCCAAACGCTACTTTTGTGTGAGTTCAAAAACTCTTTTTTAGCGACTTGAAGTTAAACCATAAGAAAAACGAAATTCGCGATTAAAATGCCTGAACAAAAACACAGTGATTTTGTCATGTATGTCATTTAGGCATGCTATCCGGAAGTTGGTTGGTTGACCTAATGTATTTGATGAAAGCATACATTAAGTTTAAGCAAAGCCAACAGAAAAATACAGGCCACGACCCTGAAAAAATCAGCTGTTGTTGGGGGGCTGAATTTTGCATTGGAACTTACGGATATTTTCAAAATGGTACTACAGATTTTCGCGAAATTTCAGTGAAATATTTCCAGACACTATACCGATATTCCACCAAACTTTTGTTAGGATCAAAGATGGTTAAAAGGTTAAAATCTTCAAGATTTAGCATTCCTTATTTTAAATTCAAATTTCCCGCCATGCACAGCACGCCAACTGTTATATTTGACATGACATTTATTTATTTGCTTATTATGTAAAATTTGTTCGATTTTTCAATGATTTTTTACAATAAAGTTCATTTAAAATCAAAAAATACTAGTGTTGGTCTTTTTAAAACAAAATTACTTTTCAAAAAAATAATTTTTTGATGTAATTTTTGTAAACGCATCTAAATAAGCTTTAAAAGTCGCCAAATATAAACAAATAGGTAAGTCGATTACTTTCCACGCACACAAGTTGTAAATTCGAAACGAACACATTCGTTTCCGAGTTCCCTTCTGCTTTAAATTTAATTTTTGTGTGAGCTAATGGAACGGCTCTGAAAAATTAAGGATTACCATACATTGAAAAAAAATTGTTTTACAAGAACATATTAAAAACAATCTCAAAACCGGCTTTATATAAAAAAAAATCAAATATTCATCAACCGTTATTCCAACTTTAATATTTTAAACACAATCAGCTGTGGCGTGACGTGATCATCCAAAAGAAATTCAGCACCAGCTGTGACGTCAACAAAGTTGTACATCGTGGCCCGTCCGTTTTGATAACCCTGGTTTAAGATTAAGACACGTTTGTAATCACATGCTTCTATCACAAATAGCGACTACAACCCCCACGTGACATTATCTTAGACTACCCAATCTGCTAACCGTTACTATGTATCTATGTTACAGTCGAATTTTTTAGCTTCGCTACGAGAAAGTTCTTCTTTCGAAACTTTGGCCATTTGTAAGAAATTCAATATTGCCCCGTTATAGCCCCGGTCGGTTGGCGTCTGAGGAAACATCATCGGTCAACTTAACTTATTGCTAGAAGAAGGTTTTTATTTTTTGTTTTAAGCTCGTTAGACTTTATTCTCAAAATATTAATAATTTTTCAAATATGGGCAAATATACAGTATGGTAAAGTAATACTTTTCTTATGCAATCAAAAAAACGTTGTACCTCTAAGGTCATTCAGTACATTTAATTATACTAATCTGTTAAATACAAAATCACTCGTGATCGGTGTTAAACGACCTATTATTTAATATTATCAGTTATTTGTTAGGTTAGGTTACGTTAGTAGAAACATTTTATGTGCGTTTTTTGGTTATAAATATATTTGGACTGTTTTTATGGCACTACTTACGTAAATCTTTTCCATGCCCTTGATATTTTTTCCTTAATACTTAATATTTCGTAAGGTCAGCTGGTAATAATACGCAATAAATTAGTTTTTTTCTAAATTTTAAGTTACACATAAATATATTACCAAGGTATAAAAGGCAACTTCAAAGGGGCAAACTCAACCAGCGTCTCTGGTGTTTCGAAAAAAGCCACCGGTGTCCGTGCTTGACTGAATTTAAAGTTGCCTTTTATATTTTGTTAACTCATTGTTTTCGATTCCAAACTGACACCGTGGAGACGGTCTGATTGAATTGTGACGGAATATCTTTCTTCCTTATAGACCGGTGGACGTTTTCATCTCGCCAGGGACTTAGTTTTCTTAGTTCGCTGTTGCTGGCAGTTCACCTATTTTTTTATTCTTTTTGATTTACCTTAAATATATTAACATATTATTATGTTTGAAGGTAAGTTGCGAAAGCCATTTCCTTTTTGTTATCCAGGACATAGTTCTATCATTTCAAACAGCCACAAAAAACCTATAATAAAATTGGAAGTGTGAAACCCATTCAGGAATCCTAAATAAACAAAAGAGTATATGGGCCGGACTGGGAACTGTTTATAGTATATAGTCAACTCAAATAAAACATTTAATAAAAGTCGCTGCTTAATACGTATAATAATCATTAATAGATAAGTACTATACATTTTATTTAAATGTAACATTAGGTACAGGATGAATTGTAATAACAGATATAAACATATATAAACAACAAGTGAAATTAAGGAAAGAAAAATAAGATAAAAGTTTTCTGCGTCGGCCGGGAATCGAACCCGGCATCTCCTGCTATCTAGGCAAACATTCTACCACTGAACTACCGAAGCCATACATACATTTTTCGGAAAACTTCCATCTATGCAGGCCGCGGTGTCTCAATACAAGAACGAGAAACCCTCAGGGTATTAACTCCACAAAGTCATCCAACTGATCTCTCTAAATTCTTCTTTCCCACTGTCAAAGGTATGATAACTCAAATTAGACATAAAGAATCAACATCTGAATGCAATGCATGATCACCTTTTCGTGTGTTAAAATTTTCTGATCGCAAATGGGCGATTTGCCAATATAATTATCAAATACCAAATTGCAAATAATGCAAGGACCTAAAACTATAAACAACAAGTGAAATTAAAGAAAGAAAAATAAGAAAGCAGCAAACTTTTTTTCCTTCTTTAATTTCACTTGTTGTTTATAGTTTTAGGTCCTTGCATTATTTGCAATTTGGAATTTGAGGTTATATACATGTTGTCTAGCTAAGTTGGAACCATATGGAAAACTAATTCCTCGATAGTAGGGCTCTTATTGGCTGCGTATAAATTGTAAATCAGTGTACGTATTTCGTACACCGTACCAGCTGATATATTGGTAACCCTTCTACTATTTCTTGCCTTTCGTGTTTTGATGTATCCTCTTGTTATTATTCCAGATACGGTTCTGTAGCTTGCCACTGTAATATGTGTAATACGTTCGTATATTCTGGAACGATTTTCGTAATTTTCTACTGAGAGTTGCGTATACATATCAAGAATAGTATCTTGAGTTGTCCTAGTACAATGTGTTTTTACAAGTTTTGCCTTGCTCTTTGGATATTTTTTTTAGGGTTTAGGTTTGAATGAACTTCTTCTCCTCCTTGGTCCTCAGATGGTTTTCAAAAATGTTTTGTGGTGTTTCAAATGGCCGCCAAAACGCCACTATTAATATCACTACTTAGGTCCTCACACAAAACAAACTAAAATGTACAGGTTTATAATTGTTATTATTCACAATAATAATGAAAATGTCACAATAATAATAATAAGAATTCAAATCCGTAATATAAACCCTAAACGCTAACAATTTTAAAATGGTGATACCCTTATATTTGTTATATTTCCAGAAGGGATTAGGTACTTATAGAATAGAATAAGGTACGTTCGAACTTTAACTTTAAAGAATGGAGTATACCTAGCAGTGCTTAAAACACAGAAATTATTCTCAACATTTTAAAATACATTTTCAATTTTTGCACAGACTCCTGGAAATCCCAAAATGGTTATTATGATTAGAGTAGCGCGTGCCAGCTTTTTGTCAGATTTTTTTTGTGGCTTTTTGAAATGACAGAACTATACTTATGTACAGTATCGGCAAAGTTTTAGCCTCCTATGACGACTTTAGGGATTTTTAAATTTTTGGACATATTTTTAAGGATTTTTCTATTCTGCATAAGAAAGATAATGCAAATGTATTCTGGACTTCCACTGTTTTATTCCAGTTGTATATGCAAAATTTAAAAGACAACCCTCGTATACTGTGCAAGTCGACTTCGATCTGATGCGTCTTAAATAAGTATTGGCACAAGTAAAATTTTTTTTCGGTTTACGTAATATTTAAGAAAATGGGGATTTATTTGCTAGGCAAATTTTCGCAGACTGTATTGTATAGGTGGTAATCCTGGATCAAAAAACCATCACGGCTTTCACAACTTACCTTCGATATTACTGACCGTAATAACCGTACCTGTCATTTCAAAACAAAAAATGTTAATATGTTGAAGGAAGGGTAACTAGTTTAGCATTGTAGATTTCTCAAAATAAATATTTAAAAAAACTCATTTATTGCGTATTATTACTAGTTGAATAAATTGATCCGATAATATATACCTGAACAGACCTTGTTGGGTTACAATGTACACTACCAAACTTAACCTGGTAAGGCTAGTTACCTACCCCAACCTGGTTACGCTAGTATAACACCTAAATAGACAGTAGAGCTATTTTACTAACTTAACCCGTTTAGACAAAAAAAGTTTGTTGTTATTTTTATTGACGCTGTTTTATTATGTTGCTATTTTGTTGAGTGTCGCTGTTCCAATATGCTGCCGTTTAGCCGAAGCCTGCTACATAGAAAAAACAAAATGGTGTGGTGAACATTAATTTTTAGCCGATGCACGGAAAAACATTGACTAAATGTAAACGAATAATAACACAAGGAAAACGTTTAATAATTCAATTAATTTTTACCTTGAATCAAATTATTTTGTTCATCGGCTAAAAATCAATAAATTCAATTAACAAATTGATTGATATTACGTACTTTCTTCATTCGGTGTAGTAGAATCAATAAGCCACATGCTAACTTAAAAAGCCAAAAAAATCAGTGGCGGATCCAGGATTTCCGGGGGGAGGGGCCAAAGTGGTAGCAAACATCAAAATATATTTTATAAGCGGTTTTTGATAGAACTGAGGTGAGAAATTTAGTTTCCAAAGGAGATTTATGGCGCAAAATTTTTTGAAAAATTACGTAGAATTTGTGAGAAATTTTAAATAAGTAATGCTGCTAAACTAAAAAATAAGTTATATTGCTGAGAGGGGGGCGGGCCCCTGTGGCCCTTCCCTGGATCCGCCACTGCAATTGATCGAAAAGTTCACCAAACTATTAAAAAGTTTGTTACTTTGGACCATAAGCGTATCGATATAGGGTGGCTCCGATCCGAGTAAATCGGCACAATAATGCTAACTGCGGTAATTATTTTAGCTACAAGATCGACTAAATCACTAAACTAGTAGCATTTCTTCTGCTGATTAAAAGAGTAGTTTAAACAAAATAAAATTGAGTAGCGCGTTTTTGAAAGATTTGAATAAATATACAGTGTACTTCGGTTATAACGTACCCTCAAGGGATCAGAAAATATGTATTTTTTAAGCGGACGTACATTATAAACAACACAATTAAAAAGAAGAGGATTATGGCCGGACCAATGAAATAGGTACGTAATAACCGAAAGTACGTTATAAGCCAGGTACGTTATAACCGGAGTACACTGTATATTTTTCTAGATGTTAAATTCATGAGAAAATTTTTGTCATATTTTACGTTATGCAAGTTATATGATATAGGCATTTACGTTTAGTAAATTATTTTTTATCGACTTCTGTAAAAAATATACTAGACGTTGTATTAAAAAATATATTTGTTTTTGCAAGCGCGCAATTAATTTTATTTCTTTTGATCTTAATAGGACCAAAAAATTTTACTTATTTGATCATTTGAACGATCTCGTAGCTCCAATAATAGCGAAGATAGAAAAAATGCCGACGTAATCGTAGACACCCTGTATAGCTACCTAATGTTAAAAAAGAAGACACCTACACCAGTATTTACTAAGACCCTAAGACTTAGCATTGTAGACCGGGTTTAAGTATCAAGTCTATAGACTTGATCCCGACTGGTTTAAGTGTATTTTTTAAATACTCACAGGTCAAATAACTGCAAAGATTTGGTTCACCCTAATGTGCAATATGATCGTAAGCATTTCTCAGTGAGTTTCATCTCAAATAAATTCAAATTAACTTTAGAAATAAAGAAAAACCACATAAAAATTTTGTAACCAAATGTCATTTTTTGGAAACTTAGTCCGTGCAGTCGTAGGATTCCCGTTAAAAATAGTCTCAAATTGTAGTACCACCCCTGAGGGGTGGTTTAAAGTTCGAAAAACAATAGAAATAATCTATGATTGACAAAAAAACTTACATACAAAAATATTCAATGCTAAATAATAGATAAATAACTTGAAACTACAGTCGAACCTCTCTAACTCGAACCTCTATCACTCGAACCTCTCTATTACTCGAACCTTTTAAGTGGCCCCTTCACTTTTTATATGTATTTAAACCCATTTTACTCGAATTTCTATAACTCGAACTCTCCATAACTCGTACTGTTTTGGTTGTCCCTTTAGGTTCGAGTTATAGAGGTTCGACTGTATATCTGTAGATGCATTACCGTATTAAATACGTACAAATATTTGCTATACTGTAAAAAGCACAAGATATATTAGAATCCCTTTTCAATTACTCATTCCCTAAAACAATCGTCGCTAACTTGTCTAAAAAATTAACATGTAAAATATAGCGGACAGCTGATACTGACTTACACCGTTTTTATTTGACATTTCCTAGTGACATTTGGAGGTTTAAATATGGCTACCATTGTTAAACCAAAATATTTTAATATTTTTATTTATTTATAACCTTTGTGTGAAAATAATGTATTTGTTACAACGAAAAAAGATGACCCATATCCCAAGGTATTTATGAACAATTTATATAAATATTAAAAACTATTTCATTCACGGGAAAAATAAGTTAAACCTTTAATCAAAATGTAGACTTTTAAACCTAGGATTGTAGCACTTAGTACTGTAAACCCTTTAGTAAATACTGGTGCTAATATTTATGTCAGAGTAAATAGTATCAACAGGGACTTTTGCAAGTCCCATTTTTCTTTTATCTTCTATTTGAGGCATGCGCAGTTATCTGGTTTGAACCTTATCCTTTACTTAAGAATAGTGTTTGACCTTACTTGTGTTCGAATAACGCAGGCTACTAGTTCCTTTGTTTAAAGACAGTGTTGCCGCGCAAAATGTAATGTAAATTTAAAATATAAAATTGGTAGGTATCTGTTGTTTGGCAACAGTGTTCACCAACTAACCAAAAGTCATCAATGTCCTGTGAAGTGCGTAACAAAATAAGAACTACACAAGCTAACACCGATCCTATATAGGGGAGAGCGGGGAAAGATGGGCACATGGGGCAAGATGGGCACCTGTCTATTACTCGTT
Source organism: Aspidapion aeneum (assembly GCA_963576565.1). Taxonomy (NCBI): domain Eukaryota; kingdom Metazoa; phylum Arthropoda; class Insecta; order Coleoptera; family Brentidae; genus Aspidapion; species Aspidapion aeneum. The sequence goes on from OY755048.1 coordinate 48,845,025, forward strand.
ATCTATGATCACTAGAAAACAAATAACTACATAAATCTGTTCATTAGCATCAGTGACCTTACCCCTGATAGTTTGGTAAAGATCCCCAAAACGGCACCACAGTAGTAAATGTGTAAGACCGAAAAACTCAGTTTCGCGATGTTTCTAAAAAAATTTGGCTCATTTGTAACTTCTGTCATGTGAACGTTTTACCAAATAAATTTTCTGGTGATCGTTTATTCGCTTAAGGCAAGTTTAAGTTAATAGTTTTTTAAATAAAATAAAAATTAAAAAATGTATTGGTGGGGCAAGATGGGCATGTCAAGTAGGGGCAAGATGGGCAGGTTCCCACTATGTAAAGTCTTTTGAGCTTGTTTCACCAGAAAATATTATGCCTTATCCTCATACGGACCAAACAAATAAAGGAAAGCCGAATCGCAAAAAGTGGTCAGCTACAGTTTTAGCAAGCACGCCTTTAAAAAAAATCCCGAAGACTCACTAAATGCAACCAAAAACCTAAATAAAAGATGCAGTAAACCAGCAGACTGCTATAAAAAAGTAAAGAAATATTTTAAACGAGAAGAAAAAAAATGGAAATCTTCAGCAAAGAATCTGATTCAAACAATAATGATGATGCCACCTACCTTTACGGTGATTATCTGTAGTCAGAATCTATGGACGGATGGGTAAAACTCAAATGTCAAAGCTTATTTATTATCATTAGCTTATTCTTCCTGTACTTATGGGAGAAGACGAGGAAGACGAAGTCGTAAATTAAATTTGCTATTTTGCCACCGGTGTGGCAAAATGGGCTTTTTGTATACAGCAAGGTTTTTTTTAATTTATAAAAAAGTATTAGTTTTTTAAGTTTTAGGCAAAATTCTTTGTTTTGTTCAATTCACAATAGTTTTTTTTTTATGTACTTCAAACTTTAGGGTGCCCATCTTGCTCCACCCTCCCCTACACCTTGCGGTTTTTCACTGGTATTGCTTTTTCAGTTTCTCCCTACTTTTTAATTAATTTTGTCTACAAAACACAAAACACGCTCTTGACAGATAAATAAAGGATATTGGATAAAAAATTGTGTCTGCAATAGGTCAAAATTGGGCTTCTAAATATCACGTGACATGTGTCATTTAATGACGCGTTTATAAAGGATAAAGTTAGCTAAAGGAGGGCGTTCCTAATTTCTATTATCCGTCGTAATTGGCAGAAAATTACTGTTCACGGTTAATGATTAAACCTACAATTTTTGTTCTGTGTTTTCATAGTTGTCAAGATTTTAAGTCATAAAATTAAAATGCAACCACGGAGCTAGTATTGTTAAATATTTTAAGCTATATATGAAAAATATAGCGTTTGGTTTTTAAAAACCGAATACAAAAACCAAAATTATAATCCAAATTGTGGAACGATTTCGAGGGGCGATATTGCCAAATAACTAAGTTTTATAACGATATGTTAAGATGTTACCATTTTATAATTTAATACCAACAATTCAAGGATATAAGCGAATCCAAATATGTTAACAAAAAGTCTACACTTTATTTTTTTAAACATGCTTAAAAAAATTTAAATTTAATTAAGGACAATTCGAATATATTCAAAAAATAAAACTTAAGATATTGATTAATAGTGTGTTTTGTTTTTCAAAATTAAAATTAAATTAAATATTATGATCGCTAATTTCCAAGTGGGTTGTCCAACCAGGGGTAGTTCGTGGGACAAGCTGTACATATTCTCATATTTCTGACCTCATTGGTTTCTTTTTTAACTAAGGAACAGGATGCTTGAACACAACGTGCCGCTCGGCTGGTATCGAATTCTGTTTTAAATTGTTCTTTTGGCACCGGGTTTTTTATCCAATCAATAAGCTAAAAAATAAGAAAATTTTATAATATTGTCAAGAATAAGATACTACTACAATACATTAAAAAATTAAGGACATTTCGAAAGGCTTAAAATTTTGACAACCGTTATGCTTATTTATCGTTATCTTAATTGACGAGAACCACGAAAAATAATGCTAGCCGAAGACGTGTTTTTGAAACGTTTGAATAGTCACTTGTCAGTGTTATTGCTTGAGCAAGTCATATACGTAATATTCCAATATGCGCTGTTACCTATTTACATAATGGTTGGCGTTTGATGCAAACATTCAGAAATAAAGGTACAAAAATGCACAGATATCAAATTTACATAGATAGAGTTTTGGTCAAATGTACGCCGATGATTTGACGTAACGAATACAAGAATAAAATAATATTCATGCGTAAAAGTATAACCGATCAGGACATTTTTTCTTAAGGACCGCAAAAAGGACAGACTTATACCCATTGATATTGCTATTTCAAATATGTTTGCATTCTGCATCGTAAGGCACTCTTTACTGCACTCTTTACCTTCTTAATTTTATTTTTATACAATATATTTTACAATAAAACAAAGGATAAAGGTTATTAATGAGTTGTTCCTTGATCGCCGAGTGTCCGAAAAGCTCAGTCACGAACTAATCCTAAAGTTAACCAAAAATTTTTTTCAAAACTAACTTTGGCCATTTTTATTAATTTTGATTATTGAGATGATAGTTGTCCTAAGGTTACAGATTTTGTGTTTTTATTTATCCTTTTTTATCGATGTTTGTCTTGGATAACTTAGGTCCCCTACCTAACCCAGGAACTATGATTTAGCTTAAATTCATACATAATAATCACGCTTACACACGAAATCGTTTGTTTGTTCGTTTTTATATAACGCTTACTTAGGGACTTATTATATATTAATATGTTCTAAAGATCTGGTTAATGGCTAATAACCCACAGGTAATGGAAATATAACAATGACGTCTGCCTCCATTTGGCATACCTGGACATGGACTAAAGGCAACTGCTTACGAATAATTAGCGGTTTTATGGCTCCTGGTACAGCCCCGTGAGAGGTTTAAAAGCTTTTGATGAAACAACCCATATTCCAACCAAGAAGGCTAACTGACTTGTGATGCAACAAGATACCCAAATTAACCATTCGCATAGTTTTTCAAAGTATAAGATGCTCTATCTATTCTCTTTTATCTATTTAGCCTTCTTCGATCAATCTTTGGACATGTGCCTATATGTTCCACTTTTTCCTGTCTGTCACTGTGTTCATCCATCTAGTCTTCGCATGTTTCTTTAAATCGTCGAACCGAAGCTAAGATTTTTTTAGATATTTTCCACATATTTCATCAATACAAACATAAAATAGCATAAAATACGGCCTTATGAGGTCGCGACCCCCCTCCCCCCCGAAACTGTCTCGGGCCTCCCCCGAAACTTTTTCCTATATTTTTTCCTACACTGGTCTCCAGTTTACAATACATTTCTTCCATCGATCGTGTTTTTGTTTATTATTATGACCGGCAAATTTTCATTTTAATTTTGTTACCTCTCCTCTGACATCCGTTACTTTTGTGGTATTTCTTATCCATTCATTCCTTTTTCTATATGTTAGCTTTCTATGTAAAATTTCTTTTATTTCATGGATCTTTGAGATTTTGTTACCTTATAGGAAGGATACATTATACAATCTTACCCGTCTCATTATTTCAGCCGTTTGGTTTTCTTTTTTAGTTTAATGACTTGTCCCAGTTATATAATATATTCCTCTATTTATTTTTCTTGGTTTATTCTGATCGTGATATCTTCATCTGTGTTTGTTATGATTTGAGTTTAGTGTAGTTCATACTGAAGCGTATACTTATAGCTACTGTATCTAGTTCTTCCAGTATTTTTATCAGTTCTTCTTTCTTATATATTATTAAGGCGATATTGTCAGCATATCTTACGTGATTCAAGTATTGTCTGCTTACTTTGATGCCTATTTCTTCCCAATCTAAATTTTTAATATAGTTTAGAAGATATTGCGTCACCATGGCTGACACCTCTTCTTATGCAGATTTGCTTGGTACCTTCGTGGATTTTGATTGATTTTATTGCTTCGTTATATATATTGGTTATTGATTCTGTGTATTGGTGATCTATTCAGCTACTAATTAAAGATGCATCCACTGCCCAGTGCTCAATGCTATTAACAAATTATATAGTGGAATGTTGTATTCGTTGACTCGTTCTATTAGGATTTTCATGGTTAACAGGTGGTCAACTGTACTGAAACCTTTTCTGAAGCCTGATTGTTCTTTTGATTGATATTCGTAAAATTTTGTTGTTAGTATATCTGTTAATATTTTCGTGAGAAGCTTATAAATTACATTGAGGAGTCTTATAGGTCAAGAGTTTTTTAGGTTTGCTTCATCGCATTTCCAAACAATTCCATAATTCGAAATAGGTCTGATAATTAGGTGTTTGGATCAAAGGGGTTGCACTGTAGATACTTCGAACTAGTTCCCTGTATGTTGACATAGTTAGATAATTATATCCAAATATATCAACATACAGGAACTCTACTTTGAACTACCCAGTCAATTGAGGTTATTGGCTTGTATATGAGTACGATTTTGCCTCTTTTGCGTGCACCCAGTGCAAAATTTTGACAGCACCGAGCCAGAGTCAGTACACTGCCAGTGCTGAAATCAAGGGGAACAGGAACAATAAATTCGGTTGCGGATAAATATTTCTAAGAATCTGGTCTACTTTAAATTTTTTATACAATATCATCTTTAATTTTTTTTATTTTATAACTTTTGATTACCTGTTTTTGTGCAACAAAGTAAGTATCATTTAATGCTAAAAGTTTGTCCATTGCTAGGTTCAGAGCATCAAAGGTTATATTATTTTCTGTTTTCTCGAAAAATTGGGATTCTACTATTAGTGTCAGAGGAGCTCGACCACTATTACGTACTCTATTTACTTCGTTGAAAAGCCAATTAGCTATATCATTTACAGTTGTACTCCTAAAAATAACAAAATTAAATAATTAAATTATTTAAAGTTTATGTTTGTCATTTAAATTTAAATAACTTTAATAATAACAAAAACATCTCATGTAAAAAATGGTATTTCGTAAAAAGAATCCAGATAAAAGTAAAGCCAAGTTCTCCAGTACAAATTTCCCACTAGTTTGGAATTTTTTTTTAAAACTTTGCTATTACATTCAGACTTCTTTATGTTAAATTTAGCACTGTGCCTAATGGTCATTTATTTTACAGGCGTAATAGCCAAGTTTAGAAAACATTTCCCAACTAGTAAGAACCTTTCATTTTGAAATTTGTATTGTAGAACTTGGCTTTACTTTTATCTCAATTCTTTTTACGAAATATCATTTTCGTGTACTTGGCTTTTTTACATTAAATGTTTTTGTTATGATTTCACTCCTCTTCTTTAGTTTTTAGGATTTATATAATATTTAAGTTTTAAAGTACTAAAATATGCAAAATATGGTTCAAACCTTTTGCAATGCCTTATTTAAAATTTTGAGGTTTTTTAATTTTTTTCCATGGTTCTATCACAGTTCCTATCTGTTAGCTCCCGCAAAAATTTCGCGGTTGTTTTTAACTTTTTAAAACCACACAATTGGATGAAGGACAGAGTGCATTTCGCGCATTTGGACATGAGCACCAACAATCAAAGAGATCCTTTGTCAATCGCCTCGAGAAATGGCGTGTTAATTTCGTTCTCCAACTATTTCAAATTTCTACACCTGAAAGTGCTCGATTTTGGTGTACTGAAGCATAGAACTAGAAACTTCAGCCCTTCAGCTACGTGGTGACATCATTAGATCCAAACAGGGGCCCCTTGGAAGTGGAGAAATTGGCTGCAAACTGGTGAGTGCCTTGTTTCTGATTGCCGTTGTGTGGCACCAACAATTAACCTATGGACGTTTGATTATTTCGTAATTTCATATCAATATATTTATGTTTGTTCGCGCTTCATTTAATTAAAATATTTACAGTCCATTGCAATTACCGTTTTTCTAACCGCGGGCTAACATAAGTGGTCCTTCGAGCCGGATTATTTTAAATTTACTCCATACGACGGTATTAATAATCGGCCATTTATTTTCACGCCGAAAACAAGGCGGCCTTGAATTTTCCCCATCGTATTGAAACGAGAGAGATTTTCGCTCGCGCCACGGTGTCGGCGCAGTACCTGTTTTCGGTCCGCTGCTGTGGTAACGTATCGCGTGGTCATTTAGTAAACAAAACAAACAAACAAAACTAAAAAAAAATAATTTGGTTGGTTGAGGCCCCATCCTTTTCGGGATCATATGTTCGACAAAACGAAACTCCAAAACTCAAAGAGTTAGGTATTCCCTTATTTCGAGATGATAAAAAATTATGGCCAAGCTTTTTCGATCTTTTTAATAACATTATAGATTAAAATCAAAGTCTAAGTAACGTCCGAAAACTTCAATATTTATTTTCATATCTCGAGGATGAGCCTTTAAAATTGATATCAGGGATTAGCTTATCTGATCAAAATTATAAAATGGCTTACGACAAATTAGTCAATAGGTATCAAAACAAGCGAGACCTCGCAAATGATGCTTTAAGCACAATTATGAAATCCACCTTAAAAAACGAGTCAGCTAAAGAATTGCGTAACTTAATTGACACCTTTTCTGAATCCCTAGAAATTTTAAAATCACTTAGCTTTGACGTTGACAGTTGGGACTTTATTATTTCTTTCATTTTGTTAGAAAAATTGGATATTCCGACGCGTTCAAATTTCGAAATGAGTCACGCCAATACTAATACCGAAATTCCCACTTTTCAGTCACTTTTTCAATTTCTAGAAAAAAGATGTAAAGTTTTGGAATCACTTCCTCAATCAACAGCACCCAAAAATGTGCCTATCTATCAAAAATCAAATTCTATGCAAAATCAGTTTGAGCAAAAGCCTACCTATCAAAATTCAAATTCTATGCAAAATCAGTTTGGGCAAAGGCCTACCTATAAATCATCCAATTCGCCTTTTATAGGACTGGCTGGCACCTCAACTAATTCAAGTACGGGAATAAAATATTTCCGGTGTAATCAAGGTCACGTGCTTTCGAAATGTCAAACATTTCTTGATCTCTCACCTATCGATCGCCTATCTTTCGTCAAGCAGAAAAAATTATGCCTAGCGTGTTTTCATCCCTTGCATGGGGTAGATACGTGCAAAACAAAATATTCATGCAGGACTTGCAATAGTAAAAGGCACCACACTTTAACTCATATCTTAGAAACTAATCAAGAGTCTGGAAGCCAAGATACTAGTCCTGTCATTCACACACCACCTGTCAATAATCTTCATGTGTCATTAAATACTTCAGGACCTTCAGGTACCTTTCTTTTATGCACCGCCATAATAGATGTTATGGACGGTTGCGGAAATTTTCAACCTGTAAGGGCATTGCTTGATTCTGGATCACAGACAGGATTCATCAGTGAAAAGTGTATTCAGCGTCTTAATCTTCCTAGGCGAAGTTACACCACTGAAATATTCGGATTAAATCAGATGTCTTCTTTTACTTCCAAAAGGCTCGTTCAATGTCACATTAAGCCACAAGGACAAGTCACTCCTTTGCATAATTTCGAAGCAATTGTTGTTCCACAACTATGTTCCAATATGCCTACATTCACTTTGAATGATAATCAGTGGAAACACTTGGAAAACCTTAAACTTGCCGACCCATCTTATTTCAAATCTAGACCTGTGGACCTAGTTATTGGTTGCGAGCTATTCGCACAGATATTCAAGGAGGGCAGGGTTCTTGGACAAATAGGGCAACCTTCAGCCCTTGAAACCATCTTTGGCTGGGTCGTCATGGGAAAAGTGGACGAAGTAGGTAGTCTTACGGAACGAACCATTAAAATTGAAATCGAACATTTGCCTAAAAAACAAATCTTATCAAAGGAAGAAAAACAAGCGGAATCAATTTTTACTGCGAGTGTCGTATGGCAACCGAGCGGTAGATTCATGGTAGATCTTCCGTTTAAAGATAAAATAAACCCTGACCTAGGAAATACTTATCCGCAAGCTTATCGTAGATTTTTACTTCTAGAAAATAGATTACTCAAAAATCCTGATCTGTACACTGCCTATTCAAGTTTCATGCAAGACTATATCGATTCTAATCATATGAGTCTAGTTTTACCTAGTCAACCAAAAGTCGACGTATCATGTTTTTTGGCACATCATTGCGTATTAAAGCCGGAAAGCTTAAGTACAAAATTAAGGGTAGTCTGGGATTGTTCGGCAGTCACCCCAAAAAATATTAGTCTCAATGACACGTTGTTATCGGGACCGAAACTTCAAAAGGATATTGCTTCTTTACTCCTTACGTTTCGTCTTAATCATTGCTGATATCAAACAGATGTTCCGTCAAGTCCTTATCAATCCTTATCACCGTCCTTATCAAAGGATATTGTGGAGGATATCTCCACATGACCCACTTTCAGTGTGGGAACTTTCTACTGTCACTTTTGGCATGACATGCTCACCTTTTCTAGCCATGCGTACCTTAAATGAGCTGGCAGAGAGAGAAAAGGAACGTTTTCCTATGGCTAGTACTGTTCTAAAAACGTCAATCTATATCGACGATATCTTGAGAACTAGCCCTTCGCTTTCTGAAGCTCTTTCCCTTCAAACGGAACTCAATGATTTGTTGAAGTCGGGAGGATTTGAACTTAAAAAATGGGCAAGCAATTGTCCCGAGTTATTGGCAACATTGCCAGAATCCGATCGTCAAATGCCTCTCTCTTTTGACAAGGAGGAACCCCACTTTATCAAAGTTTTAGGACTTCAATGGCATCCAAAAAACGACATTTTTTCTTATCAATGCCGAATGAAGGACAAACCCCCAACCAAACGTTCTATTTTATCTATCATAGGAACAATCTTCGATCCCTTAGGTTTTCTTTGTCCCTTGTTGCTACAAGCAAAATTTATTTTGCAACAGTTGTGGATATCGAAAATAGGCTGGGACGAAGAACCAGATTCTTCTATCATCGACTCTTGGAACAAACTTCGTTCTGAATTCCCGCTTCTTTCCAATTTTCAATTACCCCGACAAATCAAACTGTCAAAAACCAATACCTGTCAAATCATCGGCTTCTGTGACGCTTCAATTTGAGGCTACGCAGGCGTCGTATATTTTCGTGTAGAAGAGGAAAATAATATATCTGTTTCTCTTATATCTGCAAAATCTAGGGTCGCGCCTATAAAGTCACAAACTTTGGCTAGGCTAGAACTCCTAGGCGCATTTCTTTTAAGCGAATTAATTGACTTCGTTTTATCTAGCTATGAAGGAAAAATAACTTTTACAAATATCGTTACTTTCTGCGATTCGCAAGTCGTATTGCACTGGCTTTCATCCCCTCCTAATCGCTGGCAAACCTTTGTTGGAAATCGAGTCAGTAGAATCCAAGAAATCATTCCCTCAAACTCGTGGCGCTACATTCCTTCTGCTTTAAATGCAGCCGATATTGCGTCACGAGGGGCCACCCCTTCACAGCTCATGTCACATGACATGTGGTGAAACGCACCGTCGTTTTTGTGGTCTCCCGAAAACGAATGGCCCGATTTTCATAAATCAAAAATGCCGATTGATTTCGGAGATATTAATCTGGAGGAAAAGCCAAGATCAGCTTCTTATCAAATATTCATCTATATCAAAAATTCAACGTATCATTTGTTATGTCCTTCGAATAGTTAACCTTTTTCAAAACCATTCCTATCAAAAACCCACTAAGCCGCCGGACCAAAAAGTTATTTTTGAGAATATTGTTTTTCGTACCACCGGTGAGATGCAAAGTGCGTTATACCTTCTTATCAAACGCGTTCAAGGTTCTTGTTTTTCTGAGCTTTTTTCCGCGTTATCTAAGGATAAACCAATACCGAAACCTTTTTGAAAACTTTCACCTTTTCTTGATGAAAATAATATCATTAGAGTCGGTGGCAGATTACAAAAATCTGACCTTTTGTCTTATTCTGCAAAACACCCCGTCTTACTTTCGAGTAACCATCGTTTAACTACTCTTCTTATCGAGTCCACTCATCGACAATACCTTCATCCTGGGTTTAAAACATTACATAATCTACTTTTACAGCAATTTTGGATATTATCTGCCAGACGGGCAATTCAAAGAACCATATCCAAACTAAACCCTATAGACCGCCCATAATGAGTTCACTTCCCGCTCATCGAATCAATCAACTTAAACCTTTTTCGAGTGTAGCTATCGACTTTTGTGGACCTTTCTTTGTGATTCCTCATCGTTACCGTGGTTGTAAAGCTTTCAAATCGTATGTCTGTGTGTTTGTCTGTACGGCCACACATTGCGTGCATTTGGAATTAACCATGGAACTGTCCACCGAAGGGTTCGTAGGTCCATTCCATCGATTCATTTCCAGACGTGGAAGCGTGACGCAATGCTGGTCAGATCAAGGCAGTAATTTTATAGGGTTTCGTAACCAATTACTTGATTACGCAAGAAGTGCGGCCACCAGACTTTCTATTCGATGGCATCTGGGACCTCCTCTCAGTTCACATTTCAATGACCTGGCAGAAGATGGCGTCAAAAGTTTTAAAACTCACTTTGTTCGAGTTGTCGGCGACCAGAAGTTGTCTATCATGGAAATGTCCACCCTTACATGTCACATAGAAGCCGTACTTAATAGTCGCCCTTTATCTCCTGCCTCTTCAGACCCACACGATCTTCAACCTCTTACCCCTGGGCATTTTTTGACCCTTGAACCCCTTAATTCAGAAATCCCGGAGCCAGATTTGTCCGAGGTTCCCCTAAATCGGCTCTCGAGATGGCAACTAATCCAAAAACTACATAATGATTTTTGAAAACGGTATTCTATAGAGTATTTGCATACGCTACAACAGCGACACAAGTGGGCTGATTCGTCCCCAAATATCAAATTAAATGATTTGGTTATCATAACAAGTGATCACATTCAATCACCTTTGAAATGGCCGGTCGGTCGGGTCATCGAACTGCATCCCGGCGGGGACGGTCAGGTGCGTGTTGCGACGGTACAAACGGTTACCGGTGTTTATAAGCGGCCAGTTGTAAAACTGTGCCTCTTTCCAAATTAAAAGTAATTTTAATTTTTCTACCTATTACCGGGATTACAATAGGTTTTTCTTTATTTTTATTTCTTTTTTTTGAATTTTTTGTTTGTTTGTTTTGCCTTTTTCGGGATTTCGTTATCTCTAAATAAACTTACGATACTTATCTGTTTTCATTCATTTATATTTATCGGTCGATCATTTTTCTTATATCTATATCTGTCCGGTTGAGATTCTAAAATTGTGTTTTGGAGGGCAGTTATGTTAGCTCCCGCTAAATTTCGCGGATGTTTTTAACTTTTTAAAACCACACAATTGGATGAAGGACAGAGTGCATTTCGCGCATTTGGACATGCGCACCAACAATCAAAGAGATCCTTTGTCAATCGCCTCGAGAAATGGCGTGTTAATTTCGTTCTCCAACTATTTCAAATTTCTGCTCGATTTTGGTGTACTGAAGCATAGAACTAGAAACTTCAGCCCTTCAGCTATGTGGTGACATCATTAGATCCAAACAGGGGCCCCTTGGAAGTGGAGAAATTGGCTGCAAACTGGTGAGTGCCTTGTTTCTGATTGCCGTTGTGTGGCACCAACAATTAACCTATGGACGTTTGATTATTTCGTAATTTCATATCAATATATTTATGTTTGTTCGCGCTTCATTTAATTAAAATATTTACAGTCCATTGCAATTATCGTTTTTCTAACCGCGGGCTAACACCTATCAGCCTTCCAAAGTTCAGCACTCTAGGGTTTCTGGAAGTGTGCAATGTTACTTTTACATAAATTTACATTTATAGTTGAAGGAAGTAAATTAAAATTTTGGTGTTTTTAAATTTTTTCCTATAGTTTTATCCTTGTTCCTATCAGTCTGCCAAAACTCAGCTCTCTAGCGTTTCTGGAAGTGGGAAATGTTAATTTTACATAAATTTAAAAATATAAAGGAAGGAAGTAAATTAAAATTTTGGGGACTAAATTTTTTCCTATAGTTTTATCATTTGCATTTTCGCGTACCGTAATGAAATTTGGCACAGAGGTAGCAGACACCTAGAGATGCCATTTTACAAGTGGTGCTCCGATGGAACCAGTGCAGGGCCCAGATACAGGGGCGTACTTGAGGTGGGCAGAAAAAATGTATAAATCAAATATGAAACTCGCGTACAGTTTTTTGTTTGTTTTACCTTATAGCTTGTAAATCCAAAAAATGTACAAAAAATAAAGTTGAGAAAACGGTTTTTTTGAGGGGGGAACAAAAGGAAGGAGGACAGACATTGTTAAAATCTTATTTCATCTAAAGTGGTCGTGTGGGGTATCGATTTCTAGGTAATTTCGTATTCTAAACCAAAATAGATATAACTAAATGATTAGTTTACTGTGGATATAACTTAAATCAATACGTCAAACTGTTCACATGATGTAAAAAAACAGTAAAAATGACAGAACAGTAGTTGTGGCCCAGTATATACGTTCAGAAAATGATAATGATGTTTATAAAGGAGAATATAGTGATTTTAATGAAATGTTTATTTGACATATCTAGAGTATTTTGAATTTTTAGCACTAAAATAAAAAGTTACGAAAAATTTTTCTTGTGTAGTTACTTTTTAGCACTGTGTACAAAATTTTTTATTTAAGAAAATAGAAGCTGTACTAGTGTTGTTGTAATGTGCAGACTTTGAGTTTTCTATAGTGATTTGTAACGTCATCGTAATAAAAATTATTTAAAATGATCATAAAAATTTTACTTATTTCTAAAAATCACCCTGTAATTTTAACAGTTTAACCTAGCTCTTTTTTCTTTTTTTAAAATATACATAAGAGCTAAGTATCTTTTATTCGGCAAATATTTTTTTACAATATCGTTACGTCTAACAAATCCACATACTTTTCCATCTTTTTAGATTTTTTAAATTTAGAATTAGTAAATAAAACCACCCTGTACTTCGACCGTGTATATGCTACACCCGTCCAGCAATTTTTGTTTTAAAGAGAAACAAATTGTTTATACCTACGTGAAATTTTATCGCCGTATCCTACATAACTAAGTTATTTTAATTTTTTTTGTGTATAGTTGTATAGTAGTATAGTGTTGTACTATATTCGTGCCAAGTATCATTACGGTACGCAAAAATGCAGACAAATGTTGGGTTAGTCTCCTAACTATATTAGTCTGCCAAATTTCAGCTTTGTAGCATGTCAGTATGCAAGTACAGTAGAATTTTGATGATCTATACATGAGTGTGGATTCGAAGTTTTTTTAAATTTCGTAACTACTTTACTACTTTACGGAAGGCCATGAAACTTGGACGAGTTGTTAACACTATGAAGATCTACGACTGTGCAAAGTCTGAAGTAGTGTTTTAGATAGGTTAAATATGGGTTAAAATGTTTCAAGAAAAGATGGTACAGCAGTTGCGCGAACTTCGCGGGGCACTGCATTGCCCCCAGATAGATACTTTCACAAGTATCAGAAAAACAAAGGTCGGCAATGTTGTGTTTGTTTGATTCTTGATCAAAAACTGCGAATTCATTGGAAAGTCTGTGTTTGTGTTCGGACCTGCAATAACCTGATAACAATTAGAAATTTAAAAAATATTTGAGTTTTAAAGTTTTAAAAAATTTTAAACATCTTTAATTTTTTGAAAATTTTTATAAGTTTTTATAATAAAAGTAAATATATTTTTTTAATGTTTCCTTATTTTATTTCTTAGGTAGAATTCCCTCCACGGTGGCTTACGACTTAGTCGCGGCGAATTAATTGTCCATTACTGGTTGGAAAAAGATACCAATAATACGGATCTCTTTCCAACCAGTGGTAAAACAATTATTCGCCGCGACTTAGTCGTAAGCGAGCATGGAGGGAATCCTAGCTTTCCAATAAAAAATATACATAAATATGTTACTGTATGATCCCAGAAACGAAAGCCCATAAGCACACTCCAAATAAATTCCTCGCTATATCAGCCTTGAAAACAGTTTTTATAAATACTTCAGAAACGGATGCTCCTAGGAAGTTTTTAGTAATAACAAATTACACTGGTCGGCATGAAAATCGGGCCTGACACCATGCCGATTCTTATGTAAAATGACCTCCTGAATCCAAATATGAACTCCGTTTTTCCCCATCACCCCCCATTTTTGGGGGAGACCCCCTACCTATTTTTACTGCTTTTCGATAGTTTAGTGGGACGGAAAGGATTTTTTTTGGCCTTAACATCATTATTTCTGAAAGACTGGAGAGTTTAGTGTTCTCAAACATTAATATTTATAGTAAGGTGGTAAGCCATTTGTTTTGGGAGGGGGGGGTTTGCATAAATGGTTCATGGACATTGTCGATTTTACCGTTTTATATGCATTTTCTAATTATTTTTATAAAATTTTAGCTGCCAGCAGCTTAAAGGTAAAGGTAATAAACGTTACAGCAAAGTATAAAGCCGTTACAGCAAAGTATTAAGCAACATGTTAGTATATAAAAGTATATATACACAGAAACCACTGGGTTATACAATAAATCGCCTTGGAGGGACTTGGAAATGTTTCCACTTTTATTTATTAACATATTAAAAAGTAGGAAGATAAATAGTTTTAACATAATCTATTTTTATATACTTGGGGGGGCTTTCGCCCCCAAGCCCCCTCCCCCTTGTATACGCTGATGCAGAAACTATAATAAAAAAGTAAAATATTGTTGCTTTATTTGTGAATAGGACAGCCGAGCACGGGTCAAACATTACATTGTACGGAACTGGTCTTTGCGAAAAAGATTTACTCCCGGTCAGAAAAATGTCGCCAACGATCCTTATTAGTCCTGCAAGATAATATTTACTTTCTCGTCTTTGCACATCAAACTTGGATTGATCAAACAGTTTGTAAAAGCACTGGTCAAAACATGCAACGCATTCGTATATTTGAAAACTAAATTTCCTCGTCATAGTGAGGCTAAAATCAAGGTTTTTGTGGGGACCCAGATTAGAAACCTTTTTCAAGATTCGATGTTTATTGAACACCTGAATCAAAAAGAAAAACGAGCTTCGTTTGCATTCCAAAACGTGTGTAAGAACTTTTTAGGTAACCATAAAAGTGATGATTATGTCGCTCAGGTCGAAGAATTGCTCTTAGCGTACAAGGCCATGGGACGTAACATGTCACTTCTTTCTCTCGCATCTGGACTTCTTTCCTTAAAATTTAGGAGCAGTCTTGGATGAATACGGGGAACGGTTAAGACATCGCTAAGTTGGAAAAGAGGTTTTCAGGGAAGTGAAATGCAAGCATTTTGGCGGAGTACTACTGGTTTTTGAAACGAGAGGGTTGTACCTCAGGGTATAAAAGGAAAGCAAGCACCAAGTGAAGGTACGAACGTTCTTATTTATCAGTGGCGTACTCAGGAATATGTCTTGAGGGGCCCGACGCCTCTATAGCCTCATGATGTCGAATTTTAAGCTATTTTTTGTGTTTTTTTTTTGTGAAATATGTGGAATATATGTAAAAAAATGGTGGGTGAGCCCATGTATTTATTATTGTTTAAAACTAAAATAACTCTCTTTATACTTAAAAATTTAAATTTATGTCGATAATATTATAATTATTATCGAAAAATTATAAAAATAGGTAAAAGGGCTGCTCCCTCGAAAATGGTGGGTGGTGGAAGAAAACGTAAGCTATATTTGGATTCAGGGCCTCGTCTTACATAAGAATCAGCAGAAATACTGCCAGGGCTCAAGAACTTTTTTTTTACACACCAGTGTTATTGAGGATAACGTGTTTTACTATTATAAACCGAACCGAACCGGATTCATGCGATGCTCCATTGAAAAGCATATTTTCCATGTATAAACTCTCAAAAAACTGTCATTAGCAATAATAGACGGACGTTCTTACGAAGTTTTTAGTAATAACAAATTATTGACATAAACGTGTTCCACCATTATAAACCAAACCGAACCGCATTGATGCGATGCTCCGTTCAAAAGCATATTTTTGATAATTAAACTGTCAAGAGAGAGAGACCAAACTCTATCAGCTCTTTGCAGTATTGTGCAATATTTTACCTGAAAATTTCATGAAAATCGATTTAGCAGTTTAAAAGCTATATATTTTTTGCGTTATCTCAAAAAAGATTTTTGTTGAAAGAAATACCTTCTCTAGCCATGGCTGTGCGGGCTAAGAAGGTATTATTGATTCGCCGTACGTATTAATATTTTTGTTTGTTAAGAACTCGTTGTAGTTTGAGTCGCCTAGTTATGAAAAGTTTTTGTTTCTCAAATTGTGAATTCTGATGATTATTATTACCTCAGTGGTGGATCTTCCGGGGCAAACGGGCCAAGGAGGCAACAAAAAGCAAAAAAATTATGCGATCCCTAAAGTTCACTAGCAACAATTTTTAAAAAATAAATTAATTTTCATGTGAAAGGTTGAAAAATGTTAATTTTTGTAAAAAAATAAAATAAATTATATATGGAAAAAAAATTCGGTTTTGCATTGGTAATTTTTTTTACTGGAATTAAGAATATAAGCTTAATGTCAAGGAGGGGTGGGGCGAGCTCGTCTGCTCCCGCCTAGATCCGTCACTGCTCAACTTTATTTTTAAAATCGTCTAGCTTTAAGGCCGTACCTAGGGGGAGGAACGAAGGAGGATCATTCCCACACCGAAAAGTAGATAAAATGTTTTTAAAGGGATTTCTCAGCAACACAAATAAGTTAATATTTTAATCCCCTTCCCAGACATTTTTCCTGGTTACGGCCTTGTCTAGCTTCTTTTTTATGCCTACGTCAAATTACAACCAGCTAGAGTACTGCATTGCTCTCCATTTTCTCCTTGCAAATCAATTATTGGTGACTCCCAGAACCCTTTAAACGACTCATTTGGACAATTAGAACCCAATACACATTCCTGCGTAGACAGGTAGTCCAGGGTGTATGGAAACAAAGGTGCACTTGATCTAGTTGGCCATGAACTGTCATACAAAAATTCCTGGTTGACAAATCCCTTAATGGAATTGTTGCCAGAAAGTTGTAGTTGGGGAGTTCTAACCTAAAAAAATTACGATAAAATTATTTCTGGTATGTAAGGTATTTTTTGTGAAAGTAGACATATATTGTTTAAAATGTTAGGTTAAGTTTTTTTCTTAATTTTACATTATAGAATAATTTTTTAATTTATTATTAGTTTTCGATAAAATTTCAAAATACTGATTTTCATGAGTTTTGGGCCTTATATCTAGCGAAGCTCAAAGGGGATTTAGGCAGAGAATATGTCGAGCTGTGTCCCAGATGCTAAGGAATAATTATACAAAAATCCAGCTTGCACCTATTTTTTTCCAAGTTTCAGGGTTTTTTCACCTAATATGACTGGGCTAATATGCTGCTTTCGGAAATGTTTCTTAATATTTTGTGCTATAACTAAAAATTTGATAGGCGCTTTCGTTTCTGAGATATTTACAAAACCCTATTTTGAACGCTGATATAGCATTACGTTTACCTGGAGTGAAGTGTGTGTAATGGACGAGGAAGTCATCAAAACCTTCATAAATCAATTTCTTTATTAAAATTTTATGATTTAGCTCACACATATACTATACTATAGTAGTATGAGCTTTAGTGATCCTAATTTTTTCGAGAAAAAAAAGTTGAACCGAACCGAACCGAATATATTTCAGTTTTCAGTTATATAAGCTCACACGTACACTATAACTATAGTAACTAGTGTGAGCTTAGGGGCCCATATATTGGCAGAGTATTTTTTTTTGTTATTGTTGTGGGTATTAAAATGATCAAGCAATCTAACCTGTTTTAACACTTCGGGCCGCGGTTTCAAAGATATCTTAAACATAATAAATTATAAGTGAAAAATATAAGTTTAACCTTTGATTATTGTAACTATTGGTTTAACTTACTCCTTTGATATCTCCTATTGGAATATTGGCAAATTTGGAGACGATCGTCCTTTGGCCACCAAATTCTTTCTCAATGGTTTCAACTGAAGCATTTCTCCAGTATTCTTGATCATTGTTAGATCTACAAAATAATAAATTTATCCTAAATAAAATATCGACGACCTAAAGTAACCCTAAACACTCGCATCGAAAATTGTGTTTATTATATAATCACATTGACCAAGCAATGTTCGGAAGAGTCCTATAAGAATGAAACAGTTAACTGTCAACACTTATTAGGTGACTATTAGATCTTGGGCCCCCGCGAGGTTTTGGACCTAATCACGGAAAAATATGAGATAAACAAAGAATTAGCCACGAAAACGATTAGCCACGAAAACTTAATTGATTTTTAATTTATGGGTACTAAATTTTACGTTTTTTAATATTCGGCTTTAAGCTCTGTTACAAACGCGATGCCGACGTCTAAATGGCGGAATAAGCGCAATCAGCGTTGATCTGACTTAAAAGACAATGTATGTCGTAGCTCACGTGTTGGATTCTCTCTTTCAATCGATATTTTCATCGATCCTTGATATAGCAGTTTTACTCACGTGCATCTGTTTTCGATTCTCTCGTACTTCGGTAGATGGCGCTTCTTGCACAGTTTATGATTTTGTTTTTTTACTAGAATAGTAAGATAAAGGGCAAAACTGTGAGGCCTACACAAGGATGACTGAAAGTCACATGATCTGAAAACCAGCTAAGAATGATGAACCTGTCTTTCAAAAGATATGAGCAGTCACTACATCATCTTCTGGAAGAGTGCAGGACGTAGGCCAATGCAAAACTTTAAAGCAGATCCACCGTCTACGAATAAGGAGTGGAGTGGTGCATACCCGTTCCTTGTTGGTGAAGCGATGTGTCTGGTTAATTACGATGACGAACGAGACTCTAGCCTACTAACTAGGCGCATTTTGACTCCCAAAGGCCTGCCATCTCCAAGTTCGCGCCTTGTCGAGCGCGGTTTTTACTCAGTGTTTGGTAATTTCTGCGCACGCGCACTTAAGAAATCATTGTGTCCTCCCTGGAGTGGCCCAGGAAACCAGTCCTAGGGATTGAGGCTTGCAATTGTTCCCCATGAACGAGGAATTTCCAATAAGCCCTTTTTACATACCGCCCATCGCTATTACCGATTAAACGAATTAGTGTGCTTTTCGGACCAATACACGATGATCGAACTTGATCATTTAGAGGAAGTAAAAATCGTAACAACCAGAAAAAGTTATTTATTTCCCTTGTCGGTTCTTTTTAATGCACAAAATTAAATTTTCCATATTATGTGAAGACCTGGATTGAAATATCTTTATTCGACCGTTATTCTGAAGAAATAAAAATTGTTTATAAAATCGAAAGTTTAACCAAATAAAATGTATTACTTACGTTACGGAATGTACTCCAATCTCAAATCCATAATTGTACAAATCGTTAACCCTTAGATAGTCAGTGAACTCATGGGGAACAAAAAAGGTAGCTCCAATTGGAATGCCATCGGGGTTGACTCTGTTTAGCAGAAGAGGAGACCAATATTTCTCAAATATTGCTTGAGTCACAGCTTCGTCGAATGTTAGGGCTACTAGCTTTATAGAAAAAAGAAATATGCTATTAATAGCAGTGTTATAATGTCCTATAGGCAAATGTTTAATGAGTGCCTATTTTATTAACTTTTTAACATGGTTGTTAAAATGCGACACGAAAACATATAAAAAAGTAACCGGTTGAGGGAGCAAAGTGGTAGCCTGTGGGCAGAAACAAAAGTCATTAAGGCAACTCATAGCAGAA
Organism: Aspidapion aeneum; assembly: GCA_963576565.1. NCBI lineage: Eukaryota > Metazoa > Arthropoda > Insecta > Coleoptera > Brentidae > Aspidapion > Aspidapion aeneum. The sequence goes on from OY755048.1 coordinate 48,864,719, forward strand.
TGTGACCCCTACGCAGCGCTGGCAAGTGGGTCGGAGGGGCCAAGGTGGCCCTGACCCCCTCAATTTTTTTAAACCCCATGATATCCTTTTAAAACCCATAATATTTTGGTTTGTAAAATTTAAAATATTATTTTTAAAATTTTTTGGACTTGGAACTTTAAATTATCAATACAAAAGCCAACGTTTCGACGCCTTCCAAAGAACGTATGTAAATCAGTAACAACAAATAAGATTTTGAAAAAAATTACAATTTAAAAAGGCAACAATTTAAAAAATTAGAATAAAAAATTCTATTAAAATTGTTTTTAAAAAGTTTTCTTAAAAAACAACACGGCTTCTTTAAAATTAGAAAATCAGGAACTGATTTTCTTAGTTTTAAAATTTTTTCATATGGTAGATTATTCTATAATATCGTGGAGAAAAATATTTTGGCTGTTATTTACAATCATGAGAACTTCGCCAGAGAAGCTCTAAGATCCAGTCTAAAAAATGGTTAATTATTTTACTGCTGGTTAATCCATCAATGACGCACCAGGTTCACGCGAAAGCGAAAAAAGAGCATTTGTGCTGAAAAAATATTCCATTTTAGATTTTAATTATTATTTGGCATCATACCTATGGAAGTACACCCTGTAGTTTAATTTAGCCAAATATACACTACCTCTCATTTGTACGTGGTTCTAATACACATTAACTTAGGTAATCGAAGGTGTCAACTTGATGGGCATCACATAAGTCTGGTAACGATTTGGGGCTTTTAAATTTTTTTAAAGCCTTTGTTATATTTCAACCTCATAAACTTTCAGAACTAAGAAAATAAGGGCACTCATTTCATATCGTCTTGTCCGAAAAACTTGCCATCCTTAGGGATAAGCCAGAATATTTTTTTAGTTAATTTAAGTATATCCTTTACTGTTAGTCCACGGTTAGAAAAACGTTAAATGCAATGGACTGTAAATATTTTAATTAATGAAAGCGCGAACCAACATAAATATATTGATATGAATTACGAAATAATTAATAAGGTCCGTAGGTAAAATATTTGTGCCACACAACGGTAATCAGAGACAAATGCACTCACCACTTATGCAGCCAAATTCTCCACTTCCAAGGGGCCCCTGATTGGATCTAATGATGTCACCACGTAGCTGAAGGGTTGAAGTTTCTAGTTATATGCTTCAGTACACAAAAATCGAGCACTTTCAGGTGTAGATATTTGAAATAGTTGGAGAACGAAATTAACACGCCATTTTCTCTAGGCGATTGCCAAGGATCTCACTGGTTGTTGATGCGCATGTCCAAATACGCGAAATGCGCTTTGCCCTTCATACAATTGTGTGGTTTTAGAAATATATAAACAACCGCGAAATTTAGCGGGAGCTAACATAACTGCCCTCCAAAACACACAATTTTGGAATCTCAACCGGACAGATATAGATATAAGAAAAAGAATCGACCGATAAATATAAATGACTGAAAACACATAAGTATCGTAAGTTTATTTAGAGATAACGAAATCCCGAAAAAGGCAAAACAAACAAACAAAAAATTCAAAAAAAATTAAAAATAAAAAAAAACCTATTGTAATACCCGGTAAAAGGTAGAAAATTAAAATTACTTTTAATTTGGCAAGAGGCACAGTTTTACAACTGGCCGCTTATAAACACCGGTAACCGTTTGTACCGTCGCAACACGCACCTGACCGTCCCCGCCGGGATGCAGTTCGATGACCCGACCGACCGGCCATTTCAAAGGCGATTGAATGTGATCACTTGTTATGATAACCAAATCATTTAATTTGATATTTGGGGACGAATCAGCCCACTTGTGTCGCTGTTGTAACGTATGCAAATACTCTATAGAATACCGTTTCCAAAAATCATTATGTAGTTTTTGGATTAGTTGCCATCTCGAGATCCGATTTAGGGGAACCTCGGACAAATCTGACTCCGGAATTTCTGAATTAAGGGGTTCAAGTGTCAAAAAATGCCCAGGGGTAAGAGGTTGAAGATCGTGTGGGTCTGAAGAGGCAGGAGATAACGGGCGACTATTAAGTACGGCTTCTATGCGACAGGTAAGGGTGGACATCTCCATGATAGACAACTTCTGGTCGCCGACAACTCGTACAAAGTGAGTTTTAAAACTTTTGACGCCAGCTTCTGCCAGGCCATTGAAATGTGGACTGAGAGGAGGTCCCAGATGCCAACGAATAGAAAGTCTGGTGGCAGCACTTCTTGCGTAATCCAGTAATTGGTTACGAAACCCTATAAAATTACTGCCTTGATCTGACCAGCATTGCGTCACGCTTCCGCGTCTGGAAATGAATCGATGGAATGCACCTACGAACCCTTCGGTGGACAGTTCCATGGTTAATTCCAAATGCACGCAATGTGTGGCCGTACAGACAAACACACAGACATACGATTTGAAAGCTTTACAACCACGGTAACGATGAGGAATCACAAAGAAAGGTCCACAAAAGTCGATAGCTACACTCGAAAAAGGTTTAAGTTGATTGATTCGATGAGCGGGAAGTGAACTCATTATGGGCAGTCTATAGGGTTTAGGGTTGATTCTAAAACATTGCAAGCACTTGGATATGGTTCTTTGAATTGCCCGTCTAGCAGATAATATCCAAAATTGCTGTAAAAGCAGATTATGTAATGTTTTAAACCCAGGATGAAGATATTGTCGATGAGCGGACTCGATAAGAAGAGTAGTTAAACGATTGTCACTCGAAAGTAAGACGGGGTGTTTTGCAGAATAAGACAAAAGGTCAGATTTTTGTAATCTGCCACCGACTCTAATGATATTATTCTCATCAAGAAAAGGTGAAAGTTTTCGCAAAGGTTTCGGTATTGGTTTATCCTTAGATAACGCGGAAAAAAGCTCAGAAAAACAAGAACCTTGCACGCGTTTGATAAGAAGGTGTAACGCACTTTGCATCTCACCGGTGGTAGGAAAAACAATATTCTCAAAAATAACTTTTTGGTCCGGCGGCTTAGTGGGTTTTTGATAGGAATGGTTTTGAAAAAGGTTAACTATTCGAAGGACATAACAAATGATACGTTGAATTTTTGATATAGAGGAATATTTGATAAGAAGCTGATCTAAGAAGTTGACATCAATTATCGCATTGCAACAGACTTTTGGCTTTTCCTCCAGATTAATATCTCCGAAATCAATCGGCATTTTTGGTTTATGAAAATCGGGCCATTCGTTTTCGGGAGACCACAAAAACGACGGTGCGTTCCACCACATGTCATGTGACATGAGCTGTGAAGGGGTGGCCCCTCGTGACGCAATATCGGCTGCATTTAAAGCAGAAGGAATGTAGCGCCACGAGTTTGAGGGAATGATTTCTTGGATTCTACTGACTCGATTTCCAACAAAGGTTTGCCAGCGATTAGGAGGGGATGAAAGCCAGTGCAATACGACTTGCGAATCGCAGAAAGTAACGATATTTGTAAAAGTTATTTTTCCTTCATAGCTAGATAAAACGAAGTCAATTAATTCGCTTAAAAGAAATGCGCCTAGGAGTTCTAGCCTAGCCAAAGTTTGTGACTTTATAGGCGCGACCCTAGATTTTGCAGATATGAGAGAAACGACGCCTGCGTAGCCTCGAATTGAAGCGTCACAGAAGCCGATGATTTGACAGGTATTGGTTTTTGACAGTTTGATTTGTCGGGGTAATTGAAAATTGGAAAGAAGCGGGAATTCAGAACGAAGTTTGTTCCAAGAGTCGATGATAGAAGAATCTGGTTCTTCGTCCCAGCCTATTTTCGATATCCACAACTGGTTCGTCCCGCCTTCCTTTCTGTAAATATGTTCTTTTTACTATAATTTACCAAATTGGTTCGAATTAGGCTATTTGGTGATTCACTAGAGCATTTTCTATTTTTTGTTTATTTAGTATTAATTAACTAATTAAGTACTTAAAATTACTGGGTTATTTGCATTTGAAACTCCCGCGGTTTTAGAGGCAAATATTACAATTTGCTATAATTAATTTACTTTACATAAAATGCATTTTGAATTACTAAGGTTCCTAGTTCCTTTAATATGGACCTTCGTAATCTCATTCCTTCCTACTTATTCCTTTTCTCCTACGCCTATGGATTAACGACGCCACTGGGCGCCATGTGGGAGAATGAACGCAGCAGCGATACCTGCTGCAGCATCAGCGAGAACCGTTTCGTCTTCCAACCAGTATACACGCGTGTTAGCGACTCTCCTACCACAGGAATGTGGGGTGCAAAAACTACGGTTTAACAGCGCGTCCTCCCATGAGTTCCACTTCCTGTATAAAAATGGTAAGTGAAAATGCATTATTTTTACCTTACATACATTTGTTTATTGCTACACTAACCTAGAAGGTAAACTAGACCATTTCAGAATCCCTTGTACCAGCTTAGCCTATGACCTTATTCCCTTAACTTTATACAGTCCACACCTGACACCGTTAAATTCCAGACAATCTCCTTTCTGGACCACCAGGGAACCCCATTTTTTGATCCTTAGCGACCCGGATTTCTGGAATCGTTTTTTTGCCTTTTTAGGTTAGTTTTTTTTTACTGGTTTCAAATGCAAGAAAAACCCTTGTTTTTCCTAAATGCCTTTTTTACTGGTTTCAAATGCAAGAAAAACCCTTGTTTTTCTTACATGCCTACTTTAGAAAACCCCTAGGTTTCTAAAATACATTTTGCGATTTTTTTTTGTGTAAAAACAAATGCAAGAAAAACCCTTGTTTTTCTTACATGCCTACTTTAGAAAACCCCTAGGTTTCTAAAATACATTTTGCGATTTTTTTTGTGTAAAAATTAAATATTTTTAACAATAAATTTAGCCTTTTCATGCGAAAAACCAAACACAGATAAAATCTGTAAACTACTATGCTTTTTTTTTGTTTCGAATAAATCAAGTTTTTTCGTTTCTTTTTTGTAAAAAAAAAAAAACCGTATGGAATTTGGGTGTTTTTTTGTTTGTCACTGGAAATAGTTTAAAATAGTGTCTGCAAAGTGCTATTATTTTAGCCGTTGTGCCTTCACATTTGTGGATTGCTATAATTATATCCAATTTGCTCGAAAAAAATCTCCAAATTGCCATATTCATTTTTGCTTATTGCAAATTGCTATGACTATATCCGATTGCGGATGCTTTACTATATTCGTTTTTGCGTAAAAATTGCTATGAATATATCTATTTCTAATTTACTATTATAATATCTGTCTGCAAATGGCTATGATTGTATCCATTTTTTGCGTGCATAATAAATTTTGAAGGAAATTTAATTCTTAACTTGAGAATTTGTTTTCGTGTAAAGGCAGATAAATAGTTTTACCAAATTAAATGCTTTTGATTTGTAGGTATTTATTTTTAAATTTAATACATAGTAGGTACCTACTTATTTGAATTCGCGAGGCGAAGATAAAAAAACTTATACACAAGTTTTTTTGTTATCATTAGTTTGCATCGGGTATTTTCTTTACTTTTGTGCGCTTATAGTTTGATTATTGTAATTAAACGTAGGACATTAATATTTATACAGGGTGTCCAAATTTTGATTTTTTTTTCAGTTTACCTAATTTTTGTCAATTATTTTTTGGATTTTTTTTTAAATCATGTCTAGTTCGGATAAAATTTTAAAGGCTAAAGCCTTGCGCTATAGTGCGATTTCACAGCTAAATTTGATCATTGAATCCGCGACCCTCGCAAAAAATGACCCTGCCTATCACAGCGGCTTTAAAGTCAAATTTCGGACATTGTCAAAAATCAAAAAAGATTTTGAAAAGCACCATAATACTTTGTTGACGTTGGTAGCCTCTGATGAGGATCGCTTAGTAGTAGAAAACAAAGTGTTTATGGACTTTTGCAAACGCTGTGACGAGATTTCCACTATATTTTACGAACTTTTCGAACTACCCTTTGAAGATGGAGGGCTTTTGAGCAGTACGATAAATCCCATGGGCAGTCCCTGTGCCTCCACAGACCAGCATGGTTTACTGCCTAGGATAAAAATACCTCTTTTTCAAGGGGAATTTAAGGAGTTTCCAACCTTTTTGCAAGCCTTTAATGCTACCGTGCACAATAATAGGTCGCTGGGAAACTTTGAAAAATTCAATTTGCTTTTTTCTAATTTAAAGGGCCCTGCCCTGGATGTCATTTCTGACATTCCTATCCTTGCTGAAAATTATTTAAATGCCTACCACACCTTGGTGGATAGGTATACAAATAAACGATTACAAGCTTACCTTCACTGGAAGGCAATTGAAGGCTTCTCTCCTCTTACTAAAGAGAATGCTACGAATTTGAGGAATTTGCTTGATTGTTTTTCGAAAAACTTAAGTGCTTTAAAAGTCATGGGTTTTAAAACGGAGTTTTGGGATTATATTATGGCACAAATGCTCTTGGATAGGTTGGACCTAACCACGCGCAAGGCATTTGAGCAAAATTATTGCTCCAATGAGATCCCCTCTTATGATAAAATTCGTGCTTTTGTTTCTAGCCATTGCATTGCGTTGGAACAAATACAACAAACTCAAGATTACTTAAAAAATAAAGATTTGTCAACTTCAAGTCCGAAAAATCAAGCAAAGTTTCAAAATCGATCTGCTTTGTTTGCTAATACTCAGAGAGCCTCCAAAAATGCCTCCCAGTCTCCAAATGGCCAGAGTGGCTTAAATAATACTCCAAACCCTCAAAAATTTTGTTTTCTCTGTAAAAGTGGCGATCATATAATATACAGATGTCCTAATTTTTTGGCGAAAACTCCCCAGCAACGTTTTGAGATTGTTAAACAACATAAAGCGTGTGTCAACTGTTTGGCCTCAAAGCATAATTTACCCCAGCAATGCAAATCAGAAAAAAGATGTTTACATTGTGGCCAATTTCATCACAGTCTCTTACATTTTTTTCCTATTAATTCTACACCTAGTTCTGCGAGTAGCCCCTCTACTTCTGCAGTGCAACCCCCGAGGAGCCCCGTGGCTACCGAATTTAATAGAACCACTAACACCATTGTTACTGGTATGTCTTTAAATGATCGCGAAGTACTTCTCTGTACCGCTTTAATACAAATACAGGATGTTTTTCAAAATTGGCACACAGTGCGCGCCATCTGTGACTCTGGTGCTCAATCTTCATTTATATCTAAGTCATGTGCTGATAGTTTGGGCCTTCCTAAATTTAATATCGCCATGACTCTACAAAGCTTAGATCGAATGACAACTTCGGCAAAATCTGGAATTAATTGCAATATATCCTCTTTGCGTGATAATAATTTTGTTTTTAATTTTGATGCGATAATACTCGATAAAATTTGTAGTGATTTACCTCATTCCTCATTTTCGATTAAAAGTTTTCCTTTTCTCGCCAACTTAGCACTAGCTGACCCAGGCTTTAATAAAAGCGATAAAATTGATTTATTGTTGGGCGGCGATGTGTACCCTTACATTTTGCTAGATGGTCGTTTGTCTACGGGACCCAACAACCCCGTCTGCATTAATACTATTTTTGGTTGGGGAATAATGGGCAATCTTTCACTTTCACCTTCAACTACAAATCAAATTAAAACATTTTTTACTACGTCAATGAACGATTCTTTTGTCAATTTAGATAAAAATCTACAACGATTTTGGCAAATAGATGACATACCTAATGTCAAGGCCATTGACCCCGAAGATGAGTTTTGCGAAAATTATTTTTTGAAAACTACCTCAAAAAATGAGGAGGGGAGATATATTGTATCTTTACCATTTAAAGTTACTGCTCCAGATTTTGGCGACACTCGATCCATTGCCGTACGTCGTTTTTTCTCCCTTGAGAAGAAATTGCTACAAAACCCTGATTTTTATGCTGCCTACAGCTCTGTTTTACAAGATTATTTAGATAATAATCATATGCAACCGGTTTCTGCACCTTTGCCGACCGAAATTTCAAATCATTTTTATATTGCACACCATGCGGTGTTTAAAAAAGATTCTACTAGCACCCCCCTGAGGGTGGTTTTTGATGCGAGCATGCACGCCCCTGGCAAAATCTCGCTCAACAACGCTGTTTATACTGGGCCCCCTTTACAAAGGGACTTACAAAAAATTTTATTACTTTATCGTTTGCATAAATTTTGCTTTTGTTGCGACATCCGTCAAATGTACAGGATGATTTTAGTTGACCCTAGTCAAACTAATTTTCAAAGAATAGTTTGGAGGTTTGATCCTAACCGGCCTATTCAAGACTTCGAAATAAATAGAGTTTTATTCGGGGTCTCTTGTAGCCCCTTTTTGGCTATCAGAACTTTGCTGCAACTTGCTAGAGTGCATGAGGACCTTCCTCTTGCCTCAAAAATCATTGAGGAGGCAGTTTTTGTCGATGATGTGATTTCGGGAAGTGATGACTTTTTTAAGGCCACTGAGATGAAAAATCAATTAATCGAGCTACTTAGCCGAGGTGGATTCGAATTGCGTAAATGGGCGAGCAATTGTCCCGAGCTACTATCCGATCTTCCTGAGTCACACATTTCGATGAAGGCTCTTTCTCTCGATTTAGATGCTGAAAATTCAACTTTGAAAAGTCTCGGTTTAAATTGGAACCCTCATACTGATGAATTTTTTTATACTTTCGACTGTTCTCTCCAAACATGCACTAAAAGAACAATTTTAAGTAATTTGGCCCGCATTTACGACCCTCTGTCTTTTTTGGCGCCAATAGTTTTAATTTTAAAATTAATTGTTCAATACTGCTGGGCAGAAGACTTAAACTGGGACGACCCTGTCAGTCCGGAAATTGTTTTTAAATGGGAAAAATTTAAAAATGAATTAAAGTTTTTGCATTCTGTTAAAATTCCTCGTCAAATAATTTTGCCTAATGCTAGTCAAATCCAGCTAGTAGGATTTTGCGATAGTTCAGAACGGGCCTATTGTGCTGTCGCTTATATTCGAATTTTTTATTCTGATGGAAACATTAAAGTTTTTTTTGTTTGTAGTAAATCTAGAGTCGCACCGTTGCGTCGTAAACTAACTTTACCAAGACTAGAGCTTTTAGGAGCTGTTTTGTTGGCTAAATTAATGGATTTTTTACTAGAAACGTTCTCGGAAAAAATTAAATTTGATAAAATTCTTGCTTTTACTGATAGCACAGTGACCTTATCTTGGATTCAGGGATCTCCTCACAAATTTAAAACATTTGTTTCGAATAGAACTGCCTATATACAAGGAAGAATTAGCCCTGAGTTTTGGCATTATGTTCCTACTGAACAAAATCCTGCTGACTGCGGTACTAGGGAAATGTATCCCTCTGATTTACAAAGATTTTATTTTTGGTTAGAAGGGCCTTCTTTTCTAAACCAACCTACAAATACTTGGGATTTTATGACAGTTACTTACGATGGGAATGCAGTTTTGGAAGAACAGCGAAAAAATATTTTTAACGTTTTTACTTGCGAACAAACAGTTGAATATTATGTAAACAACTTGTTTGAAAAATACAGTTCTCTTTTTAAAATTAAGAGAATAGTTGCTTACTTTTTGCGAGGGTTACAAAAGTTTAAAAATCCCTCATACAATTTTGCTACTGATTACCTTACAAATCAGGATTACTACAAAAGCTTACTTTTTATTTCGAAATGCGTACAATCTTTTTCTTTCCAAAAAGAAATTGAATTACTAAAAGATAAGAAACAGCTTCCAAAAGCTTTTCAAAAATTATGTCCATTTTTGCATAATGAAAGCTACGATTTGCTTCGTGTTGGAGGCCGTTTATGCCATTCAAATTTATCATACGATAAAAAATTTCCAATTCTTTTGCCTTCTAGTGCAAAATTCACTGAATTACTGATTTTAGATTTGCATCGCAGCAATCTTCATTGTGGTATACAGACCACAACTTTTTTACTAATGCAAAACTTCTGGGTATTGTCTGCTAAAAGGGTAGTGAGAAAAGTTTTAAGTTCTTGCCATACTTGCTGGAAAACTAAACCTAACTCCCTTCAACCCCCTATGGGTAACCTACCGAAATTTAGAGTTTCCGAAGCAAAGGTGTTCGAAAATGTAGGTATAGATTTTTGTGGTCCGTTCACGATTACTCTTGGTCGGACCAGAGGTGCAAAAACCATGAAAGCATATGTCTGTTTATTTATCTGTTGCGCTGTTAAAGCCGTGCATTTAGAGTTAGTCTCTGATATGACATCAGAAGCCTTTCTGGCTGCTCTGCGCCGCTTCATAGCTAGAAGAGGACTATGCTCAAAGATCTCTTCAGACTGCGGGACCAACTTCGTGGCCTCTGAAAAATACTTGCGACAAATTTTTTCTGATTGCGTGAAGGGGGAAGGTATAGTTTGGTCTTTTAACCCACCTGCTGCTCCCCACATGGGAGGCATTTGGGAATCAAACATTAAATCTTTAAAGACTCATCTTCACAGGGTAGTTGGAAATCAAATACTCACCTATGAGGAATTAAATACGGTTTTAACCCAAGTTGAAGCCATAATGAACTCACGTCCTTTATGTGCCTTAAGCACCGATCCTACTGATCTGGCGGTCTTGACTCCTAATAATTTTTTAAATTTGAGGCCTCCAGGTACAATACCCGATCCAAACTACTGCGATATTGCGTTAAACAGGCTGTCCAGGTGGCAACTGTTGCAAAGAATGCACCGCGATTTTTGGATTCGCTGGCATCGCGAATATTTGCACACTTTGCAACAGCGAGCCAAATGGCACCAACCTCTTGCTTCCATTGATATTGGTACTATGGTACTGATCAAAGATGAAAATTCCACTCCATTGGATTGGCCCCTAGGCCGCATTGAAGACCTTATTAAAGGTTCTGATAATGTTCCACGGGTTGCTATTGTAAAGACTACTAAAGGTACCTACAAACGGCCTTTGGTAAAACTATGCGCCCTGCCTACAAATTAAACTCTCTGAAATGCCCCTGGGCATTCTCAGGGGGGTGGGAAATGGTTCGTCCCGCCTTCCTTTCTGTAAATATGTTCTTTTTACTATAATTTACCAAATTGGTTCGAATTAGGCTATTTGGTGATTCACTAGAGCATTTTCTATTTTTTGTTTATTTAGTATTAATTAACTAATTAAGTACTTAAAATTACTGGGTTATTTGCATTTGAAACTCCCGCGGTTTTAGAGGCAAATATTACAATTTGCTATAATTAATTTACTTTACATAAAATGCATTTTGAATTACTAAGGTTCCTAGTTCCTTTAATATGGACCTTCGTAATCTCATTCCTTCCTACTTATTCCTTTTCTCCTACGCCTATGGATTAACGACGCCACTGGGCGCCATGTGGGAGAATGAACGCAGCAGCGATACCTGCTGCAGCATCAGCGAGAACCGTTTCGTCTTCCAACCAGTATACACGCGTGTTAGCGACTCTCCTACCACAGGAATGTGGGGTGCAAAAACTACGGTTTAACAGCGCGTCCTCCCATGAGTTCCACTTCCTGTATAAAAATGGTAAGTGAAAATGCATTATTTTTACCTTACATACATTTGTTTATTGCTACACTAACCTAGAAGGTAAACTAGACCATTTCAGAATCCCTTGTACCAGCTTAGCCTATGACCTTATTCCCTTAACTTTATACAGTCCACACCTGACACCGTTAAATTCCAGACAATCTCCTTTCTGGACCACCAGGGAACCCCAACAACTGTTGCAAAATAAATTTTGCTTGTAGCAACAAGGGACAAAGAAAACCTAAGGGATCGAAGATTGCTCCTATGATAGATAAAATAGAATGTTTGGTTAGGGGTTTGTCCTTCATTCGGCATTGATAAGAAAAAATGTTGTTTTTTGGATGCCACTGAAGTCCTAAAACTTTGATAAAGTGGGGTTCCTCCTTGTCGAAAGAGAGAGGCATTTGACGATCGGACTCTGGCAATGTTGCCAGTAACTCAGGACAATTGCTTGCCCATTTTTTAAGTTCAAATCCTCCCGACTTCAACAAATCATTGAGTTCTGTTTGAAGGGAGAGAGCTTCAGAAAGCGAAGGGCTAGTTCCCAAGATATCGTCGATATAGATTGACGTTTTTAGAACAGTACTAGCCATAGGAAAACGTTCCTTTTCTCTCTCTCTGCCAGCTCATTTAAGGTACGCATGGCTAGAAAAGGTGAGCATGTCATGCCAAAAGTGATAGTAGAAAGTTCCCACACTGAAAGTGGGTCATGTGGAGAAAACCTCCACAATATCCTTTGATAAGGACGGTGATAAGGATTGATAAGGACTTGACGGAACATCTGTTTGATGTCAGCAATGTAGGCAATAGGATTAAGACGAAACGTAAGGAGTAAAGAAGCAATATCCTTTTGAAGTTTCGGTCCAGATAACAATGTGTCATTGAGACTAATATTTTTGGGGTGACTGCCGAACAATCCCAGACTACCCTTAATTTTGTACTTAAGCTTTCCGGCTTTAGTACGCAATGATGTGCTAAAAAACACGATACGTCGACCTTTGGTTGACTAGATAAAACTAAACTCATATGATTAGAATCGATATAGTCTTGCATGAAACTTGAATAGGCAGTGTACAGATCAGGATTTTTGATTAATCTATTTTCTAGAAGTAAAAATCTACGATAAGCTTGCGGATAAGTATTTCCTAGGTCAGGGTTTATTTTATCTTTAAACGGAAGATCTACCATGAATCTACCGCTCGGTTGCCGTACTACACTAGCAGTAAAAATTGATTCTGCCCGTTTTTCTTCCTTTGATAAGATTTGTTTTTAGGCAAATGTTCGATTTCCCAAAACCTAGGGAGAATGACCTCTAAAGGAGGGGAATGACTCGTTAAAAAACAACTGGTTCGTTCCGTAAGACTACCTACTTCGTCAACCTTTCCCATGACGACCCAGCCAAAGATAGTTTCAAGGGCTGAAGGCTGTCCTACCTGTCCAAGAACCCTGCCCTCCTTGAATATCTGTGCGAATAGCTCGCAACCAATAACCAGGTCCACAGGTCTAGATTTGAAATAAGATGGGTCGGCAAGTTTAAGGTCTTCCAAGTGTTTCCACTGATTATCGTTCAAAGAGAATGTAGGCATATTGGAACATAGTTGTGGAACAACAATTGCTTCGAAATTAAGTAAAGGAGTGACTTGTCCTTGTGGCTTAATGTGACATTGAACGAGCCCTTTGGAAGTAAAAGAAGACATCTGATTTAATCCGAATATTTCAGTGGTGTAACTTCGCCTAGGAAGATTAAGACGCTGAATACACTTTTCACTGATGAATCCTGTCTGTGATCCAGAATCAAGCAGTGCCCTTACAAGTTGAAAATTTCCGCAACCGTCCATAACATCTATTATGGCGGTGCATAAAAGAAAGGTACCTGAAGGTCCTGAGGCATTTAATGACACATGAAGATTATTGACAGGTGGTGTGTGAATGACAGGACTAGTATCTTGGCTTCCAGACTCTTGATTAGTTTCTAAGATATGAGTTAAAGTGTGGTGCCTTTTACTATTGCAAGTCCTGCATGAATAATTTGATTTGCACGTATCTACATCATGCAAGGGATGAAAACACGCTAGACATAATTTTTTCTGTTTGACGAAAGATAGGCGATCGATAGGTGAGAGATCAAGAAATGTTTGACATTTCGAAAGCACGTGACCTTGATTACACCGGAAACATTTTATTCCCGTACTTGAATTAGTTGAGGTGCCAGCCAGTCCTATAAAAGGCGAATTGGATGATTTATAGGTAGGCTTTTGCCCAAACTGACTTCGCATAGAATTTGAATTTTGATTAGGCTTTTGCCCAGACTGATTTTGCATAGAATTTGATTTTTGATAGATAGGCACCTTTTTGGGTGCTGTTGATTGAGGAAGTGATTCCAAAACTTTACATCTTTTTTCTAGAAATTGAAAAAGTGACTGAAAAGTGGGAATTTCGGTATTAGTATTGGCGTGACTCATTTCGAAATTTGAACGCGTTGGAATATCCAATTTTTCTAATAAAATGAAAAAAATAATAAAGTCCCAACTGTCAACGTCAAAGCTAAGTGATTTTAAAATTTCTAGGGATTCAGAAAAGGTGTCAATTAAATTACGCAATTCTTTAGCTGACTCGTTTTTTAAGGTGGAGTTCATAATTGAGCTTAAAGCATCATTTGCGAGGTCTCGCTTGTTTTGATATCTATTGACTAATTTGTCGTAAGCAATTTTATAATTTTGATCAGATAAGCTAATCCCTGATATCAATTTTAAAGGCTCATCCTCGAGATATGAAAATAAATATTGAAGTTTTCGAACGTTACTTAGACTTTGATTTTGATCTATAATGTTATTAAAAAGATCGAAAAAGCTTGGCCATAATTTTTTATCACCTCGAAATATGGGAATACCTAACTCTTTGAGTTTTGGAGTTTTGTTTTGTCGAACATATGATCCCGAAAAGGATGGGGCCTCAACCGGAAATATTTTAGAGTAAACCCCCTTACACGCATAAAAATATTTACGAGCTTCTGAAAGGATCGCATCCTGTGTTTTAAACTCCTCATCGTCCGAGTCGTCTATCAACATAATGACGTCATTATGCGCCAGCATGCATTTATCGAAGGTTTCATCCAAATCGGAATACCTCACTTGAAACTCGTTTCTCGCTTTTTCATCCTTTGCCGCGGTCTGTGAAAACACATAACACTCGGTGATCGCAGATAAAAAACCCTTGCGTTTTTGTACGGCTTTTTTGACAGACATGATTTTACCTTTGAAATGACGAAATTGTCGGTAAATATACAATTAACGCTAAATTAATGCTTCTAAAATAGAAAAATGACGAATTGTCGAAAATATGCACTAATTTATCGCAATTGATGAAAATTGTTTTAAATATCGAAATGATATGAAACACCCTAACACATAAATGAGAAATGTTTTTGTTTGTTTTGTTTTGTGGTTCCTTCGCTTTGTTTACTGAATCGAGCACGCGAAAGACACGTGCACTGCACCGACGACTTTCTCGTTTCAAATACGATGCGAAAATTCAAGGCCGCCTTGTTTGGCTTGGCCACAGATTAGGTAAATAAGTGGCTTGGCGTGAAAATAATTATTAATACCGTCGTATGGATTTATTCTAAAAATAATTCGGCTCGAAAAGGACCACTTATGTTAGTCCACGGTTCGAAAAACGTTAAATACAATGGACTGTAAATATTTTAATTAATGAAAGCGCGAACCAACATAAATATATTGATATGAATTACGAAATAATTAATAAGGTCCATAGGTAAAATATTTGTGCCACACAACGGTAATCAGAGACAAATGCACTCACCACTTTTGCAGCCAAATTCTCCACTTCCAAGGGGCCCCTGATTGGATCTAATGATGTCACGACGTAGCTGAAGGGTTGAAGTTTCTAGTTCTATGCTTCAGTACACAAAAATCGAGCACTTTCAGGTGTAGATATTTGAAATAGTTGGAGAACGAAATTAACATGCCATTTTCTCTAGGCGATTGACAAGGATCTCACTGGTTGTTGATGCGCATGTCCAAATACGCGAAATGCGCTTTGCCCTTCATACAATTGTGTGGTTTTAGAAATATATAAACAACCGCGAAATTTAGCGGGAGCTAACATTTACTAGGACAACTAATTTTATTATATTACTAAGAAAATAAGTTCCTCGTATTCATATCTTATTTTCCATTTTGGGCCCAAACCCCTCGGAACATCGATCCCCCTATTCATATAACAAATATTGCCTAGAATTTATCGTTGTTTGCTGACTTAGAAAATAAGTTCATAAAATCTTCACGGCCTCCCTACTATTGCTCAAGTGAGCTGATATACTGGACTTCCTAAAGAGGACAGGAAGGCCCAATGATCTACCTGGCATCAAATAAAGAAAATACCTGGGGAATGGAAAGAATGGCCTACTCTAACCTACTTGTCGGACTGACGGGTCACCCCACCTACACTGCTGACTAGCTAGTATCTGTCTAAGGAAAATATTAACGTCGCAAAAAAAAATGTATTGTGAAAAGCAAACTACCACCACTATGTACTATTATGATTGTTAATTGAAGATATTGATATAAAAGTACCTGAGGAGCAGTACTCTTATCAATTGGACCTGTTGCTAAGGAGCACCTGCAGTTGTCCTCCACTTTACAACGATCCGGAGAGCATTTTGCGGCTTCCTGCCCCCCAGCGATCTCTAGTAACGATAAAACTATTAACAATAAGACACTTTTTAAAAACATCTTAACAAAAATCCAGGTTTTTGTGCTAGTTTAATATAAATACTAATATCGTCGCTGACAATAATTACTAAATTTTATTATTTCATTATTTATAGTCTGAAAAACGGAAAAAATTGACTACCATTTATCTAATCTATTTCGATGTACCTTTAAAATTGTTTATTTTTTTTATTAAAATTTTCTTAAAATTGAGATACCTAATCTGATTTAGACATACGAGTTCTGCAATTTTAGCCAGAAATCAGAAAACAAGCAATCTATTAATTTTAAGTTTTTATCTCGTTATCGTTACAAGATTAATACGTAAATTTATTGACTACCTTCTGATACATTAGTTGACATACAGGGTGTTTTTTTTAAGGTAACAGAGGCTTTTTTGGGTACTTTTTGTACGTTTTTGGAAAAACCCTCGAATATATCGAATGTTTTTACGAGAGGGACACTTTTAATCTTAAAATGTTTGTAGCACTCAGGTCTACACTTCATCTTATTAATTTAAATAGGGCAAGTAGGTCAAGTATTATTTCTTTTAAGGTATCTTGGATGCATTTAGAACGGTATAAAAATTTTGTAAATTTGTTTTTGAGATAAAGTTACCTTTGAGGAATTTTGGGGTTTTTTAAATATTTTCTCAGAAATGTAGGTACGGTGTGATTCTCTATAGTTTGAACCCCCGGCCGGCGCTTTTAGTATCAATGATAGAAAAAAAAGCTTAAATACAAAACATTTATAGTTAATTAAAAGCCTTTCAACCGATATGACATATGTTGACCAATGTCATTTTATAATTTAAAATCTGACATCAACTTTGTCAGTGGCGCACCCAGGAATATGTCTTGAGGGGGCGAGGCCTCTGGGGAGGGCCCGATGCCTCATAATGTCGTATTTTATGCTATTTTATCTTTTTATTCATGATATATAAGGAAAATATCTACAAAAATCTTAGGTTTTGGGCCTAAGACCCCCCCCCCTGGGTGCGCCCATGACTTTGTAATATTAAATGAAACACTGAATGTTATTTCAGTTTTAAATCCGCCTTTTCTTTCGGATTTTATAAATGTATTTTATAATGCGATAAACATTTTCTGCCATATAACGCATTATTTTTCTATTAAGATCCTATATACCCTTTATATTTATTTCGTTTCACCCATCAACGTATTATGGTTGTATAAACTGCTATATATATCGAACGATGAAAAGATCCATTGCAAAAGAAAAATTATCCGTGACCTACGACAGCTCTTCTGTCTTTCAGACCAGATCAACGCTGATTAGCGTTTTTACCCACCATCAGCCGCGAGCGTCAATCAGCGGAATTTTTAAGCCAAATAATACTAACAAACGTAAATTTTAGTACCCGTGAATTTAAAAATCAAACAATTTTTTGTGGCTAATCGGGTAAAAATAAGTTTTTGTTTCTCTCATATTTTTCCGTGGGTAGCTCGAAAGCTTAACCTCACGGGGGTCTAAGATCTAATGGACACATAATAAGTGTTGACAGTTAAGTGTTTCGTCCTTATTGGACTCCTCAGAACACTGCTGGGCCACTGTGACATCCTTGCGAAGTTAATTAGACTGTTTTGTCTCTAATCCTATCTACGGAGGTTCATTTTGGCTTTGTAATATTAAATGAAACACTGAATGTTATTTCAGTTTTAAATCCGCCATTTCTTTCGGATTTTATAAATGTATTTTATAAGGCGATAAACATTTTCTGCCATATAACGCATTATTTTTCTATTAAGATCCTATATACCATTTATATTTATTTCGTTTCACCCATCAACGTATTATGGTTGTACCATGGGAGTATAACAAATTTAAATATGCTGAAAATATATATCGTAATCGTAATTTATAAAACAAGTAAGAAAAGGCGAATTCAAAAATGACATAATATATAGGGTCAAACAAGTTTTCCTGGCTAATCGGGTAAAAACTTATTTTTGTTTCTCTCATATTATTCCGTGGGTAGCTCGAAAGCTTAACCTCACGGTGGTCCAAGATCTAATGGACATCTAAAATGCGTTACGAGGGGGGGAGGGGGGTTAAAAATCCTGAATTTTTGCGTTACGTAATTTAAGGACGTTCCCTAATGAGACTCATCAGAACACCGATTGGTCAATGTGACACCCTTGCATAGTGAATTAGACGGTTTGTCTCTAGTCCTATGTCTGTAGTGAGAAAACCCTCGCAACAAGCGCCATCTAACGAGATACGAGAGAAACTAGAACAAGAGCAGGCGATCATAAACTGCTATATATATAGATCGATAAAAATATCCATTGCAAAAAATAGTTATTTACCTAACAAGTGCGGAAAGTGACCCTTTTCCGCACGAACGGCAGTTACACGAACGACGCGAAGCGGACTTAAAAATTTTGTAAAATAATTCCAAATTGATATTCAGGCACTCTATTATTTTGGTGTCATTTTGACATTAATTAGTGACAAGCTATTTTTTCGGATTGTGTTATTGTTGTTACTATGGGATTAAAAATACAAACATTGCAGCAAGTGTCATTTCAGCGTTATTTTCGGTTTATCTACAAAGTTTTCTTTAAAATGGATTTCGACGACAGCGATATTGAACTTCCAGACAGTATTTTGAATGACGCAGCATCGGCGAGGGAGGAATTAGTTCCAGAAAAGTCCCGTCCGAGATACGAAAAAGAGTACCACGCTTTTGAAGATTGGTTAAAAGCAAAGAACACTTCATCGCTAAAAGAAGAGGTATTTTTAGCTTATTTTTCTTATTTGTCAAAGAGTTTCGTGTATAGATATTGGGCGATATTATAACTTAATATCATTTATTAAACGAAAAAATGTCGGTTTAAAAAAAAAGTCTCAAGTACTGCAAAAAAATGAGACCAATAAATTTTTGAAAGACGCTCCCGATGAGATTTATTTAATGAACAAGGTGGCCACAACATTCGGCATTGCAGGAGCCTGCCGAAGAGCGGAGTTAGCGAATTTACAAGTATCCGACATCAAAGAGAAAGGCGACATCCTGGTGGTAACAATTTCAAACACTAAGAACCATACTTCAAGGAGTTTTGTGGTCTGCGATCCCAATAAAGACGATATAAGCTATATCAACATCTACAAAAAATACAAAAATTTGCGACCACCTGACACACCGCACCAACGGTTCTTTGTTTCCTACCATACCGGTAAATGCTCGAAGCAAGTGGTTGGTATAAACACATTTGGCAAGATCCCCGGTAACATCGCCGGGTTTCTTAAGCTGCCAAATCCGGAAACTTATACGGGCCATTGTTTCCGACGATCTTCTGCCACAATGTTGGCCAATGCCGGAGCAAATAAAACCAATTTGAAGCGACATGGTGGGTGGAAGAGTGCGTCAGTAGCTGAATCCTATGTGGAAGAATCCGAGGAAAACAAGAAAAAAATTGCAATGCAAATTTTGCAGAAAAAAAGTGACACAAATCAGGAGACAGGAGAACGCCAACCATCCACCTCAGTACTACCCTCCACCTCAGAACTACCATCCACCATAGCACTTCGATCCACATCAGTGCAAAGAAGCACGAATGCAGAAGCAACGACAGTGTTTCCATCAATGACGACGACTAATAAATCGATACAATCTGAAAACCTAACAAAAGTGGCGGCGTCAGCATTAACATTACAAAATAAGACGCATTGCACGTTTAATTTTCACATTATGCGTTAAACTTTTTTAATTTTTCGAGTAGTTTTAGTATTTTTTTCACTGTTTCCGTTACAAATAAAAATATAAAACAAAAAAAAGTCTAAATTTACTTTAATATGCAAAGCGTGCGTAAAAGTATTTTTTACGCACGGCGTGCGGAAAGTTCAACTTTCCGCACGCAAATGCGTGCGTAAATGTGCACTTTTACGCACGCAAGTAGGAAAAAGAAATTATCCGTGACCTACGACAGCTCTTCTGTCTTTCAGACCAGATCAACGCTGATTAGCGTTTTTACCCACCATCAGCCGCGAGCGTCAATCAGCGGAATTTTTAAGCCAAATAATACTAACAAACGTAAATTTTAGTACCCGTGAATTTAAAAATCAAACAATTTTTTGTGGCTAATCGGGTAAAAATAAGTTTTTGTTTCTCTCATATTTTTCCGTGGGTAGCTCGAAAGCTTAAGCTCACGGGGGTCTAAGATCTAATGGACACCTAATAAATGTTGACAGTTAAGTGTTTCGTCCTTATTGGACTCCTCAGAACACTGCTGGGCCACTGTGACATCCTTGCGAAACTAATTAGACTGTTTTGTCTCTAATCCTATCTACGGAGGGCAGGGGTCGATTCATTTCCCCTGATAGACATCTGACGAGGTCTACCCAGTGTTGCCAGGTTGAAAAAATTTTATTCTCTAGATAATTTATGAAAAATTCCCCAGATTTTCCCTAGATCCAAAAAAGAAAAAAAAGCGCCGCAGGCGAAAATTTTAGCGATTCCGCCCCCCTAGCAATCATTTTCGCCCCCCTGGAATTTCGTTAAAAAAAATGTTATGGAGTTTTGATCATTTGTGGTGTTTATTTTGGGGTCTTAAATAACCGAGTGCATGGAGCCGCGACACAGCCAGCGGCCTGCTTCTCAGACCCTGCCGTATAAAAGCAGTTCCAAAGTAACCGGTGCTCTCTGCTTGGAACGGATACCGGCGACAGTATTCAAAATACCGCGACAAAGTAGATAACAGTTTCACGGATACCGTCCCATCTCTACCTAATTTCAAAATGAAGATAAGGATACCTACCTAAAAAAACATATATGCTTATTTACTAATTATTTTCTAAAAAATAAAAATCAAGCCACCTTAAGTTTATGTTTTATTCAGTAAATACAAGATAAAATAAGAAAATAAACCTGCATGAGTCTTAGGTATAGGTAAACAGCGAGCCGAGGTTCTGGGATTTACCGAGTTTCGCTCTGTTTATATCTTGGGAGTAAGGTTTATAGTAAATTCTGAGGTTTTAAACTACTAATAGTAAATCGGACTTAGGACGGATAGCGTTTCTTTTTTCAACTTCTTTTTTGATGTTTGATTGCATAATATAATTTTTTAGATATATTACAATCACAAGATTACATCACATTCAGAGTGAAGGCGATCTGGTTGACTGATTTGTGAAGCACCACTTTTTTGTTCTAGTATAAAACTGATTTTTTTTTGTTATGCTAGTGAGTCGCAATGTTTGCAGTGAAACTACTTTTTTTTAACAATTTAGTTACCTAATACTTTTTTTTGTTCTTGGTGTAGTTTTAGTGGGTTTTTAAGTATTTCTGTTCTTTGATAGATTGGCGTATTTTGCACGGAATCAATTGAAATTTTACGGAAAACTTTTTTTTTTCTTTAATAGATATCCATTTTCGTCTAAACCAACTGTGTTTATAATTATTATTTTTCCAAATTAAATTTAGATAAAATATATACGAATTTTACTCATAGAAAGATTAAAAAAATTAAGCAAAATAAACCTATTTTAATTGCTCATATCAACATTTCATCTCTAATGGCTCACTTTACAGATTTTAAAAATATTGTTTTGCAAAATAAATACGATATAATAGCTGTTTCCGAGACTTCGTTAAAAAATCACATTCCAAACAGCTTGGTACAAATCAATGGCTACAGCTTAATAATGAATGATAGGGTTAATCGAGACCGAGGGGGGTTAGCCTTTTACCTTCAAACAGGGTTAAAATATATAAAAATTGATGCACCTGATACCAATGAACAACTTTGGTTAAAAATTAAAGTGAGCAAGTTTAATCTGGCAGTAGGAGTCGTTTACAAGCCACCCTGTTACTCCTATAACACATTTTTAAATAACTTTGAGGGTTATATTTCCTCTTTAATCCCTTTGGTAGACAAAATAATCTGCGTTGGCGACTTTAATATAGATTATCTTAATATTGATAGCTCTGACTTTAAACTAGCTAATGAAACTTTCGAAGGGCTGGGACTTTCGCAGATTATTCAGGAACCCACACGGATTACACAAACGACCCTGAAACTGCTTGATTATATACTTGTCTCCGATGAAAATATTTTAAAAAACTCGGGAGTTGTTCAGGTCGGCCTCTCTGACCATGAGTTGGTCTTCTGCGAGACCAGCGTCGACTATGAAGAAAAAATTCCAATAACTAAAACAACAAGGGACTTCAAAAATATGAACGTGCAGCAATTTTATAGTGACCTTCAGTCAATTCCTTGGCAAAATATCTACCACCTCAAATCAATAGACGAAAAAATTGAATTTTTTAACTCAAATTTAATCACTCTTCTTGACATCCATGCGCCCTTTAGGACCATCCGTATTACAAAACCTTATGCACCCTGGATGACAGACACTATAAAAGCAATGGCGGCGGATAGGGACAAAATTTTAGCTAAATATAAAAAACATAAAAACTTGGCTGACTGGAACACATATAAGCAGTTGCGCAATATGGTTACAGTTACTATTGCCCGTGAAAAAAAAATATTTTTGCAGCAACAAGAGGGCAGGATCACAGTTGACCTGTGGGCCACTTTAAAACAACTTAATTTTTCCAAACCTCAAAACTACAATATACCTGATTCTCTTAATGATATAGGAAAAATCAATCAACATTTTGTCAACTCAATTTCAAAAATACCTGCAGACATTGAAACTCTTAATTATTACCAAACTCATAAGAAAGAAGGTATTTCAGCCGAATTTAAATTTACCACTACCACCGAATCCAATATTATTAAAATTATCTCTAAAATTAAATCTAAAGCTATTGGGATTCACGGTATTGGGATTTCATCAATTAATTTATGCCTCCCATTTCTTCTTCCCTACATAACTCATTTAATTAACTTCTGCTTATTAAATTCGGTTTTTCCAACTCTCTGGAAAAAAGCAAGGGTTATGCCCTTAGCAAAAGTCAATTCCCCAGAAGCATTTGACCAACTCAGGCCAGTAAGTATTTTGCCCTCTATATCCAAAATACTAGAAAAAGTCATGCAAGAACAAATACAAGCGCATGCAGAAAAATATAAAATTATCCCCGTGCATCAATCTGGTTTTCGTAAACACTACAGTTGCAATACAGCTTTAACCTCCATAGTGGACGACATCCTTGGTGCGACAGATAACAACAAATTAACAGTAATGATTCTGCTTGATTACAGTAAAGCTTTTGACACGCTTAATTACTCCTTATTGCTTTCAATTTTTAGCTTTCTGTACTTTTCAGATCATGCTATACAAATGATATCAAACTTCTTAAACTTTCGAGAACAAGCTGTTTTCTATGAGGGTAAAAAATCGAGTTTCTTGACGATCGACGCTGGTGTACCGCAGGGCAGCGTTTTATCGCCGCTTCTGTACTCTTTGTACGTCTCGGGCTTTCCATCTGCCTTTTTGTCCTGTCTTTATCATTTTTACTGTGACGACACTCAAGGATATTTATCTTTTTCTGTAGATGAAAGCAGTCAGGCCGTCACAGCAATTAATTTTGAGCTAAACAATATATCTGAAATTTCTAGAAAACATTGTCTACAGCTAAACTCAAAAAAATCGGGAGCTATTGTTTTTGGGCCAAGGGGGCAGAGGGAGGCTTTTGAGAACACTTACAAAGACCAACTTGTCTTAAACTCAACACCTATTGCCTTTTTTAAGTCTATCCGCAACTTAGGGTTGATCATGAATCAGGACTTGAGGTTTACAGAGCATATTAATAAGTGTATACAAAGAGGTTATTTTCATCTAAAAAAAATATATGAACACAGAAAAATATTATCAAAAAAGTCAAAACTATGCTGTGTGAATCATACGTACTGTCTCAGGTTAACTACTGCGATACAATTTATGGTCCCTGTATCAGACAGGTCGACTCCACTAGACTCCAACGGCTGCAGAACTCCTGCTTAAGGTTGATTCATGGTATTAGAAAGAATGATCATGTGACCCATTCGCTTAAAAGGACTAACTGGCTAAATATGTATAACCGACGCTTCTTACATTCCGCAACTTTTTTCTTTAAAATACTAAAAAATAAAAGTCCAAACTACCTGTATGCAAGAGTACGGTTCAGGTCAGATGTGCACACTCTAAACCTACGTTTTAGGGGGAGGCTGACGCCCCCCAAACATAATCTTGAATTATTTAAAAGATCATTCTCCTATCAGATAGCCACAGTAGCCAACAAACCGTTGTTTCAAATATTAACATCATATAGCATATCAAATTTCAAAAAAAAACTTTTTAACATTTTATTTAAAGAGCAATAAATTATCTTTTGTGCTCGCTTCGGTTTTTTTTTCTTTTAAAAGGATAACAATATTTTATTGTCGCAATTGATTCAGTGTAAAGTCTTTTCGATCCCGTAGGTACTTAATCGGGTTTATTTATTATTGACTTTTTTGCGCTGTTTTATTAAGAACAGAAACGTTCAATTTATTCTGTAAATTTATTTTTTAACTTAAATCATCTACTTCTTATCTAAAAACTTAAAACTAATAAAATTTAATATTTTTCTCCGGGTTAGGTGGAAGAATAGACATCCGCTTCTGGGGCTTCCTAAAAGCGAATGAACTGAATCTCGCCCATTGTAGAATAGTTTTCTATTTATACCATTGATTTTGTTAAAAACCTTTTTTTTTCTACAATAAAGACCTTTATTATTATTATTATTATTATTATTATTATTATTATTATTATTATTATTATTATTATTATTATTATTATTATTATTATTATTATTATTATTATTATTATTATTATTATTATTATTATTATTATTATTATTATTATTATTATTATTATTATTATTATTATTATTATTATTATTATTATTATTATTATTATTATTATTATTATTATTATTATTATTATTATTATTATTATTATTATTATTATTATTATTATTATTATTATTATTATTATTATTATTATTATTATTATTTATTTTTTTTTTTTTTTTTCTTGAATCACAACAGTTGTTGGATTTGGTTATAGAGAAACCGGGGCTTATTCGTCAACGGTTTGTCCATGTGCCATAACCTTTCGGACAATATTGCACGTTCCTAATATAGTCGCCTTTTGTGCGAGTGCGACAAGCCTCTTTGGATGTTTGACTCCGATAAGACTTAGGTATTTTATGACGCTTTTTTCTACCAGTCCATTTGCGGATATAATTATCGGGATTATTTTTGCCTCTTTCAATTGGTAGATGTCCTTCAGTTCGTTTGCTAGATCTTGATATTTGTTAATTTTTTCTGTTTTGGCTCGCCCGATATTTTCATCAAGTGGAATGCTCACGTCGATTAAGAAGGCCTCTTTGTTTTTTTTATTAATAATTACAATGTCGGGGCGATTGTGTCTTACTTCTCGGTCCGTTATTATGTCAGTGTCCCAATAGATTTTACACTTATCGTTTTCAACTATGTCAGTTGGTGCGTATTTGTAGTAGTGCTACTGTTATTTATGTTTTTTTCAATGCAGATCTGTTGATGGATGATTGCTGCTACCTGGTTATGTCGCCTAAGATAATCTTTAGGCGCGAGGTAAGTACAGGCTGATAATATGTGCTGTATTGTTTCAGGAGATATACCACACATTCTACAGTTCTCGGTTGGTACTTCGTGCTTTAGGATGTATTTTGTGTAATTTCTCGTTGCAACCACTTGATCTTGGATAGAGCTGATAAAACCTTCTGTTTCAGGCATGAGACTTCCTTGGGTAAGGTAAAGGGTAGATGATTGTTTGTCACAGTGGGTCTCATTTAATGCTTTGGCGTATCTTCCGTGCATAGCTTTGTTTTTCCATTGTGCTTCCATTTCGTTAATATTTGTTTTTGTTTCAGGTCTTCTACGCGCAGCTAAGTTCAACGGTGAAGCCCTTTCATCAATCTGGCAAATGGCAGTATGCAGTCTTTCTGTGCTGGACGTAAGGTAAGTGTATAATTTTTTTAGCAGGTTAGAATGTAATAATTGCAGGTTTAATGTTCCACGACCTCCCATTTTTCTTGGCAAGTAGAGCCGGCTCGTTGATGATCTGGGATGATGGTACCTGTACTTCGTCATTAGGACGCGAATTTCTCGATCAACAGCTTCTAGGTCAGTCTGGCTCCATTTTATAACTCCAAACGTCTGGGAAAAGATTGGTAGAGCCCAGGAGTTGATAGCGCTTATCTGATGTCCGGCGTATAGTTTGGTTTTTAGGATTAACTTGATTCGAGTGTGCAATTTTTCTTTTACTTTTTTCTTGGTCTCTGCTTGGTTGATGGTAAGTACTTGATTTACTCCCAAATACTTATAAGTTTCTCCTTCTTCCAACGGGGCAAATAATGTCCCATCCATTAGTGTCAAGTTTTCTTCCTCTTGTAACTGTCCTCGTTTGAAATGTATGAACTTACATTTTTCTACCCCAAATTCCATGCGGATATCGTTTGTAAATGCTCTGACGAGTTCGAGCATTGATTGCAGTTCTTCTTTGCTACTTCCGTAAAGTTTTAGATCATCCATGTACAAGAGATGTGATATTTTTTCTTTGGGTTGTTTGGTAAGAGTATATCCGAATCCGCTGGTTATTATCATTTGACTTAGTGGATTAAGCGCTAGGCAGAACAGGAGTGGAGACAAGCTGTCTCCTTGAAAGATTCCTCTTGATATTCTTATTGGCTCTGTGTTATATTTTGTTTCATTTACATTGACCAACAGAGTGGTTTTCCACCTGTCCATTGTTACGTTGATAAATCTTGTTATAAGGGGGTGAATTTTGTAGGTTTTTAAAACCTCCAGTATCCAAGAATGCGGAACCGAGTCAAATGCTTTTCTGTAATCTACCCAAGCAATGGAGATGTTTCTCTTTTTCTTAGCTGCCTGTTGAGTAACCACTGAGTCAATCAAGAGCCATTCAGTACTTCCCTTGCTTCCCTTTCTGCAGCCGTTCTGCTCTCGACAGAGAATATCATAACTATTGAGATGCTGAGATATTCTCTTTTCAATAACTGATGTTAGGATCTTGTATATTACTGGCAAGCAGGTAATAGGCCTGTAATTTCTGGGTTGATTTGTGTTTTCGTTTTTTGGCAGCATTATAGTCAGGCCTTCTGTGAAGTACTGGGGGAGCAGCGTTGGGTCGTCTAGTACTTTATTAAAATTCTCAGCGATTTGTCCGTGAGTGCTTGTAAAGTTTTTCCACCAAAATGCATGAATTTGATCGTTCCCAGGTGCTTTCCAGTTTCTAAGACTTTTTGCTGCATTTTTAATTTCGTTTTCTTCTATATGTATGGCGCTCATGTCTGGGATACCTTCCATTCGATCTCTTTCGCTTCGTATCCAGTGTGCGTTGTCATTATGTGTCTCTGGGTTGGACCATATGTTTTGCCAGAAGCGCATCATATCTTTTTTTTCAGGAGGGTTCTGCAGTAAGGTGGGTTGTTTTTTTGTTAGTTGCCTGTAGAATTCTTGAGAGCTTCGCTGAAACAGTTTATTTTGTTGGTAACGTGTTGTCCTTTCTGTATACCTTCTTATTCTGCTTCCAAGTGCTGCGATTTTTTGCTTTTTGAAATCTAAAAGTTTAGTAAGCTGTTCTTTAGCGTTGGTACAGTTGGGATTAATTTTGTTCTTTTTTGAGATGGATTTTATGTGCTTTTTTAATTTTGGTGTCGGTTCTTGATGTAGGTAAGTATGAAGTCTCCCAATTTCCTGTCTTAATAAATTTATTTTTTTGTTGTAGGCGCTTCTTCCAAGGAGGATCTCCTCTGGTGACCGCTTGTTTCAGCGTTGTCTGGTTTATTAGTGGTAAGTTAAGGAGTTCGCACACGGTAGCAGCAGCACAGTAGGTTTTGTGGCAGATTGATTCGAAGTTGTCTTGTTGATTTCTGTTTTGAGTAGCCGATCGACTTCCTGAACATACTCTTTTGTGGTCAGACACAGTGGTATCTTTGGGATCTTTGGTCTTCTTGTCATCGGATGCCCTTCGTATTTTGAGTTGAGGGTTTTATACGTATTCAAAGCTTTACTAGTTTCAGGCGACGGCATTCCAATCATTGTTATTCGCCTTGATTGTCTTCGGATCGCTTGTTGTGGGTTTTCCGGTTGTGGCTCTGTTACTAATTCGGCTTCGTTAGGTGCTTGGTTTCTTGTTATTTCGTCTTTTATTTGGTTGAGTTCAGCTTCTGACAGTGTTTTGCGTTTCAGTATTGATCTGACTTGTCCCGCTAGAAGCTGAGCGTCCTTTGGATTCTGAGGCATTAGGTTGATCCATTGTTGATAAAGTCGTGCAATGTAGTTTGTCTTGTTTTGTCCTAGGTTTGTGGCAAGGTAGTATGCGCGCATTAACTTAATTTGATCATTCTTGCTCCAGCGCACACGCCTACGTCTTTGCATTTCTCCTTGGGCAGGCTCATCATGATTGATAGCTAGGCCTTCTGGAGAACCAGGTACTTGTCCTTGTATGACGCGCGGCCTTGCAGTTCCGTTTCGAAGAGTAGCGCTGCTTGGTCCACTGTTCTCTTCTAAGGGCCGTTCCTCCCGACGGTTCCGAAGTGGGTCAGCCCGTAACCCCTCACCGCCTCGAGCTTTGCTTCTTGTTATAGGAGCTTTTACAGGTTCATTATTATTATTATTATTTTGTTTTTTCTCCTTTTCAGGGCTTTTGCTAAAGTGGGATTCTCTTGAGTCAGTCACTTTAACCGGTTTTATTGAGGTTTCTCAATTTACGTTTGTGAAGGTAAGTTAAGGGTTTTTCTTACAATACGACAGGTTTCCAGTATCACTGATTTCTGCATTGTCGTGAATATTTTTTTATCTGTGATATTTATTTGTTTTAGGTATGATTCCAAGTTCCTCGAGACCAGGCCTGTAACTGAGATGACAATAGGAACTATGGTAAGACTTTTAAGTTGATGGATGTTTCTGTATTCTTCTGATAAGTCAAAATATTTATTAATTTTTTCTCTTTCAGCTTTTTCTAGGTTGTGATCGTTCGGATGCGTGATGTCAATGAAAAAAATTATTATTATTATTATTTTGTTTTTTCTCCTTTTCAGGGCTTTTGCTAAAGTGGGATTCTCTTGAATCAGTCACTTTAACCGGTTTTATTGAGGTTTCTCAATTTACGTTTGTGAAGGTAAGTTAAGGGTTTTTCTTACAATACGACAGGTTTCCAGTATCACTGATTTCTGCATTGTCGTGAATATTTTTTTATCTGTGATATTTATTTGTTTTAGGTATGATTCCAAGTTCCTCGAGACCAGGCCTGTAACTGAGATGACAATAGGAACTATGGTAAGACTTTTAAGTTGATGGATTATTATTATTATTATTATTATTATTATTATTATTATTATTATTATTATTATTATTATTATTATTATTATTATTATTATTATTATTATTATTATTATTATTATTATTATTATTATTATTATTATTATTATTATTATTATTATTATTATTATTATTATTATTATTATTATTATTATTATTATTATTATTATTATTATTATTATTATTATTATTATTATTATTATTATTATTATTATTATTATTATTATTATTATTATTATTATTATTATTATTATTATTATTATTATTATTATTATTATTATTATTATTATTATTATTATTATTATTATTATTATTATTATTATTATTATTATTATTATTATTATTATTATTATTATTAAAGTTTAAAAATTTTTCCTTTTTCCCTACTGATTGCAGATTTTCCCCAGATTTAGGGAAATTTCCCTATCCATGGCAACACTGGGTCTACCTCGTATACTTTGTTGTAAATTTTCGCTTCTGCACAGTAGTGCACATTTTTTATGCGATAAGTAACGAGCTGAATTTTTGTATAGCCTCATTTATTCAAATCCTTGAAAGTGAATCCTAACAGAGTTTGCAAATAAAAAATATTTAAATAAAAAAACACCAAACTGCTGAATCTACTTGTACCTACTAGTGGCAGTTGGGTACCTATTCAAAGTAGTTTTCCTGCATTTAAAGCATATCCTCCAAAAATTTTGCGTAAAGGAAAACATACCTGTGCATTGAGACTACAGTGAATATCGGATATAACGACATTAAACGGACCGCTAAATTTCGGTCGTGATAACCCAGCGTCATTAAAGAGAAAAAAGGTAACAAAATGGGTTGTATATAGAACTCGGTCGGGACTTTAATATGTCGTCGCTATAACCGATATGTCGTAATATCCGATATCGTTATAAGTGATATTTACTGTATTTCGATCGAATGAAAAATACAAAACAGTCACAATCTACTTCAAATTGTACCTAAAAAAACTCTTGAGTTGGTTTGTTTAGGTTAATTAACTGTAATTTTAAACTCACGCGCCGAATCGGCTTGCACCGAATTGGCAGGGCGGAATAGTACTAGACGCCTTGAATCACCTCAATTTTAATTTGTGATTAAACGAAGGCTTAACTAGGTCTCCTGTTTGATTTTAAAAGCTTTGACACCCCCTTCTAGACTAAAGAAAGTAAAGGTTCCGCTGCTGCTCAAAATGTTTTCAAAGTACTCAAAATGTGAAAAAGTAGGGGAGCAGCGGGTAATCCAGAACAGCGGGTAATGTGGAACACGCATTTTACACTGCTAATGACATCTTTAGAAATACATGTGTACTTTGGAATATTGACCATGTGCAGAAGTGTTTACAGAGCGCAAGCAATTTGGCTTCATTCGAAATTCAAGCTGTTCTAAACGGGTGAATGTTTGTTGTTATTTTTATTGTGCGTAAAATAAGGTATGTAAAGAAATGTAACTAAATTTAAATATTTTTTTATATGATTTACTCATACTATGACATCATCTCTAACCTGAAAGGCATATTTTTGGAATTAATTAAAACAAAAAATGTCAGTACTAAGAATATAAATAAATTGCAAAATCGGATAATGAGGAACACTTGTTCCTGATTATTTGCAAGTATGTTCCTCAATACCCTACAATATAATTAATGGTGATAGTTTGCATATAGATCAGTGTAGATACCTTTTGAAAGGGAAAAAATTAAAAGATTGAAAGTAATGCAAATTAGCGAAAATCTATCGCAGACAACGGGAAAAATAAATTAAACTCGGGTGACCTTTTAGAGGTGGTTGATGGTTTTGCACGGTTTTTAGCGAAACTAGACCTATTGATATAAGTCAAATACAAAAGTTATTGGTAATAAAAAGATCTACTACTTTTGTTTTTTTTTACCTAACATCATATTATCCGCGAAAAATCGGTAAAACCGGTTTTTTAATTTTTGAGTTTTATCTATCACAATTTATTTTTGATTTTCACAAAATTTAGTAAAAAGACACCTATTTTTGTCTTTAACACGTCTTATGGACTGGATAGGTCAATTCGACTTGATAAGTTTAATTGTTATTTTCAATATTTTATGTTTTCGATTTTTGGTATTTTCGACCTTTTGTATTTTCAACTTCTTGTTCTTTCGACCTTTTGTATTTTTTGATATTTTGTATTTTTTAACTTTTGTACTTTCGGCGTTTTGTAATTTCGATATTCAAACATTTGTACTTTCGACTTTTTGTTCTTTACAGCTTTTAGCCGCTGCCCCTTTCTGTTTTTGGTTATTATTTTTGTTTCCTTATTATCCGCCGTGTTCTCAATTACCTGACGGTGTAGAGTAATTGAGAAAATGCAACTTTTTTGCTAAACCGTATTTTAGGTGCAGAATTTACATTTTTTGTTTATTTAAAAACTGATCTTTATTTAAGTGCCATCAAACTTTGTGTTGACTAAGTTGTAGGTTTCAGCTTTGAGTTTTTCCTAATAAATAATATTGCTTTCCATAGGTGTTCCGAATTACCCGCCTCTCCCCTACAGGTATTGGCATTCTGCATGCAGATGCCAATTTACTTTTTCAAAACAAAGTTTTACAAAATAACAAATATTTTAAAAACGAGGCCAGCTAACAGTGCCAAAATAGCGCAGCAATACGGCATAAAATCCCCCGATTTAGTAATTATTACTCGACCTTTAAACTAACTTTATCGCTTGGCAAGACACAGAAACCGGGTTGGCTATTTAGGACTTTGCATGTATGCTTTAAAACTTTAGATTTTTTAAGTAAAATAGAGTTTTAAATATTTTTTGAATTATCGTGCAGTTTATTGTCTCATTACCCAAGTAACATTTGATATGTAAGTTGGCCTTGCACAGGCCCGGACTGGCTAGGTCCCCGAAGGGGTCTTAAAAAAATATTCTTCGAGGACTTACAAAAGTGATTTGTATTTGGGGACCGGAAGAGATCTCAAAAAGAATGGACTTAGTATATTTGGGGCCCCTTAAGACTTACCACAAATTCGCTGATATCTTAAAAACTAAATTTTTTAAATAAGACGTGAAACGAAATCAAAATTCTTAATTTTAAGTCGAAAACGGGTGTTGTGTAAAAAATCTACATAAAACTAGGTAGTGGCGTTTCCAGGGAGCCCCGGCCTCCCCCCTACTTGAAATAAGGCTTATGAACTTAAGTTCCAGTAAAAAAGTAACCACATAAACCTCAATTTTTTACCAAATTTAAAGTTTTTTGTCAAATATTAACACTCATTAAAATTAATTAAAGAAAACTTTTACACAAAAATTACTTTATTTTCGAAAAAATTTTGCCACAGTTTATTTACATGTAATGGCTAACTTCAGATATCAGACTTATTAAAAACCGCAAACCGCAAAAATGTTTTTTTTTGTTTTACTGCCTCGCTGACTCTTCCCCCTCCGGACATCCTGGATCCGCTACTAAAACTGGGTTTTAAAAAAATTATTTGGTGTTTTATTACTGACTAACTTCTTTGGCTCCCCAGTACCCGAAAAAGTATGTCAGATTTATAGCTAATACATATTAAGTTAAAAGTTGAAAAAAAATAAAATTTGGTTTCGACCAAGGAAAGGGTCACACGGAAAAAGCGCACCAAGAAAAAACTTACAATTATTGTACACCGGCACACAAAATAAGAAAAATGGACAGTGAAGAAAAATTCTATATGTATATAACTTCAATGTTTACCTTTGACCAACCAATAATACTGGTGTATAAATACGAATGTAAATGGTCCATTTATGCTCCTAGTATGATAACGACGCTAAATTATAAGATATCCTAAACAAAATTTATTTATAGGCTCGAGGCAAAGCGGCTGTCTAATAAAAAAGAGAGTAAATCAAAGACATGATGACCTTTTTTGTTTTTAGCTCACACATATACTATACTATAGTAGTGTGAGCTATGGTGATCCTAAATTTTTCGAGAAAAAAAAAGTTGCTCCGATTTCAAAAATTTTTATATATCTTTGCGTTTCAGATGATTTTGAAACTTTTTTGTTGCGCCGTCTGTCTGTCTGTCTGTCTGTCTGTCTGTATGTCTGTCTGTCTGTCTGTCTGTCTGGCTGTCTGTGTGTCTGTCTGTCTGTCTGTCTGTCTGTATGTCTGTCTGTAACGGCCAACGCGCATAACTCAAAAACCGCTTGGCCGATTTCAATGAAATTTGGTACCTAGGCTGGGTCTTCGGTCGAGATGGTCCCATTTAAAAATGAACAAAATCCACCAAACGCAAACCAAATAAAAGGGTGGGGATAGATTTCAAAAATTAGAGTTTATGTAAAAATATGGCGTGTGTGATATCAAACGAAAGGTAATTGAGTCTGGAGTTAAACAAAATACATTTTAATTTATTTTAAGAAAAGGGTGGGCGTATATTTCAAAAATTAGAGTTTAAGTGAAAATATGGCGTGTGTGATATCAAACGAAAGGTAATTAAGTCCGGAGTTCAACAAAATACATTTTAGTTTTTTTTCCTTTTAAGGGTGGGGGTGAATTTAAAAAATTTGAGTTTAAGTCAAAACATGGCTTGTGTGGTATCAAACAAAAGGTAATTTAGTGTGGAGTTGAAAAAAATATATTTTAGTTTTTAGTTATATTAGCCCACACGTACACTATAACTATAGTACCTAGTGTGAGCTTAGGGGCCCATATATTGGCAGAGTATTTTTATTAAACCTTTTTTTTTATAATGATGCCACATTTAGTGTTAATTTTTGCCCATTAATTTTTAAACATTTTTCTCCAAACTTGTAGTATAGTATATTAAAAATATAAAGTACTAAATACATCTACACATATTATTAGTATTCTTATTATATATTAAGGAATAAAAGTCATAACTTATCCCGAGGCATAAAGTTTGTAGCCTGAGCATAGCGAGATATATGATTGGCCAATAGCTAACAAGACACTTTAATTACTAATTTTAAGAGATATTTTTGTGATTATCTCTGAACTTTTGGATTTTTCTGCCCTAAAATTAAATTATAATTATGTGGTTTTCAGCTAGTTTACTAAAAACATTATGTCTGATAGAGCCTTTTATTTTGAATTTTAAGGATAAAAGGTGACAGTTTATCGCTAAAATAGGGATTAAGGAGGGCCCACATTTCCTATAATATATACCAAGGGATAAAAGTGACACTTTTTATCACAAGGTAAAAAGTTTTTAGCATGAGCGTAGCGAAAGCTACAATTCGGTTAAGGATAAAAATACTCTTTATAACGAGGTTTATACGTTAATTTTACACTTTCAGACCTATCTTTTTTTTAACTTATTATTTGATTTATTAATATAGTTCTTTAAGAGGCAAAAACCACTAGCAAAACCCAGCCTAATGCGAAGCCAGACGCAAGTAGTGCGGTCCCAGGTGACTGGTTCCGGTGGTTCGGTTTGGTTCTGTTTAACTTCTGTAAATAAGACAAATAATAAAGGCGTAGGGTAAAGGTGCTCAAATATTCAATTATATCTCAAAATAAGACAGTTGGTTGTCATGACAACGTCGCATGCTTTGGCAGGGCAAAGAATCAGGTGTTGACCCTGCGTACATTATTGAAATAGTGTCCGGTTACCGGTGTATTATTTACATTTGATTCTGATTCGGTTTTTATTTTAACTATGTTGCACCATGTTCCCTGTGCACGAAGCAGTGTGTGTTTTACTGGAAACCCCGTTTTCGAGAAGGAACGACGATGACAAAAAGGACTTTTTGAACTCTTATAAGTCGTCCCCTATATTGAACGTTAATAAACCGGCTAAGGTTGAAAACAAAATACATTTGACATTTTAAAGAACCTTGGCACAAAAATTTAAAGGATAGATGAAATTGCCTCACAAAAGTTCTTAATAGAATAGGTATTTACATTTATAGCATATGATTGTATTATTATATTTCTATTTTATATATGTGTGTATAAAAAAATGGGTGGGGGAAATCTTGCGGCAGTTATTGCGAAAGTCATATTAAACATACCTATCAATTTTAAGTTAGAGACCAAATCGTGGCGCATATATATCTTCATTTAATTGGGCGACGATTTTATATCGAACTTAAGAATATAATATATTTTTATAATATAATGTGATAAAAATTTTTTTATTAAAAAAACACCCAACTGCTAAATCTACTTGCAACTACTAGTCGCAGTTGGGTACAAATATAATAGGTATACCTTTAATATACGACATGCTTCAACTTCTAGTTTTGATGCCCAAAGCGCACTTACGAAAATAGTTTTGTATTATCATAAATCAGGTTATTGGGTAAATTTGTACCCAACTGCGACTCAGTGGCGTGTCGTATAGGGGGCAGGGAGGTTGAACGCCCCCCCCCCGCCTTTCTGCGCTTGGCGTCCTTTGAGAAAAAAGTAGAAAAACTAAATTTAACGCAAAAACAAATCGTAAAAAAAATATAGTCTATAGCACCTCCGGGATAGATAGCAATTTAACGACACCTTTTTCGTCAAAATCCGTTTAGCCGGTTAGCCTCTAGCGCTACACAAACATACATTTTTACATGCATACATACATATATATTAAGTTCATTTGTATGTCCCTAGAATATAAGATTTATATTGTAAACTTACCTACTTGAATAAAATATATATATATATATATATATATATATATACTCGACCGTTGTATCTTGTGACATCCAGCAAAAAGTCGGTTTTTGTGACATCCACTTTAAAACCTGGTGTTATCCAAAAATAAAAAATATGAAATGTAATAAAAGATATTTTATTTTTAATTCCATAAAAATATTTGTATAAACTCACAAATTTAGAAATAAAATTTTTCATATCTTTGTGGCGTCCATTGTATATACAAAAAATTTTGACGTTGCAACATCCCTAAATATTTGTGTTAACTTGTGACATCCAGCAATGTTGCCAATGTTTCATAAAAATAACGGATGTAACAAGTACCTCTATAAAAATAGGAAATATACACTGGATGTCACGAGGAAACAAATAACAAATAAAATATACAAAGACGTTAGGGATGTCACAAATGTGTGCAAATATGTTACAGGTATATGTATTCAAATAAGAAAAATATACACTGGATGTCACGGGGAAGAAAATAACAAATAAAATATACAAGCACGTAATTGATGTCATAATAGGCTTACAAGATGAATATACGGCAAGGACTAAAAAAAATACTCTGCTAATATATGGGCACCTACGCTCACACTAGGTACTTTAATTATAGTGTACGTGTAAGCTAATATTGTCAAGACTATATTTGTGACAAGTGGTATCTCTACCATATATGTCACAAGGTTTGTTATTTAGTGCCCTTGTGACTGAGGGATTTAGGGGAATATGAAAATTAAGTATAAAGAGTCCACATTTATACATGTATTTGATATAAGAAAACAGATTAACAGGAATAGAGGTTATTGCTATAAATAATTAAATAATGTAATAAAAAGAGGGATGCTGGCTGGAGAGAGTTGACCTAGGGGCCATAAGAAGTAGACCTTATAGGCCGTAGAGAGTTGGCCTTATGGGCCATAAAGCGTAACCACCATAGTGAGGTTTTACTTAGGTATGTTAAGTAGGGACCACATTATTTCAGTGGTGTACTGGGTTCGTAGGGCCCACGTATTTCAGTGGTGTACTGGGTGTGTTTAGTAGGGACCACGTATGTCAGTGGTATATTGGGTTGATTACTTGCTAGAGTGATGCCGGTCTATTATCCAGCATCGGCTTTTATAGACGAAATTAGTGCAAGCGCAGCAATATTGGTTATTGCTATAGTAAAATGATCCGAATTTAAACTTTAATTTATGACAGTATAACTAAAATTTAATTAATTTATGACAGTATAACTAAAAACTGTAATATATTTCATTCAACTCCAGACTCAAAAACCCTTTGTTTGATACTACACAAACCATGTTTTGACCTAAACTCTAATTTTTTAAATTTACATCCACCTTTTTTTTAACTAAAATTTATTTAACTCCTGACTCAATTACCTTTCGTTTAATACCACACAAGCCATATTTTCATTTAAACTCAAATTTTTTACATTTACCCCCACCCTTTTTTAAAAATAAACTAAAATGTATTTTGTTTAACTGCAGACTCAATTACCTTTCGTTCGATATCACACACGCCATATTTTCACATAAACTCCAATTTTTAAACTCTACGCCGTCTGTCTGCCTGTCTGTCTGAACCTTTCACTTTGAAATTTGTATTGGAGAACTTGGCTTTACTTTTATCTCAATTCTTTTTACGGAATGCCATTTTCGCGTACTTGGCTTTTTTTACATGAAATGTTTTTGTACATACTAATACTTAATTTTTAAAGTAGTAAAATATGCGGAATATTGTTCAAAATTTTTGCAATGCCTTACTTAAATTTTTGAGGTTTTTAATTTTTTTTCTATGGTTTTATCGTAGTTCCCATCAGCCTTCCAAAGCTCAGCTCTCTAGCGTTTCTGAAAGTGCTCAATGTTACTTTTACATGTATAGGGGAGGGAAATAATTTAAAATTGTTTTTAAATTTTGTCCTATAGTTTTATCATAGTTCCTATCAGTCTTCCAATGCTCAGCTCTCTAGCGTTTCTGGAAGTGGGTAATCTTACTTTTACATAACTTTACATTTATAGGGGAGGAGAGTAAATGAAAATATTGGACTTTTTAATTTTTTTCCCATGGTTTTATCATAAATTCTATCAGCATTCCAATGCTCAGCTCTCTAGCGTTTCTGGAAGTGGGCAATGTTAGTTTAATATAAATTGACATTTATAGGAGAGGGATGTAAATTAAAATGTTGGAGTTTTTAAATTTTTTCATATAGTTTTCAGTCTTAAAAAGTTCAGCTCTCTAGCATGTCTTGAAGTAGGCAATGTTACTTTTACTTAACTTTACATTTATGTGGGAGGGAAGTAAATTAGAATTTTGGGGTGTTTTAATTTTTTCCTGTAGTTTTATCATAGTTCCTATCAGTCTGCCAAAGCTCAACTCTCTAGCATTTCTGGAAGTGGGCAATGCTACTTTTACATAAGTTTAAATGTATAGGGGAGGGGAGTAAATTAAAATTTTGGGGTTTTTTGATTTTCTCCTATAGTTTTATCATAGGTCCTATCAGTCTGCCAAAGCTCAACTCTCTAGCATTTCTGGAAGTGGGCGATGCTACTTTTACATAACTTTAAATGTATAGGGGAAGGGAGTAAATTAAAATTTTGGGGTTTTATGATTTTTTCCAGGGGTTTGGTCATAATTTCTATCAGTCTGCCAAATTTCAGCTTTGTAGCATGTCTGGAAGTACAGTAGAATATTGATGATCTATACATGAGTGAGTGAGTGAGTCAGTGAGTGGCAATTTCGACGTATTTTGATATTTCGTAACTACTTTACTACTTTATGGAATTCCATGAAACTTGGAGGGGTTGTTAACTTTATGAAGATCTACGATTGTGATTCGTAGCTCAATCCGAAGTAGAGGTTTAGGTAGGTCAAATATCGGCTGAAATGTTTTAAGAAAAGATGGTTACGGCGCGCGAACTTGGCGAGGCCCTGCCGTGTCCTCAGATCTACTTACCTTTAAATTCAATAAACTTTGATTAAAAACAAAAAAACACTTTGCCGGAACAGCTTTTGCTCGATTTCTACGCGGGGTCACAAATAAAACGAAAACATAATTATGTAAGTGTGGATGTCACAGAGAGACGAATTTAAATCGAAGTATACATATAATTCTCAACTCAGCCCAGGGCTGGCCGATTGCGGACCGGCAGTTTGCAAAAACAGAATACCTACAGGGGCGCCCACTACGGGGGTAGTAAGGGGCTAGGGCTAAGGTCACTCATCGTCAAGCAAGCTATACAGGTAGCGAAGCCTAACTCTCATTTTATATTTTTTGGTTATAATTTTTGACATGTTTTCCTCGGTTTTGCATTGGCGGCTCGTTATTATTTTAAAAATGTGGTTTTAACACAGTCTAAAGATCTATTGCGAAACCGAGGAAAACACGTCAAAAATAATAACCAAAAAATAGAAAGCTTGACGTTAGCTTCGCTTCCTATAAAGCTTGCCTTTACGATGAGTGTCCTTAGCTAGGGCACCTCCAAGACGTAAACAGGGAGGTGCAAGCATAGTCACATAGAAACTGATTACTAATCGGCTTTGCTCGGTACACAAAAAATGGCCGATATTCCAGTAAAATCTATGACTACAGTACCTAGATTTAAAAAAAAAATCTAGATAATCTGGACTAGGTACTTACCTATTTTTTTGATAAATTATGTCGCTCTATACCTAGCTGGATATGTTTTATTTACTGACGCTGGCGCCACTTTGGCAGAATTAAGGCCCTTAATTATTATGCAAATAATATAAAATAAAAATATAAGATTTTCATTATTCAGTCTAGCAATTTATTCCCATTTTCTTTTCTTTTATATCTATATTTTTTTTTCCAAATCGGCTAACCCATATGTTACTTTTTTTTAGGTACCTAAATTATTCTTCTGAATTTTTCTTATATGTGCTACTCCTTGAAAATAAATAAATAAATATATTAGAGGCGCAATTAGTTAAACTCGTTTCCTTTACAGGGTGGGCCAAAAAAACCTGGACATTTTTTTTATTATAACTTTTGAACTATACAATCGATATGAATGGGACAAACTG
This sequence comes from Aspidapion aeneum, assembly GCA_963576565.1. NCBI lineage: Eukaryota > Metazoa > Arthropoda > Insecta > Coleoptera > Brentidae > Aspidapion > Aspidapion aeneum. The sequence continues at coordinate 48,904,947 of OY755048.1, forward strand.
CACTTGCCAACGAATTAATCAGAGTTTTGACTAATTTATCATTTTTTGTCTGCCATCTCAAAATCTAATTAATCTAATCGCAATTAAAATGTACCTTTCAAAGATGCTCGTTTATTCGTGTGTTGCGAATATGTTCTAATTATTTTTTTAAATTAGTAAGAAAGCTGCGTTCTTGCCAGGCACGACAAGGTACGATTCAGCAAAATTGGTTCAGTGGTTCTATAAAAAAATATTTTTGTCCATTGTTTTGCATATTATACGATTGCTTGCCAATCATGTCTGCATTTATTTACTTATAAATTCATTACTACTGAACCGATGTTAGAGGAAATAAACAACATTCTGGTGAGAATTAATTGCTTTTTTAAGATCATGATCAAAGTTATCGCCATCTTAAATTTTAAGATGGCGGATAGAATTATTCTTGATTCTTTAAAATGGCGTGTTTAATCTTATTTTCCGAAAATGTTTTAGATTTTTTTTAATCCATGAAAAAGCACTACTTTTTCCCCACACAATGAGGTAAAAATTATTAAAATCAGTGTGGTGGTTCTCAAAATATCTATTTTTGTTTCAACCATTGTTTTAGAGATTATACGATTGTATTGCCAATCCTGTCTGCATTAATTTTCTTATAAATTCTACCAATTTTAGTGAAACACGAAAAATCGAGGTAAGAATTGATTGTTCTTTAAAGATTATAATCGAAATTTGCCGCCATCTTAGAATTTAAGATGTCGGACAGAAATTGCCAATGCAATCGCATAACTTGTAAAACAATTGTACAAAATCAGATTTTGTGAGAACCACTTCGCCGATTTTATTAAATTGTACTTTATTAAGCGGGAGAAAAGTAGTACTTTCCAATAAATTAATAAAACAAACTAAAACATTTTCGAAAAATAAGAATAAAAGTGCCTCTTTGAAGGATCAAGTATGGTTCTGTCCAACATCTTAACTTTTAGGATGGCGGCAAATTTCGATTATAACCTTGAAAGAAGAATCAATTCTCACCATCATTTTTCTTATTTCACTAAAATCGGTTTGTTAATAATGATTTATAAGGAAATGAATGCAGACAGGGTTGGCAATGCAATCGTATAATCTGTAACACAATGACGAAAACAGAAATAGGTTTTTGAAGAACCAATACATCGATTTTGCTAATTTGTACCTTGTTGTGCGCGGGAAAAGTAGTGCTTTTCTATAAGATAAAAAAAAAGTCTAAAATATTTCCAGAAAATAAGAATACACCCACCATTTTTAAGAATCAAGTATGATTCTGTCCGCCATCTTAAATTTTAAGATAGCGATAAATTTTGATCATGATCTTTAAAAAACAATCAATTCTCACCAGCATGTTTTTAATTTCAACAAAGTCAAAAGTTCAGTAGTAATAAATTTGTAAGGAAATAAATGTAGACATGATTGGCAAGGCAATCGTATAATTTTCAAAACAATGGTTGAAACAAAAATATTTTTTTTAGAACCATCAAACCAATTTTGCTGATTCATACCTTGTGCGTGGCAAGAACGCAGCTTTTCTACTGATTTAAAAAAATAAGCATCTTTAAAGGGTAGATTTTAATATTGTCCGCCATCTTGGATTTTGATATCGCTGTCAAATAATTATAACTAATCAAAACTCTGATTAATTCTCTGCCAAGCGCAGTTTGTCCCATTAAAATCAATAGTATAGTTCAAAATATAACTTTTGAAAAAAAATTGTCCTGTTTTTTTTTGGCCCACCCGGTTTATATGTTTGATTGATTGATTTATAAGAATTTTAATTTAATTCAGCAGATTTTTTTTTGTAAAAAAATCACTGAATAGAGTTAAAAAGATACTATTATAAATCAGTACGTTTTGACGTAGCTAGATTAAAATTAGGCGCTCTTTTTACTCATCTGACTTTAACTACGTGGTAAAAAGGAGGACGGAGATAGCAATTCATAAATAGTATCAAGTCCCTATCCAAGTTCGTTAGTTAATTCACTTTTGCTCTGAGGTACATAAAGAAATATTTATTTATATCTTCTATTTATGTTCCCAATAAGCTAGCTAACATTATTTATTATGCTAATATTTTTAAATATTTTTACTAAGATGCAAGTGAAGTGAATTGCCGGACCACATAGCAACAGCCGCCTCAAAATAAAAAATAAACCAAATTTATTTAATAAAATAGGCATAATGCAAGGTTGTCGCTTTGACGGATGTTACAAGAGCGTGCAATTAAGATGAAAATATACATTGGATGTCACAGAGTGATGAATATTAATTGGATCGATTCTTGAATATACTCGCGCCAATATACACGAAAATTTTGGCGTCAAAATTTTTTTTTAATTTTGCTGTATTCTTTATCAGACACTTGGTATGCTATGACATCCATTGTATTTAGGTACACCCGGGCCTTTCCCATCCGGACTGTACCAAAAACATGGAAAAACGTTGTGACATCCGAATTTGGATGTCACGGCGTCGAAGGATGTCACAAGATATCGAAAATTTTTACGCCTGGATGTCACAACGATCAGCGGATATCTATATATATATATATATATATATATATATATATCAAGCGAAAAACATTACGCTTCCTTTCGCCGTGCTGCAGTTGCAGAGTAAGAAAAAATAGAGTAGCAGTAACTTCGTTTTGGGCGGTCATTCATTCATTTGTTGGTAAACAATGCATGCGTTACGCTGTTGTCGCCTCCTGTATCTTCTACAAATTGTATAAAAGATAAATCAGGTTCAACTTGTGACCAGTTGCAAAATATATAGTGGTTTGATTTTGTTGACCTATTCAACCCACGCAATATTTTGTCCTAACCTTATTAGTCCGCGTCGCCTCGTTTTGTACTTTGAATTTTTGATTACATCATTCGAACCCATTTTCCACGACTTTCACAAGACGTGGTAACAGCGGTATGACGTCATATTACGGATTTTGTGTTAGCAGGGCCAGGTTTGGTTTTGGGCTTATCTGTTTAAAGAGTTTAAGCACTACTATCATCAAAATAAAAATTTTAGTGAGCACTTGATTCTTAATGCTAGACATAATTCTGTAGAAATATATTCATGCTGAAAATTTGAAAAGGTTTCACCCGGAATATTTTGAAAAGCAAAAGAAAGTAATTTTTAAAAACATATAGGGCACATAATAAAAAACGCAGTTATAAACACCAAACTCAAAAATACCGAACCATACAATAGCCAACAGCACATTCCACAGAAAAGAAATGTTCGACCGTGCTATTTTAAGCGTTGTTGCCATGTCGCGTCACTTCGCGTGTTGAACTTGCAGAAAAAATAAATGGCAGTTTATATGTGGAGGCCATAATTAGAAGTGAGGAGGGGAGTGGTGGGTTTAGCCTTGCAAAACACTTATTGAAATTTTGATGTATTTTTTATTAAAAATGCGTGAAGGAGGCGTTACGTAGTTTGCCCGAGAACATAGTTCTTAACAATAAAAACTTGACATTTTTAAGTAACCCTGTATGCTGACCCAAAAAGCAATAGCTTGGGAGGGAATTGTTTGCGTCGAGAAAATGTTTGTTTTTCGTTTTTCTTAGATAATATTTTTTAAAAAAGCAATGTTGTAACCTATATTAAATCTGATATATTTAAAAAATAGTTTTTGGGAATACGACAATTTGCCGCTGAACCAACTCTCCCCTCTATGCCTACTCTATAAATATTTTTAAAAATATCGAAACATTTTTTCGAAAAACTACTTTTACAACATTGCATAACATTTTTTTGTGGAAAATAGTAGTATCTCTACGGGTTACAATTTGATTGCGATAATTTGACCAAGGGTAGGTTTATTACCAATTTTTATTTCCCAAAAGGAGGACTGGAAAGCTTACTTACCAAAAAATAAGTTTTACGCGCAAAATGATGGACTTCCAGTGGGTTTGTCTCTCTCGCCAGTGGTAGCAAACATCTACATGGAGTGGTTCGAGGACCATGTGATCAACACAGCAAGCTAAGCCAAAATTATGGCTACGATACATAGATGACACATTTATTATATGGCCAGAAAATGATGACGAGCTACAGAATTTTCTACACCATCTGAACGGTATTCAACCAACAATCAAATACACAATGGAGATTGAAAAATATTCGGCCTTACCTTTTTTGGATGTTCTTATCAAACGAATAGACAGAAAAATTCAAACCACTGATATAGGAAACCTACTTACAACAAAATGGTTATACCGAGAAACTAATAAAGTCAACGATCTATAAAATTAAAAACAAACCAAATGTAGCAAATTCTCAAAAAATAATAATCCGTTGGGTGTTATTAACATTCCATATGTTCAAGGGATTTCAAAAAATATAAGACGAATAGCCCAACACTATAATATAAAAACAGTATTTTCATCCGAAAATATGATAAGGAGTTTTGTAACTAAAACAAAACCAGAAAATCCCAAATATTAAGGAATGTAACCAAATCCTGTGTGAGTGTGGTAAATCATATGTAGATGAAACTAAGCGCCCTCTTTAGGTTAGAGTAAAAACACCTAAAAAGTACCCAATCAGGGGATATTGAAACATGATTCAAACATATCACATGATTCAATGGTCTGAAGCTAAAGTTTTGGATAAGGACTCACATTAGCGAAAATTAAAGTTTATTGAAGGTGCGTTTATAATGCAGAATAAAGAAGTTTTCAGTCAACCAAGCACAGACATACCAAACATATGGAAACCACACCTTAAGGAAAACAAGCGTGCCGTCACACCCGACTGCACACCAAGTAGTATAAGTAGTAGCCTTTAGACTGGATTATTTAGTTTACACTTAAAAACGGTTAGAAATATTTACTAACCGAAACGTCGTGTTTAAAATAAATAAAGACAATGGAAATCCGAAGTTTTATTTCTACTCAATCATTGTCTACGAGTTCCAATCAAAAATTTATTTTTTCACCTATATAATGGCAACAAGTTTAATGAGGTAGGCCCTCAAGCCGTGAACGGCTAGCCCAGATTTTCCTAAGCTCTAGCGTCGACACTGACATTAACATGTGTTTGTATTAAATGCAGTGTTGTCTTGGCCGTCGGACTAGGTGTATTGAATTTTTGGTGTTTTTTTACTGTGAGTTGAGTTTTATTTTTTTTAAAAAGAACTAAGTTGGACGGAAAAATAAACAAGAAGTGCTATGTTTATAAAAATATTAAGACGATTCAGCCCAGTTTGGTTTTTGCGATATGATTTCAGTGACGCAGCTATGTTGCCATCGCCGGGGATTCTGTAAATTCTAAGTTTTTGGGAATGACCCCCACGAATAGGGAAAATTTACACGGGGCCTCGGTTGATTTCTTCTCTTTATATTTTTCTTACTCTAAGTTAAATCTAGACTATAGTAAACATAAGTATGCTAAATTATTTTTTACTTTTAGTGCAATTTTTTTTTATTAAAGAAAAACCCAAAAAGGACAAATTATTTCCATATAGGGTAAAAAACTAAATATAAGGTACAACATTACATTATATTACATTTTAGGTATTTGAATTTATTTAAAACTTTTAACTATAATTTTTAACGATTATCTGATATAAAATATTATATAATACTTAAACTACCAATAATAATGTTTTTATAATAATGACTTATTTTATCTATAACAAAAGCATTCATCATAGGAGATGCAAAAGCCACTACTGAAGCCAAGCGATCTGCAAAGACTGACGCAAGTAGAGTCGCTGCAGCTGACTGGTTCCGGCGGGTCGGTTTGGTTCTGTTTGACTTCTGCAAATAAGGCAAATAATAAATAATTAGGGTAAATGTGCTGAAATATTAAACGCCGATGATTCTGTGCGGGCCTAGCGTACAGACAAGCATTCTTGAAGCGATTTTTGTTTTTTGTTCACCTATGTCTACTCGATTTTCCGCAGGGTGAAGGCGTCCGTTGGTTGTCATGACAACGTCGGATGCTTTGGCAGGGCAAAAATCAGGTGTTGAACCTGCGTCCCTTATTAAAATAGTGTCCGCTTACCGGCGTATTGTTTACATTTGGTTCTGATTCGGTTTTTATTTAAATTATTTTCTACAATGTTCCCTTTGTACGATGCAGTATGTTTTACTGGAAAACTCGTTCTCGAGGTGGAACGACGTTGACAAAAAAGATATTTGAACTCTGTTCGTCCCCTATATTGAACGTAAATCAAACCGGCTAAGGTTAAAGATAAAGTGGACATTTGACATTTTAAAGAACTGTGGTACAAATATTTAAAGGATAGACGAACTTGCCTCACATACATGATGTAAAATTTAAATTAAATTGCAATTGCATCATCTAATTTTAATGAATTTTAGTATGTCTTTTATAGAATTGGTATTTACATTATTAGTATATTATTATGATTTTATTTTTTATATGTGTGAATTAAAAATGGGGAAGGGATCTTGCGGCACCTATTGCGAAAGTCTTATTAAACATACACATCAATTTTAAGTTAAATATAAAATCGTTAATAATAGGGACATGTTGTGTCACGTATTTTACACTTTGTTACCGTTATTGTTATTACAGAGTCTGCGCGTTAGCAGCTTCTCGTTCCTTTTTTGTTATGTACTGTAACGGCGCCCGGTAACTTCGGTGGCTGTCCTGTAGTGTTACCGTTATTTTTTAAGGTTAGTTCTGTATTGTTTTTTTTAATGCAGTCGATTTTTTAGGTTGTTTGGATCGTAAAAAGCCAGGAGTGTGAAACTACTAAATTAACGCTTGAGTTGTGATATCTTTAGTGTTCCAAAATCTATCTTTTTTGGCCTGAAATGTTGCCGTTCTTCTTAGTAACAATTACGGTAAGAGTTCTCCAATTTTCTGTTATTTTAACTGACCCAAAATGTCTTTAATGTGCCAATAACGTTATTGTTAAATCTAGACTGTAGTGAACAGAAATATGCTAAAGTATTTTTAACTTTTTATGCAATATTTATTGAAAACGTTTAACTATAATTTTTAACGATTATCTGATATAAAATATTATATAATACTTAAACTACCAATAATAATGTTTTCATAATAAGGACTTATTTTATCTATGTATAACAAAAGCATTCATCATAGGAGATACAAAAACCACTACTGAAGCCAAGCGATCTGCAAAGACTGACGCAAGTAGAGTCGCTGCAGCTGACTGGTTCCGGCGGGTCGGTTTGGTTCTGTTTGGCTTCTGCAAATAAGGCAAATAATAAATAAATAATTATAGGGTAAAGGTGTTCAAATATTAAACGCCGATGATTCTGTGCGGGCCTAGCGTACAGACAAGCATTCTTGAAGCGATTTTTCTTTTTCGTTCACCTATGTCTACTCGATTTGCCACAGTGTGAAGGCGTCCGTTGGTTGTCATGACAACGTCGGATGCTTTGGCAGGGCAAAAATCAGGTGTTGAACCGGCGTATTGTTTACATTTGGTTCTGATTCGGTTTTTATTTTAATTATTTTCTACAATGTTCCCTTTGTACGATGCAGTGTGTTTTACTGGAAACCCCGTTCTCGAGGTGGAACGACGTTGACAAAAAAGATTTTTAAACTCTGAAAAGTCGTCCCCTATATTGAACGTAAATCAACCGGCTATGGTTAAAGACAAAGTGGACATTCGACACTTTAAAGAACTGTGGTACAAATATTTAAAGGATAGACGAACTTGCCTGACATACATGATGTAAATTTTAAATTAACTTGCAATTGCAGCATCTGATTTTAATGAATTTAGGTAGATTGTTTATAGAATAGGTATTTACATTATTAGGATATTATTATATTTTTATTTTTTAAATGTGTGTATCAGAAATGGGGGAGGGATCTTGCGGCACCTATTGCGAAAGTCACATTAAACATACACATCAATTTTTAGTAGTTAAATATACAATAGTGGTCCATATATATATCACCATTTGATCGGTAATAAACGCGACGATTTTGCTATCGAACTTAAAAAAATATAACGTTATTGTTAAGCCTAGACTGTAGTAAATAGAATTAAGCTAAATTCTTTTTTAATTTTAGTGCAATTTTTTATTCAAAACGTTTAACTATAATTTTTAACGATTATCTGATATATAATATTATATAATACTTAAACTACCAATAATAATGTTTTTAATAATGACTTATTTTATCAATAACAAAAGCATTCAAAAAAGGAGACGCAATAACCACTACTGAAGCCAAGCGCTCTGCAAAGACTGACGCAAGTAGAGTCGCTGCAGCTGACGGGTTCCGGCGGGTCGGTTTGGTTTTGTTTGGCTTCTACAAATAAGGCAAATAATAAATAAATAAGTAAGGTAAATGTGCCCAAATATTAAATTATCTCCCAAAATGTCTCTCTTTTTTTCCAGAGTAAATATAATAATCTGAGGATCTAAGACAAAAGGCCAAAAGATTAAAAATCGAATCTGCAACGCGCCTCGTTAGCAAAAGCGAACGAGTTGAGCGGTTGGTCACTATTAACCGATAAAAAACCGTAAGTGTTCCCCGCCGCGGATTCGGTGTGAGTGTATCTGTGTCTACTCGATATGCCGCGAAGTGAAGGCGTCCGTTGGTTGTCATGACGACGTTGCCAGCTTTGGCAGGGCAAAGAATGTGGTGTTGAACCTGCGTACAATATTAAAATAGTGTCCGCTTACCGGCGTATTGTTTACATTTGGTTCTGATTCGGTTTTTATTTTAATTATTTTGTACGATGTTCCCTGTGTACAAAGCAGTGTGTGTTTTACTGGAAAACCCGTTCTCGAAGAAGAACGACGATGACAAAAAACTTTTTAAACTCTAAAAAGTCGTCCCCTATATTGAACGTAAATCAACCGGCTAATGACAAAGTGTACATTCGACATTTAAAAACACTGCGGTTCAAATATTTAAAGGATAGACGAATTTGCCTCACATACGAGATGTAAAACTTAAATTATTATGCAATTGCATAATCTCATTTTAATGAATTTAAGTAAGTTGTTTATAGAATAGGTATTTACATTATTAGCATATTATTATATTTTTATTTTGCATATTATTATATTTTTATTTTTTATATGTGTGTATCGAAAATGGGGAAGAGATCGTGCGGCACCTATTGCGAAAGTCACATTAAACATACACATCAATTTTAAGTTAAATATGAAATCGTGGCGCATATATATCCCTATTTGATGGGTAATAAGCCCGAAGATTTTATATCGAACTTAAAATATAACATTATTGTTAAATCTACACTGTAGTAAACAGAAGTATGCTTAATTATTTTTTACTTTTAATGCAATTTTTTATTCAAAACGTTTAACTATAATTTTTAACGATTATCTGATATATAATATTATATAATACTTATACTACCAATAATAATGTTTTTATAATAATGACTTATTTTATCTATAACAAAAGCATTCATCATAGGAGATGCAAAAACCACTACTGAAGCCAAGCGAAATGCAAAGAACGACGCAAGTAGAGTCGCTGCAGCTGACGGGTTCCGGCGGGTCGGTTTGGTTTTGTTTGGCTTCTACAAATAAGGCAAATAATAAATAAATAAGTAAGGTAAAGGTGCTCAAATAGTAAATTATCTCCCAAAATGTCTCTCTTTTTTTCCAGAGTAAATATAATAATCTGAGGATCTAAAAGGCGAAAAGATTAAAAATCGAATCTGCAACGCGCCTCGTCAGCAAAAGCGAACGAGTCGAGCGGTTGGTCACTATTAACCGATAAAAAACCGTAAGTATTCCCCGCCGCGGATTCGGTGTGAGTGTATCTGTGTCTACTCGATATGCCGCGAAGTGAAGGCGTCCGTTGGTTGTCATGACGACGTTGCCAGCTTTGGCAGGGCAAAGAATGTGGTGTTGAACCTGCGTACATTATTAAAATAGTGTCCGCTTACCGGCGTATTGTTTACATTTGGTTCTGATTCGGTTTATATTTTAATTATTTTGTACGATGTTCCCTGTGTACAAAGCAGTGTGTGTTTTACTGGAAAACCCGTTCTCGAGGAAGAACGACGATGACAAAAAACTTTTTAAACTCTAAAAAGTCGTCCCCTATATTGAACGTAAATCAACCGGCTAAAGACAAAGTGTACATTCGACATTTAAAAACACTGCGGTTCAAATATTTAAAGGATAGACGAATTTGCCTCACATACGAGATGTAAAACTTAAATTATTATGCAATTGCATAATCTCATTTTAATGAATTTAGGTAAGTTGTTTATAGAATAGGTATTTACATTATTAGCATATTATTATATTTTTATTTTTTATATGTGTGTATCGAAAATGGGGGAGGGATCTTGCGGCACCTATTGCGAAAGTCACATTAAACATACACATCAATTTTAAGTTAAATATGAAATCGTGGCGCATATATATCCCTATTTGATGGGTAATAAGCCCGAAGAATTTATATCGAACTTAAAATATAACATTATTGTTAAATCTAAACTGTAGTAAACAGAAGTATGCTTAATTATTTTTTACTTTTAGTGCAATTTTTTATTCAAAACGTTTAGCTATAATTTTTAACGATTATCTGATATATAATATTATATAATACTTATACTACCAATAATAATGTTTTTATAATAATGACTTATTTTATCTATAAGAAAAGCATTCATCATAGGAGATGCAAAAACCACTACTGAAGCCAAGCGATATGCAAAGAACGATGCAAGTAGAGTCGCTGCAGCTGACTGTTTCGCTTCTATAAATAAGGCAAATAATAAATAAATAAGTAAGGTAAAGGTGCTCGAATATTAAATTACCTCCCGAAATCTCTCTCTTTTTTTCCAGAGTAAATATAATAATCTGAGGATCTAAGACAAAAGGCCAAAAGATTAAAAATCGAATCTGCAACGCGCCTCGTCAGCAAAAGCGAACGAGTCGAGCGGTTGGTCACGATTAACCGATAAAAAACCGTAAGCGTTCCCCGCCGCGGATGTGGTGTAAGCCCACCGTACAGGCAAGTATTGTTAAAGCGATTTTTGTTTTTTGTTCTCCTGTGTCTACTCGATATGCCGCGAGGTGAAGGCGTCCGTTGGTTGTCATGACGACGTTGCCTGCTTTGGCAGGGCAAAGAATGTGGTGTTGAACCTGCGTACATTATTAAAATAGTGTCCGCTTACCGGCGTATTGTTTACATTTGGTTCTGATTCGGTTTTTATTTAAATTATTTTGTACGATGTTCCCTGTGTACAAAGCAGTGAACTCTGAAAAGTCGTATTGAACGTAAATCAACCGGCTAAGGCTAAAGACAAAGTGTACATTCGACATTTTAAAGAACTGTGGTACAAATATTTAAACGATATACGAATTTGTCTCACATAAATGATGTAAAATTTAAAATTAAATTACAATTGCGTCATCTGATTTTAATGAATTTAGGTAAGTCTTTTATAGAATAGGTCTTTACATTATTAGTATATTATTTGGTTCGTCCCGCCTTCCTTTTTGTAAATATGTTCTTTTTACTATAATTTACCAAATTGGTTCGAATTAGGCTATTTGGTGATTCACTAGAGCATTTTCTATTTTTTGTTTATTTAGTATTAATTAACTAATTAAGTACTTAAAATTACTGGGTTATTTGCATTTGAAACTCCCGCGGTTTTAAAGGCAAATATTACAATTTGCTATAATTAATTTACTTTACATAAAATGCATTTTGAATTACTAAGGTTCCTAGTTCCTTTAATATGGACCTTCGTAATCTCATTCCTTCCTACTCATTCCTTTTCTCCTACGCCTATGGATTAACGACGCCACTGGGCGCCATGTGGGAGAATGAACGCAGTAGCGAATACCTGCTGCAGCATCACGGAGAACCGTTTCGCCTTCGAACGATAATACACGCGTGTTAGCGACTCTCCTACCACATGAATGTGGGTGCAAAAAGCACGGTTTAACAGCGTGTCCTCCCATGAGTTCCGCTTCCTGTATAAAAATGGTAAGTGAAAATGCATTATTTTTACCTTACATACATTTGTTTATTGCTACACTAACCTAGAAGGTAAACTAGACCATTTCAGAATCCCTTGTACCAGCTTAGCCTATGACCTTATTCCCTTAAAATTACAGTCCACATCTGACACCGTTAAATTCCAGACAACTCTCCTATCTGGACCACCAGGGAGCCCCATTTTTGGTCCTTCGAGCCGGATTTCTGGAATCGTTTTTTTGCCTTTTTAGGTTAGTTTTTTTTACTGGTTTCAAATGCAAGAAAAACCCTTGTTTTTCCTAAATGCCTTTTTTACTGGTTTCAAATGCAAGAAAAACCCTTGTTTTTCTTACATGCCTACTTTAGAAAACCCCTAGGTTTCTAAAATACATTTTGCGATTTTTTTTGTGTAAAAACAAATGCAAGAAAAACCCTTGTTTTTCTTACATGCCTACTTTAGAAAACCCCTAGGTTTCTAAAATACATTTTGCGATTTTTTTTTGTGTAAAAATTAAATATTTTTAACAATAAATTTAGCCTTTTCATGCGAAAAACCAAACACAGATAAAATCTGTAAACTACTATGCTTTTTTTTGTTTCGAATAAATCAAGTTTTTTCGTTTCTTTTTTGTAAAAAAAAAACCGTATGGAATTTGGGTGTTTTTTTGTTTGTCACTGGAAATAGTTTAAAATAGTGTCTGCAAAGTGCTATTATTTTAGCCGTTGTGCCTTCACATTTGTGGATTGCTATAATTATATCCAATTTGCTCGAAAAAAATCTCCACATTGCCATATTCATTTTTGCTTATTGCAAATTGCTATGACTATATCCGATTGCGGATGCTTTACTATATTCGTTTTTGCGTAAAAATTGCTATGAATATATCTATTTCTAATTTACTATTATAATATCTGTCTGCAAATGGCTATGATTGTATCCATTTTTTGCGTGCATAATAAATTTTGAAGGAAATTTAATTCTTAACTTGAGAATTTGTTTTCGTGTAAAGGCAGATAAATAGTTTTACCAAATTAAATGCTTTTGATTTGTAGGTATTTATTTTTAAATTTAATACATAGTAGGTACCTACTTATTTGAATTCGCGAGGCGAAGATAAAAAAACTTATACACAAGTTTTTTTGTTATCATTAGTTTGCATCGGGTATTTTCTTTACTTTTGTGCGCTTATATGTGCGCTTATAGTTTGATTATTGTAATTAAACGTAGGACATTAATATTTATACAGGGTGTCCAAATTTTGATTTTTTTCAGTTTACCTAATTTTTGTCAATTATTTTTGGATTTTTTTTTTTAAATCATGTCTAGTTCGGATAAAATTTTAAAGGCTAAAGCCTTGCGCTATAGTGCGATTTCACAGCTAAATTTGATCATTGAATCCGCGACCCTCGCAAAAAATGACCCTGCCTATCACAGCGGCTTTAAAGTCAAATTTCGGACATTGTCAAAAATCAAAAAAGATTTTGAAAAGCACCATAATACTTTGTTGACGTTGGTAGCCTCTGATGAGGATCGCTTAGTAGTAGAAAACAAAGTGTTTATGGACTTTTGCAAACGCTGTGACGAGATTTCCACTATATTTTACGAACTTTTCGAACTACCCTTTGAAGATGGAGGGCTTTTGAGCAGTACGATAAATCCCATGGGCAGTCCCTGTGCCTCCACAGACCAGCATGGTTTACTGCCTAGGATAAAAATACCTCTTTTTCAAGGGGAATTTAAGGAGTTTCCAACCTTTTTGCAAGCCTTTAATGCTACCGTGCACAATAATAGGTCGCTGGGAAACTTTGAAAAATTCAATTTGCTTTTTTCTAATTTAAAGGCCCTGCCCTGGATGTCATTTCTGACATTCCTATCCTTGCTGAAAATTATTTAAATGCCTACCACACCTTGGTGGATAGGTATACAAATAAACGATTACAAGCTTACCTTCACTGGAAGGCAATTGAAGGCTTCTCTCCTCTTACTAAAGAGAATGCTACGAATTTGAGGAATTTGCTTGATTGTTTTTCGAAAAACTTAAGTGCTTTAAAAGTCATGGGTTTTAAAACGGAGTTTTGGGATTATATTATGGCACAAATGCTCTTGGATAGGTTGGACCCAACCACGCGCAAGGCATTTGAGCAAAATTATTGCTCCAATGAGATCCCCTCTTATGATAAAATTCGTGCTTTTGTTTCTAGCCATTGCATTGCGTTGGAACAAATACAACAAACTCAAGATTACTTAAAAAATAAAGATTTGTCAATTTCAAGTCAGAAAAATCAAGCAAAGTTTCAAAATCGATCTGCTTTGTTTGCTAATACTCAGAGAGCCTCCAAAAATGCCTCCCAGTCTCCAAATGGCCAAAGTGGCTTAAATAATACTCCAAACCCTCAAAATTTTTGTTTTCTCTGTAAAAGTGGCGATCATATAATATACAGATGTCCTAATTTTTGGCGAAAACTCCCCAGCAACGTTTTGAGATTGTTAAACAACATAAAGCGTGTGTCAACTGTTTGGCCTCAAAGCATAATTTACCCAGCAATGCAAATCAGAAAAAAGATGTTTATATTGTGGCCAATTTCATCACAGTCTCTTACATTTTTTTCCTATTAATTCTACACCTAGTTCTGCGAGTAGCCCCTCTACTTCTGCAGTGCAACCCCGAGGAGCCCCGTGGCTACCGAATTTAATAGAACCACTAACACCATTGTTACTGGTATGTCTTTAAATGATCGCGAAGTACTTCTCTGTACCGCTTTAATACAAATACAGGATGTTTTTCAAAATTGGCACACAGTGCGCGCCATCTGTGACTCTGGTGCTCAATCTTCATTTATATCTAAGTCATGTGCTGATAGTTTGGGCCTTCCTAAATTTAATATCGCCATGACTCTACAAAGCTTAGATCGAATGACAACTTCGGCAAAATCTGGAATTAATTGCAATATATCCTCTTTGCGTGATAATAATTTTGTTTTTAATTTTGATGCGATAATACTCGATAAAATTTGTAGTGATTTACCTCATTCCTCATTTTCGATTAAAAGTTTTCCTTTTATCGCCAACTTAGAACTAGCTGACCCAGGCTTTAATAAAAGCGATAAATTGATTTATTGTTGGGCGGCGATGTGTACCCTTACATTTTGCTAGATGGTCGTTTGTCTACGGGACCCAACAACCCCGTCTGCATTAATACTATTTTTGGTTGGGGAATAATGGGCAATCTTTCACTTTCACCTTCAACTACAAATCAAATTAAAACATTTTTTACTACGTCAATGAACGATTCTTTTGTCAATTTAGATAAAAATCTACAACGATTTTGGCAAATAGATGACATACCTAATGTCAAGGCCATTGACCCCGAAGATGAGTTTTGCGAAAATTATTTTTTGAAAACTACCTCAAAAAATGAGGAGGGGAGATATATTGTATCTTTACCATTTAAAGTTACTGCTCCAGATTTTGGCGACACTCGATCCATTGCCGTACGTCGTTTTTTCTCCCTTGAGAAGAAATTGCTACAAAACCCTGATTTTTATGCTGCCTACAGCTCTGTTTTACAAGATTATTTAGATAATAATCATATGCAACCGGTTTCTGCACCTTTGCCGACCGAAATTTCAAATCATTTTTATATTGCACACCATGCGGTGTTTAAAAAAGATTCTACTAGCACCCCCTGAGGGTGGTTTTTGATGCGAGCATGCACGCCCCTGGCAAAATCTCGCTCAACAACGCTGTTTATACTGGGCCCCCTTTACAAAGGGACTTACAAAAAATTTTATTACTTTATCGTTTGCATAAATTTTGCTTTGTTGCGACATCCGTCAAATGTACAGGATGATTTTAGTTGACCCTAGTCAAACTAATTTTCAAAGAATAGTTGGAGGTTTGATCCTAACCAGCCTATTCAAGACTTCGAAATAAATAGAGTTTTATTCGGGGTCTCTTGTAGCCCCTTTTTGGCTATCAGAACTTTGCTGCAACTTGCTAGAGAGCATGAGGACCTTCCTCTTGCCTCAAAAATCATTGAGGAGGCAGTTTTTGTCGATGATGTGATTTCGGGAAGTGATGACTTTTTTAAGGCCACTGAGATGAAAAATCAATTAATCGAGCTACTTAGCCGAGGTGGATTCGAATTGCGTAAATGGGCGAGCAATTGTCCCGAGTTACTATCCGATCTTCCTGAGTCACACATTTCGATGAAGGCTCTTTCTCTCGATTTAGATGCTGAAAATTCAACTTTGAAAATCTCGGTTTAAATTGGAACCCTCATACTGATGAATTTTTTTATACTTTCGACTGTTCTCTCCAAACATGCACTAAAAGAACAATTTTAAGTAATTTGGCCCGCATTTACGACCCTCTGTCTTTTTTGGCGCCAATAGTTTTAATTTTAAAATTAATTGTTCAATACTGCTGGGCAGAAGACTTAAACTGGACGACCCTGTCAGTCCGGAAATTGTTTTTAAATGGGAAAAATTTAAAAATGAATTAAAGTTTTTGCATTCTGTTAAAATTCCTCGTCAAATAATTTTGCCTAATGCTAGTCAAATCCAGCTAGTAGGATTTTGCGATAGTTCAGAACGGGCCTATTGTGCTGTCGCTTATATTCGAATTTTTTATTCTGATGGAAACATTAAAGTTTTTTTTGTTTGTAGTAAATCTAGAGTCGCACCGTTGCGTCGTAAACTAACTTTACCAAGACTAGAGCTTTTAGGAGCTGTTTTGTTGGCTAAATTAATGGATTTTTTACTAGAAACGTTCTCGGAAAAAATTAAATTTGATAAAATTCTTGCTTTTACTGATAGCACAGTGACCTTATCTTGGATTCAGGGATCTCCTCACAAATTTAAAACATTTGTTTCGAATAGAACTGCCTATATACAAGGAAGAATTAGCCCTGAGTTTTGGCATTATGTTCCTACTGAACAAAATCCTGCTGACTGCGGTACTAGGGAAATGTATCCCTCTGATTTACAAAGATTTTATTTTTGGTTAGAAGGGCCTTCTTTTCTAAACCAACCTACAAATACTTGGGATTTTATGACAGTTACTTACGATGGGAATGCAGTTTTGGAAGAACAGCGAAAAAATATTTTTAACGTTTTTACTTGCGAACAAACAGTTGAATATTATGTAAACAACTTGTTTGAAAAATACAGTTCTCTTTTTAAAATTAAGAGAATAGTTGCTTACTTTTTGCGAGGGTTACAAAAGTTTAAAAATCCCTCATACAATTTTGCTACTGATTACCTTACAAATCAGGATTACTACAAAAGCTTACTTTTTATTTCGAAATGCGTACAATTTTTTTCTTTCCAAAAAGAAATTGAATTACTAAAAGATAAGAAACAGCTTCCAAAAGCTTTTCAAAAATTATGTCCATTTTTGTATAATGAAAGCTACGATTTGCTTCGTGTTGGAGGCCGTTTATGCCATTCAAATTTATCATACGATAAAAAATTTCCAATTCTTTTGCCTTCTAGTGCAAAATTCACTGAATTACTGATTTTAGATTTGCATCGCAGCAATCTTCATTGTGGTATACAGACCACAACTTTTTTACTAATGCAAAACTTCTGGGTATTGTCTGCTAAAAAGGTAGTGAGAAAAGTTTTAAGTTCTTGCCATACTTGCTGGAAAACTAAACCTAACTCCCTTCAACCCCCTATGGGTAACCTACCGAAATTTAGAGTTTCCGAAGCAAAGGTGTTCGAAAATGTAGGTATAGATTTTTGTGGTCCGTTCACGATTACTCTTGGTCGGACCAGAGGTGCAAAAACCATGTGGTTCGTCCCGCCTTCCTTTTTGTAAATATGTTCTTTTTACTATAATTTACCAAATTGGTTCGAATTAGGCTATTTGGTGATTCACTAGAGCATTTTCTATTTTTTGTTTATTTAGTATTAATTAACTAATTAAGTACTTAAAATTACTGGGTTATTTGCATTTGAAACTCCCGCGGTTTTAAAGGCAAATATTACAATTTGCTATAATCAATTTACTTTACATAAAATGCATTTTGAATTACTAAGGTTCCTAGTTCCTTTAATATGGACCTTCGTAATCTCATTCCCTCCTACTTATTCCCTTTTCTCCTACGCCTATGGATTAACGACGCCACTGGGCGCCATGTGGGAGAATGAACGCAGCAGCGATACCTGCTGCCGCAACACAGAGAACCGTTTCGCCTTCGAACGATAACACACGCGTGTTAGCTACTCTCCTACCGCAGGAATGTGGGGTGCAAAAACTAAGGTTTAACAGCGCGTCCTCCCATGAGTTCCACTTCCTGTATAAAAATGGTAAGTGAAAATGCATTATTTTTACCTTACATACATTTGTTTATTGCTACACTAACCTAGAAGGTAAACTAGACCATTTCAGAATCCCTTGTACCAGCTTAGCCTATGACCTTATTCCCTTAAAATTACAGTCCACATCTGACACCGTTAAATTCCAGACAAATCTCCTTTCTGGACCACCAGGGAGCCCCATTTTTGGTCCTTCGAGCCGGATTTCTGGAATCGTTTTTTTGCCTTTTTAGGTTAGTTTTTTTTTACTGGTTTCAAATGCAAGAAAAACCCTTGTTTTTCCTAAATGCCTTTTTTACTGGTTTTAAATGCAAGAAAAACCCTTGTTTTTCTTACATGCCTACTTTAGAAAACCCCTAGGTTTCTAAAATACATTTTGCGATTTTTTTTTGTGTAAAAACAAATGCAAGAAAAACCCTTGTTTTTCTTACATGCCTACTTTAGAAAACCCCTAGGTTTCTAAAATACATTTTGCGATTTTTTTTGTGTAAAAATTAAATATTTTTACCAATAAATTTAGCCTTTTCATGCGAAAAACCAAACACAGATAAAATCTGTAAACTACTATGCTTTTTTTTGTTTCGAATAAATCAAGTTTTTTCGTTTCTTTTTTGTAAAAAAAAAAAACCGTATGGAATTTGGGTGTTTTTTTTTGTTTGTCACTGGAAATAGTTTAAAATAGTGTCTGCAAAGTGCTATTATTTTAGCCGTTGTGCCTTCACATTTGTGGATTGCTATAATTATATCCAATTTGCTCGAAAAAAATCTCCAAATTGCCATATTCATTTTTGCTTATTGCAAATTGCTATGACTATATCCGATTGCGGATGCTTTACTATATTCGTTTTTGCGTAAAAATTGCTATGAATATATCTATTTCTAATTTACTATTATAATATCTGTCTGCAAATGGCTATGATTGTATCCATTTTTTGCGTGCATAATAAATTTTGAAGGAAATTTAATTCTTAACTTGAGAATTTGTTTTCGTGTAAAGGCAGATAAATAGTTTTACCAAATTAAATGCTTTTGATTTGTAGGTATTTATTTTTAAAAGTAGGTACCTACTTATTTGAATTCGCGAGGCGAAGATAAAAAAACTTATACACAAGTTTTTTTGTTATCATTAGTTTGCATCGGGTATTTTCTTTACTTTTGTGCGCTTATAGTTTGATTATTGTAATTAAACGTAGGACATTAATATTTATACAGGGTGTCCAAATTTTGATTTTTTTTTCAGTTTACCTAATTTTTGTCAATTATTTTTTGGATTTTTTTTTAAATCATGTCTAGTTCGGATAAAATTTTAAAGGCTAAAGCCTTGCGCTATAGTGCGATTTCACAGCTAAATTTGATCATTGAATCCGCGACCCTCGCAAAAAATGACCCTGCCTATCACAGCGGCTTTAAAGTCAAATTTCGGACATTGTCAAAAATCAAAAAAGATTTTGAAAAGCACCATAATACTTTGTTGACGTTGGTAGCCTCTGATGAGGATCGCTTAGTAGTAGAAAACAAAGTGTTTATGGACTTTTGCAAACGCTGTGACGAGATTTCCACTATATTTTACGAACTTTTCGAACTACCCTTTGAAGATGGAGGGCTTTTGAGCAGTACGATAAATCCCATGGGCAGTCCCTGTGCCTCCACAGACCAGCATGGTTTACTGCCTAGGATAAAAATACCTCTTTTTCAAGGGGAATTTAAGGAGTTTCCAACCTTTTTGCAAGCCTTTAATGCTACCGTGCACAATAATAGGTCGCTGGGAAACTTTGAAAAATTCAATTTGCTTTTTTCTAATTTAAAGGGCCCTGCCCTGGATGTCATTTCTGACATTCCTATCCTTGCTGAAAATTATTTAAATGCCTACCACACCTTGGTGGATAGGTATACAAATAAACGATTACAAGCTTACCTTCACTGGAAGGCAATTGAAGGCTTCTCTCCTCTTACTAAAGAGAATGCTACGAATTTGAGGAATTTGCTTGATTGTTTTTCGAAAAACTTAAGTGCTTTAAAAGTCATGGGTTTTAAAACGGAGTTTTGGGATTATATTATGGCACAAATGCTCTTGGATAGGTTGGACCCAACCACGCGCAAGGCATTTGAGCACAATTATTGCTCCAATGAGATCCCCTCTTATGATAAAATTCGTGCTTTTGTTTCTAGCCATTGCATTGCGTTGGAACAAATACAACAAACTCAAGATTACTTAAAAAATAAAGATTTGTCAACTTCAAGTCCGAAAAATCAAGCAAAGTTTCAAAATCGATCTGCTTTGTTTGCTAATACTCAGAGAGCCTCCAAAAATGCCTCCCAGTCTCCAAATGGCCAAAGTGGCTTAAATAATACTCCAAACCCTCAAAATTTTTGTTTTCTCTGTAAAAGTGGCGATCATATAATATACAGATGTCCTAATTTTTTGGCGAAAACTCCCCAGCAACGTTTTGAGATTGTTAAACAACATAAAGCGTGTGTCAACTGTTTGGCCTCAAAGCATAATTTACCCCAGCAATGCAAATCAGAAAAAAGATGTTTACATTGTGGCCAATTTCATCACAGTCTCTTACATTTTTTTCCTATTAATTCTACACCTAGTTCTGCGAGTAGCCCCTCTACTTCTGCAGTGCAACCCCCGAGGAGCCCCGTGGCTACCGAATTTAATAGAACCACTAACACCATTGTTACTGGTATGTCTTTAAATGATCGCGAAGTACTTCTCTGTACCGCTTTAATACAAATACAGGATGTTTTTCAAAATTGGCACACAGTGCGCGCCATCTGTGACTCTGGTGCTCAATCTTCATTTATATCTAAGTCATGTGCTGATAGTTTGGGCCTTCCTAAATTTAATATCGCCATGACTCTACAAAGCTTAGATCGAATGACAACTTCGGCAAAATCTGGAATTAATTGCAATATATCCTCTTTGCGTGATAATAATTTTGTTTTTAATTTTGATGCGATAATACTCGATAAAATTTGTAGTGATTTACCTCATTCCTCATTTTCGATTAAAAGTTTTCCTTTTCTCGCCAACTTAGAACTAGCTGACCCAGGCTTTAATAAAAGCGATAAAATTGATTTATTGTTGGGCGGCGATGTGTACCCTTACATTTTGCTAGATGGTCGTTTGTCTACGGGACCCAACAACCCCGTCTGCATTAATACTATTTTTGGGTGGGGAATAATGGGCAATCTTTCACTTTCACCTTCAACTACAAATCAAATTAAAACATTTTTTACTACGTCAATGAACGATTCTTTTGTCAATTTAGATAAAAATCTACAACGATTTTGGCAAATAGATGACATACCTAATGTCAAGGCCATTGACCCCGAAGATGAGTTTTGCGAAAATTATTTTTTGAAAACTACCTCAAAAAATGAGGAGGGGAGATATATTGTATCTTTACCATTTAAAGTTACTGCTCCAGATTTTGGCGACACTCGATCCATTGCCGTACGTCGTTTTTTCTCCCTTGAGAAGAAATTGCTACAAAACCCTGATTTTTATGCTGCCTACAGCTCTGTTTTACAAGATTATTTAGATAATAATCATATGCAACCGGTTTCTGCACCTTTGCCGACCGAAATTTCAAATCATTTTTATATTGCACACCATGCGGTGTTTAAAAAAGATTCTACTAGCACCCCCCTGAGGGTGGTTTTTGATGCGAGCATGCACGCCCCTGGCAAAATCTCGCTCAACAACGCTGTTTATACTGGGCCCCCTTTACAAAGGGACTTACAAAAAATTTTATTACTTTATCGTTTGCATAAATTTTGCTTTTGTTGCGACATCCGTCAAATGTACAGGATGATTTTAGTTGACCCTAGTCAAACTAATTTTCAAAGAATAGTTTGGAGGTTTGATCCTAACCAGCCTATTCAAGACTTCGAAATAAATAGAGTTTTATTCGGGGTCTCTTGTAGCCCCTTTTTGGCTATCAGAACTTTGCTGCAACTTGCTAGAGAGCATGAGGACCTTCCTCTTGCCTCAAAAATCATTGAGGAGGCAGTTTTTGTCGATGATGTGATTTCGGGAAGTGATGACTTTTTTAAGACCACTGAGATGAAAAATCAATTAATCGAGCTACTTAGCCGAGGTGGATTCGAATTGCGTAAATGGGCGAGCAATTGTCCCGAGTTACTATCCGATCTTCCTGAGTCACACATTTCGATGAAGGCTCTTTCTCTCGATTTAGATGCTGAAAATTCAACTTTGAAAATTCTCGGTTTAAATTGGAACCCTCATACTGATGAATTTTTTTATACTTTCGACTGTTCTCTCCAAACATGCACTAAAAGAACAATTTTAAGTAATTTGGCCCGCATTTACGACCCTCTGTCTTTTTTGGCGCCAATAGTTTTAATTTTAAAATTAATTGTTCAATACTGCTGGGCAGAAGACTTAAACTGGGACGACCCTGTCAGTCCGGAAATTGTTTTTAAATGGGAAAAATTTAAAAATGAATTAAAGTTTTTGCATTCTGTTAAAATTCCTCGTCAAATAATTTTGCCTAATGCTAGTCAAATCCAGCTAGTAGGATTTTGCGATAGTTCAGAACGGGCCTATTGTGCTGTCGCTTATATTCGAATTTTTTATTCTGATGGAAACATTAAAGTTTTTTTTGTTTGTAGTAAATCTAGAGTCGCACCGTTGCGTCGTAAACTAACTTTACCAAGACTAGAGCTTTTAGGAGCTGTTTTGTTGGCTAAATTAATGGATTTTTTACTAGAAACGTTCTCGGAAAAAATTAAATTTGATAAAATTCTTGCTTTTACTGATAGCACAGTGACCTTATCTTGGATTCAGGGATCTCCTCACAAATTTAAAACATTTGTTTCGAATAGAACTGCCTATATACAAGGAAGAATTAGCCCTGAGTTTTGGCATTATGTTCCTACTGAACAAAATCCTGCTGACTGCGGTACTAGGGAAATGTATCCCTCTGATTTACAAAGATTTTATTTTTGGTTAGAAGGGCCTTCTTTTCTAAACCAACCTACAAATACTTGGGATTTTATGACAGTTACTTACGATGGGAATGCAGTTTTGGAAGAACAGCGAAAAAATATTTTTAACGTTTTTACTTGCGAACAAACAGTTGAATATTATGTAAACAACTTGTTTGAAAAATACAGTTCTCTTTTTAAAATTAAGAGAATAGTTGCTTACTTTTTGCGAGGGTTACAAAAGTTTAAAAATCCCTCATACAATTTTGCTACTGATTACCTTACAAATCAGGATTACTACAAAAGCTTACTTTTTATTTCGAAATGCGTACAATCTTTTTCTTTCCAAAAAGAAATTGAATTACTAAAAGATAAGAAACAGCTTCCAAAAGCTTTTCAAAAATTATGTCCATTTTTGCATAATGAAAGCTACGATTTGCTTCGTGTTGGAGGCCGTTTATGCCATTCAAATTTATCATACGATAAAAAATTTCCAATTCTTTTGCCTTCTAGTGCAAAATTCACTGAATTACTGATTTTAGATTTGCATCGCAGCAATCTTCATTGTGGTATACAGACCACAACTTTTTTACTAATGCAAAACTTCTGGGTATTGTCTGCTAAAAAGGTAGTGAGAAAAGTTTTAAGTTCTTGCCATACTTGCTGGAAAACTAAACCTAACTCTCTTCAACCCCCTATGGGTAACCTACCGAAATTTAGAGTTTCCGAAGCAAAGGTGTTCGAAAATGTAGGTATAGATTTTTGTGGTCCGTTCACGATTACTCTTGGTCGGACCAGAGGTGCAAAAACCATGAAAGCATATGTCTGTTTATTTATCTGTTGCGCTGTTAAAGCCGTGCATTTAGAGTTAGTCTCTGATATGACATCAGAAGCCTTTCTGGCTGCTCTGCGCCGCTTCATAGCTAGAAGAGGACTATGCTCAAAGATCTCTTCAGACTGCGGGACCAACTTCGTGGCCTCTGAAAAATACTTGCGACAAATTTTTTCTGATTGCGTGAAGGGGGAAGGTATAGTTTGGTCTTTTAACCCACCTGCTGCTCCCCACATGGGAGGCATTTGGGAATCAAACATTAAATCTTTAAAGACTCATCTTCACAGGGTAGTTGGAAATCAAATACTCACCTATGAGGAATTAAATACGGTTTTAACCCAAGTTGAAGCCATAATGAACTCACGTCCTTTATGTGCCTTAAGCACCGATCCTACTGATCTGGCGGTCTTGACTCCTAATAATTTTTTAAATTTGAGGCCTCCAGGTACAATACCCGATCCAAACTACTGCGATATTGCGTTAAACAGGCTGTCCAGGTGGCAACTGTTGCAAAGAATGCACCGCGATTTTTGGATTCGCTGGCATCGCGAATATTTGCACACTTTGCAACAGCGAGCCAAATGGCACCAACCTCTTGCTTCCATTGATATTGGTACTATGGTACTGATCAAAGATGAAAATTCCACTCCATTGGATTGGCCCCTAGGCCGCATTGAAGACCTTATTAAAGGTTCTGATAATATTCCACGGGTTGCTATTGTAAAGACTACTAAAGGTACCTACAAACGGCCTTTGGTAAAACTATGCGCCCTGCCTACAAATTAAACTCTCTGAAATGCCCCTGGGCATTCTCAGGGGGGTGGGAAATGGTTCGTCCCGCCTTCCTTTTTGTAAATATGTTCTTTTTACTATAATTTACCAAATTGGTTCGAATTAGGCTATTTGGTGATTCACTAGAGCATTTTCTATTTTTTGTTTATTTAGTATTAATTAACTAATTAAGTACTTAAAATTACTGGGTTATTTGCATTTGAAACTCCCGCGGTTTTAAAGGCAAATATTACAATTTGCTATAATCAATTTACTTTACATAAAATGCATTTTGAATTACTAAGGTTCCTAGTTCCTTTAATATGGACCTTCGTAATCTCATTCCCTCCTACTTATTCCCTTTTCTCCTACGCCTATGGATTAACGACGCCACTGGGCGCCATGTGGGAGAATGAACGCAGCAGCGATACCTGCTGCCGCAACACAGAGAACCGTTTCGCCTTCGAACGATAACACACGCGTGTTAGCTACTCTCCTACCGCAGGAATGTGGGGTGCAAAAACTAAGGTTTAACAGCGCGTCCTCCCATGAGTTCCACTTCCTGTATAAAAATGGTAAGTGAAAATGCATTATTTTTACCTTACATACATTTGTTTATTGCTACACTAACCTAGAAGGTAAACTAGACCATTTCAGAATCCCTTGTACCAGCTTAGCCTATGACCTTATTCCCTTAAAATTACAGTCCACATCTGACACCGTTAAATTCCAGACAAATCTCCTTTCTGGACCACCAGGGAGCCCCACCATGAAAGCATATGTCTGTTTGTTTATCTGTTGCGCTGTTAAAGCCGTGCATTTAGAGTTAGTCTCTGATATGACATCAGAAGCCTTTCTGGCTGCTCTGCGCCGCTTCATAGCTAGAAGAGGACTATGCTCAAAGATCTCTTCAGACTGCGGGACCAACTTCGTGGCCTCTGAAAAATACTTGCGACAAATTTTTTCTGATTGCGTGAAGGGGGAAGGTATAGTTTGGTCTTTTAACCCACCTGCTGCTCCCCACATGGGAGGCATTTGGGAATCAAACATTAAATCTTTAAAGACTCATCTTCACAGGGTAGTTGGAAATCAAATACTCACCTATGAGGAATTAAATACGGTTTTAACCCAAGTTGAAGCCATAATGAACTCACGTCCTTTATGTGCCTTAAGCACCGATCCTACTGATCTGGCGGTCTTGACTCCTAATAATTTTTTAAATTTGAGGCCTCCAGGTACAATACCCGATCCAAACTACTGCGATATTGCGTTAAACAGGCTGTCCAGGTGGCAACTGTTGCAAAGAATGCACCGCGATTTTTGGATTCGCTGGCATCGCGAATATTTGCACACTTTGCAACAGCGAGCCAAATGGCACCAACCTCTTGCTTCCATTGATATTGGTACTATGGTACTGATCAAAGATGAAAATTCCACTCCATTGGATTGGCCCCTAGGCCGCATTGAAGACCTTATTAAAGGTTCTGATAATGTTCCACGGGTTGCTATTGTAAAGACTACTAAAGGTACCTACAAACGGCCTTTGGTAAAACTATGCGCCCTGCCTACAAATTAAACTCTCTGAAATGCCCCTGGGCATTCTCAGGGGGGTGGGAAATGGTTCGTCCCGCCTTCCTTTTTGTAAATATGTTCTTTTTACTATAATTTACCAAATTGGTTCGAATTAGGCTATTTGGTGATTCACTAGAGCATTTTCTATTTTTTGTTTATTTAGTATTAATTAACTAATTAAGTACTTAAAATTACTGGGTTATTTGCATTTGAAACTCCCGCGGTTTTAAAGGCAAATATTACAATTTGCTATAATTAATTTACTTTACATAAAATGCATTTTGAATTACTAAGGTTCCTAGTTCCTTTAATATGGACCTTCGTAATCTCATTCCTTCCTACTCATTCCTTTTCTCCTACGCCTATGGATTAACGACGCCACTGGGCGCCATGTGGGAGAATGAACGCAGTAGCGAATACCTGCTGCAGCATCACGGAGAACCGTTTCGCCTTCGAACGATAATACACGCGTGTTAGCGACTCTCCTACCACATGAATGTGGGTGCAAAAAGCACGGTTTAACAGCGTGTCCTCCCATGAGTTCCGCTTCCTGTATAAAAATGGTAAGTGAAAATGCATTATTTTTACCTTACATACATTTGTTTATTGCTACACTAACCTAGAAGGTAAACTAGACCATTTCAGAATCCCTTGTACCAGCTTAGCCTATGACCTTATTCCCTTAAAATTACAGTCCACATCTGACACCGTTAAATTCCAGACAACTCTCCTATCTGGACCACCAGGGAGCCCCATTATTAGATTTTTATTTTTCATATGTGTGGATTAAAAATGGGGGAGAGATCTTGCGGCACCTATTGCGAAAGTCTTATTAAACATACCTTCACATCAATTTTAAGTTAAATATAAAATCGTGGCGCCTATATCGCTGCCTTGCTTTGATAGTGGCATAACTCGAATATGATAATTTCCATGAAACGCTTTTTAAAATAATAGCAAAAGCAAATATTAATATATTTTTTTTGCTTTAATTAAATTAATCAATAACCCATTCTTGAAATAGACAATAAGAAAAATTTTGTGGTAAAAATAAAGGACAATACGATGAGAAGTTAATTTTTACAGAAAACGCAAAAACGCATTTTTCTTAGTTGTGCCACTATCAAAGCAAAGCAGCGATATATCACCATTTGATTGGTAATAGGCGCGATGATTTTATATCGAACTTAAAAATATATAATAGGGACATTTTGTGTCGCGTATTTTACACTTTGTTACCGTTATTGTTATTACTGAGTCTGCGCGTTAGCAGCTTCTCGTTTCTTTTTTGTTATGTACCGTAACGGCGCCCGGTAAATAAGGTGGCCGTCCGGTAATGTTACCGGTATTTTTTTGGGTTAATTTTGTATTGTTTTTTTTAGCGCAGTCGATTTTTTCAGTAGTTTGGTGTGTAAAAAGCCAGGAGTGTGAAACTACTAAATTAACGTTTGTTTTGTGTTATCTTTAGTGTTCCAAAATTTATCTTTTTTGCCCTGAAATGTTGCCGTTCTTCTTAGTAACAATTACGGGAACAGCTCTTAAATTTTCTGTTATTTTAACTGACCCAAAATGTTCTTATGTGCCAATAACGTTACTGTTAAATCTAGATTGTAGTGAACAGAAATATGCGAAAGTATTTTTTACTTTTTGTGCAATTTTTTATTGAAAACGTTTAACTATAATTTTTAACGATTATCTGATATATAATATTATATAATACTTAAACAACCAATAATAATGTTTTAATAATAATGACTTATTTTATCTATAACAAAAGCATTCATCATAGGAGATGCAAAAACCACTACTGAAGCCAAGCGAAATGCAAAGAACGACGCAAGTAGAGTCGCTGCAGCTGACGGGTTCCGGCGGGTCGGTTTGGTTTTGTTTGGCTTCTACAAATAAGGCAAATAATAAATAAATAAGTAAGGTAAAGGTGCTCAAATATTAAATTATCTCCCAAAATGTCTCTCTTTTTTTCCAGAGTAAATATAATAATCTGAGGATCTAAAAGGCCAAAAGATTAAAAATCGAATCTGCAACGCGCCTCGTCAGCAAAAGCGAACGAGTCGAGCGGTTGGTCACTATTAACCGATAAAAAACCGTAAGCGTTCCTCGCCGCGGATGTGGTGTGAGCCCACCGTACAGGCAAGTATTGTTAAAGCGATTTTTGTTTTTTGTTCTCCTGTGTCTACTCGATATGCCGCGAAGTGAAGGCGTCCGTTGGTTGTCATGACGACGTTGCCTGCTTTGGCAGGGCAAAGAATGTGGTGTACATTATTAAAATATTGTCCGCTTACCGGCGTATTGTTTACATTTGGTTCTGATTCGGTTTTTATTTTAATTATTTTGTACGATGTTCCCTGTGTACAAAGCAGTGAACTTTGAAAAGTCGTCCCCTATATTGAACGTAAATCAACTGGCTAAGGCTAAAGACAAAGTGTACATTCGACATTTTAAAGAACTGTGGTACAAATATTTAAACGATAGACGAATTTGTCTCACATAAATGATGTAAAATTTAAAATTAAATTACAATTGCGTCATCTGATTTTAATGAATTTAGGTAAGTCTTTTATAGAATAGGTCTTTACATTATTAGTATATTATTATATTTTTATTTTTCATATATGTGGATTAAAAATGGGGGAGATATCTTGCGGCACCTATTGCGAAAGTCTTATTAAACATACCTTCACATCAATTTTAAGTTAAATATAAAATCGTGGCGCCTATATCGCTGCCTTGCTTTGATAGTGGCATAACTCGAATATGATAATTTTCATGAAACGCTTTTTAAAATAATAGCAAAAGCAAATATTAATATATTTTCTTTGCTTTAATTAAATCAATCAATAACTTACCCATTCTTGAAATAGACAATAAGAAAAATTTTGTGGTAAAAATAAAGGACAATACGATGAGAAGTTAATTTTTACAGAAAACGCAAAAACGCATTTTTCTTAGTTGTGCCAATATCAAAGCAAAGCAGCGATATATCACCATTTGATTGGTAATAGGCGCGATGATTTTATATCGAACTTAAAAATATATAATAGGGACATTTTGTGTCGCGTATTTTACACTTTGTTACCGTTATTGTTATTACTGAGTCTGCGCGTTAGCAGCTTCTCGTTCCTTTTTTGTTATGTACTGTAACGGCGCCCGGTAAAATCGGTGGCCGTCCTGTAATGTTACCGGTATTGTATTTTTTAGGGTTAATTTTGTATTGTTTTTTTTTAATGCAGTCGATTTTTTCAGTAGTTTGGTTTGTAAAAAGCCAGGAGTGTGAAACTACTAAATTATGTGTGTGTGTGTGATTTAAGTTTTATGGCCTGGAACGAGCCAACTGGCCAGCATCTCTACGAAATTAACGTTTGTGTTATGTTATCTTTAGTGTTTCAAAATTTATCTTTTTTGCCCTGAAATGTTGCCGTTCTTCTTAGTAACAATTACGGTAACAGCTCTCAAATTTTCTGTTTTTTTTAACTGACCCAAAATGTCCCTAATGTGCCAATAACGTTATCTGAGGGCACGGCAGTGCCTCGCCAAGTTCGCGCTGCCGTAACATCTTTTCTTGAAACAGTTCAGCTCATATTTGACTCTACTTCGGAATAAGCTACGACTCTCAAACTTTGCACACTCGTAGATCTTCATAGAGTTAACAACCCCTCTCAGTTTCATGAACTTCTATTAAGTAGAAAAGTAGTTACGAAATTTCAAAAAACGTCGAAATTGCCACACACAAAAATCACATCAACAATAAATTAACGTGAACAAAAATAACAAAGTTTTTTTTTACTTGAAAACAACCTCATACCATGTAATATTTATTTTGTTAAATCTACATGCTTAAAGATAACTTAAAAACAAGGAGAAATCAAGTTATAAAAATCCACTTTTTGCTGAAGTTTCTGGTGCTGTGTATATAACGTGTTTTTTACCCTCGTTATTTCCATGTACCAAATTCACACTTGAAAAGTCCTCCACAACATGTTCTAAAACGCCACTAGATTAAGACTTCTAAAACCTACTAACTTTCTGCGTCTTTTTTGGTCACGTTTTTTTAATAACATTTTTTCAACTTAAAAGAGACGCGAAATGAAGTTATAAAAGTTCATTTCAAGCCAATTTTACACATGGGGCTCAAGGCAAGAATAAATATCTATATATCTATCTATATACATTATGTTTTTTTTAAAAGCTAAACAAGATTTTTTAAAAGTAAACACTTTCACAGAGTATTAATGTGTCTTCATCAGGTTAAATGACTGATGCATCGTGATTGTAAAGGATCAGGGATTAGTTTCTTAGCAGGTTTTTGGAGTTTAAAGGCCTGATAGATTTTGTCAAAGTGAAAAATGCCAACAATAGTTGGCGCTGCTGCTTGTAAAATCTCAAAATTATTCGGTAGAAAAAGTCGCGTTTTAAACTTCGTGTAGAAAAGGCGTGAATCTAATGTAATTTTACCGTTCATAAAAATCACTTGAAACTAATGTAAAAAGTGCTGTTTTAATTTGATAATGGCGTTATTACAACGCAGTGTTTAGTAAAGTTATTTTTTATAACTATTTAGCTTGTTTTCATATATGAAATAAACGTTTTTTTCTAGCAGCTTTTAAAATCAACGTTTTTTTTCTCACGCCTTTTTTACCAGTTAAACACGTGATTGTGCTATGTGGGAAAACACCCTGTAGATTTAAGGAATCGCAACATTTTTTCAAAGTTTTTATCTTGGTGTAATTAAAAATTAACTATTTTTCGAAAACTGTATAGCAATTAGAAAATAACATTAGACAAAAAAACAAAATATATCAAGTGCAAAAGATGAAATTGTAAGTTTTATTGAATTTAAAAAGCCAATTATTTTATGTATAACAGAGACACATATCACGAAAGATATTTTGGAAAATGAACTTTTAATTAAAAATTACATTTTGTTTAATTGTTTGTCAAACTCTAGACATACAGGTGGTGTTATGGTTTTTGTCTCAAATGAAATATCAGTATCTAATCATAATATGATTTCACAAGATTATGAATATTGGTATTTGAAATTTGAATTTAGAATAAAATATCAAAATTATAATTTAAACGTTTATTATAGATCACCAGCAGGCAATATTAATAGTTTTTTGACATTTTTTAAATCTAAATGTGAAGAATATTGGGATTACAATGGAGTTAATATATACTTGGGGGATTTTAATATAAATTACGATAATGATGATTATCATGTTGAAAACTTAAAGCAATTGTTGATTTTTTATGGATTAAGACAAAAAATTAATGAATATACAAGAGTGACCAATACAACAAAATCAATGATAGATCTCATTATGACGAATGATTTTTCCCTGGATTGTGGAATAGAAAAAACCCCTAAAATAAGTGATCATTATTGGACATATATTGAAATTGTAGCACCATG
This sequence comes from Aspidapion aeneum, assembly GCA_963576565.1. Classification (NCBI taxonomy): domain Eukaryota; kingdom Metazoa; phylum Arthropoda; class Insecta; order Coleoptera; family Brentidae; genus Aspidapion; species Aspidapion aeneum. Next base: position 48,936,788 of record OY755048.1, read on the forward strand.
TAAACAAGAGTCAAAAACAACATGCATTAAAATTTTAGACTATAAAAAATTATCAAAAACATTAATTGATTGTGATTGGAGCGGAAACTTAAATGATAGTAATTTTATTTTTCAACAAATATATAATAACATAGAAAAAAGTATAAATAAGGTACAAGAAATAAAAATAATACCATCAAAAAATTTTGATACACCTTGGTTCAACAAAAAAATATATCAAGCTAAAAAAGAAAGAGATAACAAATTTCAAAAATTTTCTAAAACCAAATGTGAAAGTGACTGGATTGAGTATAAAGAGAAAAGAAATGATTGTGTAAAAATTTTAAGAAAAGAAAAACGGCTATACTTTGAAAACAAAATTGACAAAAATAAAGGTAATAATAAAAAAATGTGGAAAAGTTTAAAAATGTTAATTAATTCCAAACCTAGGAATAAAATTAAAGAAATTATTTTTGATGACAAAAAAGAATCAGATCCAGAAATAGTAGCAGAAAAGTTAAATCAATACTATATTGAAAGTGTAGAAATAATTATTGACTATACCAATACAACTTCAGACATTTTTAAAATTCAAGTTAATGAAAACACATTGAGCGAATTTAATGAGATTACATTAAATCAGTTAAAAAATAAAATATCAAAATTAAAATCAAACAATAATAAAACAGAAATAATGAATAAAGAATTATTGAAAGAAACTTTTCCAGTTATAGGTTATCAACTACTAAATCTAATAAACACATGTTTGAAAAACGGTGAAATTCCGGATGAATTAAAATGTTCAACTATAACCCCTGTACCGAAAATAAAAAACACAAAAAAATATGACGAAATGAGACTTATTAATGTTTTATGGGACATAGAAAAATTATTAGAGGAAGTGATTTACGATCAATTTTTAGAATTTATAGATGAAAACGAAATTTTAGTAGCTCAACAAAAAATATTCAACAGAAATTGCCGTTCAGTATGTAGTGGAAAATTGGAGGAGGTGTTTTGAAACAAATGAAATAGTTATTGGGATATTCTTAGATTTTAAAAGGGCCTTTGAAACAATTGATAGAGATAGACTTCTACAAAAACTTTATAACTATGGATTACGAGGAAAAGTTTTGGAATGGTTTAAAAATTATTTGTTTAACAGAAAACAACGTACTAAAATAATAAACACACTATCATCAAAAAAAGAAATCAAAATTGGGGTACCTCAGGGTAGTAAATTGGGGCCATTATTATTTATTCTTTACATAAATGATTTACCATCCATTTTAAAATATAGTTTAATTCAGATGTTTGCGGATGATACGTTAATTTACTTAAAAGGCAATTCTTTGGAACATATTATTAATTTATTAAATTCTGACTTAAAATTAGTTTTAAATTGGTTAAATACAAACAAATTAAAGTTAAATGTTAATAAAACGAAATGTATGACAATAAATTTAAAAAGTAATCCATTAAATTTAGAAATTCAAATAAACAATGAAAAATTGGAAATCGTGAATTCATTCAAATATCTAGGAATTATAGTAGACTCAAAATTAAAGTTTAATTTATACTACGATAATATCATTTCAAAAATAGCAGCAAAAATTGGATATTTAGGAAGAATAAGTCATTATTTATCATTTTTCTCAAAAAAATGTGTATACAACACAATAATTTTGCCATATTTTTTGTATTGCTCAACTATTTTATATTCAGCTAATGAAGACATTCTGGAAAAATTACAAATTTTACAAAATCGTGCAATGAGAATAATTTTAAATGCAGATAAATATACCAAAATAAAAACAATGTTAAAGAAATTAAACTGGCTAAATGTAAAAAATTTAATATTTTATAATGTTTGTATTTTTATTTATAAAATTAATAATAATTTACTACCAGATTCTTTAAAACAATTTATAAATCAAAATTATAATTATCATACTTACAATACCCGGACAAAAGAAGATTTTCATTTAAGCACTACATCAAAATTAGTTGTTCAAAAATCAATATTTTCAAAAGGCTTGAGTGAATGCAACAAATTAAACGTGTCAATTAAAAATGAACCAAATTTTAAAAAATTTAAAAAAAGTATAAAAAAATATTTATTTTCAATACAATTTATATAAAGTTATTAAATTTTATTAATATAGTGTTAGTTTATACCTATTTATTTATTTGTTGTATAAATTTGAATTCTAAGTATAGTTTTAGGTTGATTTAAGAAAAAATTGTAGCAAATATGCTAAATAAAAGCTTAAAACAAAAAAAAAAAACAAAAAATCAGTATCTATAGAGAAACTAAAAAATAAATTTTTATTAAAATCAAAATTTTCAAGTGTAAAAGGTGGCCGGGTTGACATGGAAAGCCCCATATTCACATTATTTTTAAAAAAATTATAAGAATGTGATAAGAATATACCTGTTTACATGACATGAATATACCTACAAGGATATACCTACGTTTTACATTCTTTTAGAAACATGACAAGAACGTGACAAAAACATATTTTCTCTCCAAATTTTGCTAGGAACATGACAATAATACGTAACCTAGCCTAACCCCAGTTTTGAATGTTTGTTTACTTTTTTCTTAAATTGAAAATTTAATTTTTTTTGGTTTTATTGAAGTGAAAAATTAAAGAGTTGATTTATGCAGTTCTCATTACTCTGTCTTATACTGAGTGTTAAGTAAATTTGCCATTATTTTATTTGATTCACTGAAAAATCAGATCATAACCACAAAATGGCAGGCACATGTAACAAATGTTCCTTAAACTGCATTTTTAAGGAACCCAAGGCCACTGGAGAAGTTTTTGGTCACCCATGTGATTTTTGTAAGAAGGTTTTATGCAGAGGTTGCACTGGTATTAGTTCCACGGAGATACGATATCTTATCTTGTCCACCCGCATTGTTCCATACCTCTGCAAGGAGTGTATACCAGGAATTAAAAAAGCATTGAACCTTAGCAGCATAGTCAAGGCATTGGAAGATACTTTGAGTGAATTCAGGTTGCTAACACTCAGAAAATAGATGAGTTTGATGCCCAGATTAAGGGGATAACTAAAGAAGTCAAGAGTTTAAAAACTAGCTTTTTAGCCTCAGTAGAGGACATTAAAAAGGACCTCACCGTTATAAAAAACACTACCTCCACTTCAACTAAGGTGAATGATAGTGGGAACAATACAATAGTGCATGGTAATGTAATGCACGAGGTCTCAGAGAGACAGAAAAGATCATGTAACCTGATGACATTCAATTTACCTCAAAGCAATGAGGTTGAAGATATGTCTAAGATGAAAGATATGCTTCAGGGCCTCACAGGCTCTCCTCTAAAAATCATTAACACAACTAGAATTGGAAAGCGTAATAAAAATGGGCACCAAGCTCTCCGTCTAACTTTAGAGTCTTCTGAAGTAGTCCACTTAATATTAAGAAACAAGCGAAAGCTCGACAGAAGCTTAAAAATAGTTCTTGAGGCTGATTTAACCTCAAAACAACGAACAGAGGTAAATTAAAAAAAAATGAACGTAAAGAAAGACAACGTAATGGTGAAAATGATCATATTGTCATGTATGAAATTTGGGCATGCTTTCCGGAACTTGGTTGGCTGACCTGATGTAAAAGTATTAGGACGTCAACCTAGGAAGTATGTGGTGCAAATGATTTATGTTTAAGATTGAAACACGTTTGTAATCACATGCTTCTATAAAACCAATCAAGAACGGATAGTCTGGGTTCAGTTCAGTGAGTACGCCAAGTAAAGTTCTCAATAGTTAAATAGAGAAGCAGTAAAGAGATCGAGAGCTGAACCCGACCTACACTTGAATAATATTTGTATCAGACAACTGGGCCAGACAGTAGTGATTAGTGAGTAAGTATCTTTGTACTTAGTATTAATAAACCCTTAAACTATCTCACGATCCTCTTTATTTGTGCGCAACACGTACATAAATAGTCACGACAACCCCCAGGTTCATTGGTGGAGGCGCTGGGTTCGGTTCGGTGAAATATGTAAATGGGGTACCGAAATTAATCACAAAAAACTAAAAACTGTCAAAGTAAAATCAAAAAGCACCTCTTTATTGCTATATTTTCAAAATGTCAGAGGTTTACGAACAAAACTGCATCTTCTTTATGAAAATATCTCTTATTGCCAATATGATATCTTAATCTTTAATGAAACTTGGTTAACTGGTGACTTCAATGATGCTGAACCTCAAATGTTTGACTACAACATATATCGAAAGTACAGATCACCAGAAACAAGTACTTTTTCTAGAGGAGGTGGGGTATTAATAGCTGTTCGTAAAACGATAACCAGCACAGTTTTATCAGCTAGTAAAATATTGAACCATTGTTTGTTAGAGTTCAAATTGGCAATAACAATTTTATCTTTGCAACAGCTTATTTCCCACCCCAAAATGCACCAGAAAAGTATGTAGAATTTACTGAGAATGTTGAAAATCTATCTGAAAAATATCCAGAACACAAACTTTGTATCCTGGGGGATTTTAATCTTCCGTACTGTCATTGGCTTAATGATGGATTGTCTTCAGTCTCTGCGCCTATGGCAGGAGTTCCACCAAACGAGGTTGAATCCATACAAGTTCTTACATTTTTATGCTTATACCATAACCTTTATCAAGTTAACTCGGTTAAAAATGGTAACAACAATTTACTTGACTTGGTTTTTATGCAAGATGGTGACATAGAGATATTTCCAGCAGATTATACATTACCATCATCCACCACTGTCTTTAGAGGTTGAATATGATTCTGATTGTTTTAACAACTCAGGATTGACTGGGGATAGCTATTATAGGGATTTTAAGTCAATGAATGTTCAAGAAGTGTCGAGTTTTCTTTCGCAGTTTAACTGGGACGATTTATTTAAGAACAAATCTCTTAAGGATATGGTTAATATCTTCTACGACATTGTTTACCTAACAATTGATATTTTTGTTCCTTTGAGGAAGTATTCAGCAAAAAAGTTTCCCATTTGGTTTTCTCCAGAACTAAAACAAACAATTATTGAAAAAAGAAATTGCATAAAAAATACCGTAGAAGTAGATCAGTGGATGATTATAATGAGTTTTCTCTATTACGGACTTACTGTAAACAACTTAAAAAACAATGTTATCAAGATTACGTTCCTTTAACGGAATCGTCTCTTAGGGATAATGTCAAAAATTTCTGGAAATTTTTTAACAGTAGAAAAGCCAAAAGTAACATACCTTCTGAAATGCACTATAATGATGTTACTAGTTCTTCTGGAGGTGGGATCGTCAATCCGGTTGCTGAATATTTTTACAAGACTTATAGTGATAAAGACTGTGTTCCACAGGACAATCTGCCGTTTGGGGACATCAATCTGTCACAGTATAGCATACCTATCTCGTGTATCTATGAAAAACTATTAAAATTGGATATCAACAAGGGACCAGGCCCTGATGGTCTCCCACCATCACTTATTAAACACGGTAACTTTCTGATTTCTAGACCGGGACATTTCCAGCCTATTGGAAAACAAGCTTTATTACTCCCATATTGAAATCTGGAGATAATTCACAAGTTAATAACTATCGGCCCATCAGTATATTAAGTTGTATCCCTAAGGTATTTGAAAGCCTTGTTTGTGATTACTTGTCTGCTAGTTTAAAAGGCTGTTTTATCGATCAGCAATTTGGATTCATTTCTCATTGCTCCAGAGAACTTAACATTTTAACATTTACTGACTATCTTTTGGAATCCTTGGAGGGGGGTTATCAAGTTTACAAAGGCGTTCGATCGGGTTAATCATAGAGTTTTAATTAATAAGTTGCAGAGTCTGGGAATTCAGGGAGTGCTTCTAGAATGGCTTTCTTCTTACCTATGTGAAAGAACACAAAAAGTGCGTATTTAAGGTTTCCAATCGGTGGGAATTAATGTACCATCGGGTGTACCTCATGGTTCACATCTAGGCCCTCTTCTTTTTAATTTATATGTGAATGATATTGCATCCTCTTTTGTCTTTGCTTTCTTTCTGATGTTTGCTGATGACTTAAAATTATACATGAGAATCAAGAATAATACTGATTGCATAAAACTGCAGGCTGACTTAGATCGTCTCAGCAACTGGTGTGAAATTAATGAAATGGAACTTAATGTTAAAAAGTGCCAGCTAATGGTTTTTAGTTGTATCAGACACCACAGAACAGGTATACAATTTAAATGGTTGCCCTTTAGAATCTGTATGTCAAATTAAAGATCTAGGTGTAGTCCTAGATTCCAACTTATCTTACATACCTCATATATCAATGGCAGTATCAAAGTCACTTCAAATGCTAGGTTTTATTAAAAGGTGTGCTCAAGATTTTCTTAATATAGCATCCATCAACATATTATTCTGTTCACTTGTTAGGCCACATTTAGATTACTGTTCTTGTGTCTGGTCCCCCCACTACAATGTCCATATCAGGGCTATTGAGAGAGTTCAGCATAAATTCTTAAGATTTATTTCATTCAAGGAACACCAAGGAGTTGAAGATATCAATTACTCACATGTTGAAAGTTCTCTTAATATTACTACTCTCCAGATCAGGCGTATGCACAAAGATCTTACCATATTCTATAATCTACTGCACTCATATAGTTTTAGTCCAGAGCTACTGGCCAAAATCAATATTCATGTCCCTTGTAGACAAACAAGGCTTAATCAGCCTTTCCAAATTAGACAACATCGTACAAACTACGGATATAACTCGTTTCTATCAAGGTCAGCTAGATTTGCTAATCGATATTCTGACAGATTGGACTGTTTTGATAATCAAAAAGTTTTTAAATCCCAGCTAAAATCCTGTACCATGTGATACTTATTGTCCTTAGATGAAGATAAATCATTTTTTTTTTATATATTATGTTACTCAATTTCAGTATTGTGTAGGTTTTACTTTGTTTTATGTTAATATTATGCTATACATTTTTTTATATGTTATTGTTATCATTTTCATGTTTTATTATCTTTTGAGTGATAGGTTAGGTTTATGATCTTACTTATTAATTTAACTCTGTATTTTAATTGGGCAATTGCTCGTTGATAAATAAATAAATAAATAAATAAATAATATACCGTCTCCTCATATTCTATTTGGCATCATATAAACATAAAAAGAATATACCTTCTTTCCAAATTCTTGACATGAAAGAAAATACTTTTTATTTTCACCTACTTTTAGGAACATGATAGAAACGTAAAGAGAATATAACTTCTATTCACATTATTTTAAAAATATAACAACAACATTACAAATATAACTTTTATTTACATTATTTTAGACATGCCAAGAATATACCTTTTTCTCATATTCATTTGTGAACATGATAAAAATATGTCAAGAATATACTTTTAAGAAAGTAATTGTTCCTTTTGTGTTTACTGGGAAATAAGTACATTACAAAATTTACAAAATTCGTTATTTGTAGTAGCTTCTACAGTATATTATACTAAACCAAAGAGTTTTTTTTAAAAAACGGTTTTTTAAATTAGCTTCCTTTCCTCCTTTTGACAGAATTTGCCTGCGAGGTAGAACGACCATACGTACCATACGTATGTGTACGTGCTTTAAAAAAGGCGTGGCTAATAGCAATTGCTTGTGCAACGCATGGTTATCCGATCGGTCTCCGTACTTCAAATGTACAGGGTGGGGCATTTTCGTTGGTTTTATAGGGTACAGGCTAAACGGTAAGAGATACAAAAAAACTGACATACGTGTCCCGTCCTCTGTTTTAGTGTCTAGGCTAACTAGATTGGTTTAGCAGATACAGGGTGATTCTCAAAAATTGCCGATTTTTATTATCTTTTATTACTCGTTTATTTATGGAGATAGAAAAATTCTTCAAATACAAAAGTTTTATGATTTTATACGTATAATTCAGTGGCGTACCCAGAAAAATTAAAAATATTTTATTTTACAAGATATTATCAAAAGTAACATTTTTTAAACGGGACAACCTGTATGTAAGTACCTCAAAAAATTCAATTTTTTCTTGCAATTACAGCGATATATAACAATTAATAATTTTCTTTGTCCTAAATAGGTCAAATACGAAAAAATATTTTTTTTGTAGTTGGCTATGAATGGGATGAACTTTTGTTTTGGTTTTTTAACTTGTCACAAAGTCAAACGTCAATTAAGTATTGTTTTTGCTTTGTTGTTATTACTTTTGTCTAAGATGAATCTTTATCAAAACTATGAAAAGTTAAACATGTTTGAGTGCTATATTGAATCTAATAAAAATAGAGATGCAGCACTTACACTATATTTTGACCGTTATCCAAAACGCCGTCATCTAGACAAAAGGATGTTTCAAAGAATGTATCACAATTTAAGTGAGTATGGGTCATTTGGAAAACCAATAAATAAAATTTACAATAAAGAAAATAGAGAAACGGATGAAATAAACACGTTGGCTTGTGTTGCTGCTGATCCGACGGTATCTAGTTGTAATATTGAGAATGATATTGGTATAAGTAAACGTAGAGTTTTAAGATTATTGAAAAAGCATAAGTATAATCCTTATAAAATAAGAAAGGTTCGTAATTTACATCCTGGAGATGAACAACGGCATTTAGAATTTTGCAATTAGAATTTGCAACAGATTAATCAGAATCCCAATTTTTTTCAAAATATAATATGGACCGACGAAGCTTACATATCTAGCGAAGGAATGTTTAATCGACATAATAATCGATATTGGTCAAACATAAATCCTCATCAGACGGTGGCCAGGTTACAACAAGGACGGTTTGGATTCCATGCATGGGTAGCGCTGTATCGAAATAGAGTGTTTAACTACAGGCTTTTTAATGAAAACTTGAATGCAGAAGGATACAGACAAATTTTGGAAGAATATGTAATAATAGAGTTGGATAACATGCCATTAGGTGAAATAAATAACATTTATTTTCAACAAGACGGTGCTCCAGCACATAATAGCCATATGATAAGGAACTTGCTCGGCCAATTTTGATGAAATTTGGTACATATGGGCCAAATCAATGGCCCCCGCGTTCTCCCGACCTGACCCCCCTCGACTTTTATTTTTGGGGATTTATCAAAAATGAAATTTATAAAACACGAAGTAACAATGTAGAGGAACTCAGGGAAAATTTTATTATTTGCATTGAGAGAGTACCAAATATTGGCATCTATAACGCCACTCGTTCGGTTACAAGTCGAGTAGAAAAATGCATTGAGCAGAATGGGAGACAGTTTGAGCACCTTTTGTAACTAATTTTTAGAATAACTATTCAGTTCTTATTACAAATTTATGTTGTTGTTCTTATAGTTTAGTAATATCTTAATATTCTTGTTAAGTAGGTTCTGAATAAACCTATTATAAAATAAAAAAATATTGAATCAATTAATAGCCAACTACAAAAAAAATATATTTTTCCGTATTTTACCTATTTAGGACAAAAAAAAGTATTAAGTGTTATATATCACTGTAATCACAAGAAAAAATGCAATTATCTGAGATACTTACGTACTGGGTGTTCCATTTAACAAAATGTTACTTTTGATAATATCTTGAAAACTAAAACATTTTAAATTTTTCTGGTTACGCCACTGGATTCTATGTAGAAAATCATAAAACTTTTGTATTTGAAGTCCATAAATAACCGAGTAATAAGAGATAATAAAAATCGCCAATTTTTGAGAATCACCCTATATCTGCTAAACCAATATAATTAGCGTGGATTTGAGGGCGCCATTAAAAAAGACACTAAAAAGGAGGACGGGACATGTATGTCAGTTTTTTTGTATCTCTTGCCGTTTAGCCTGTACCCTATAAAACCAACGAAAATGCCCCACCCTGTACATTCAGTTGTATATCCGTGGCGCACCCAGGAATATGTCTTGTCTCGTATTTTATATTATTTTATCTTTTTATACATGAAATATGTGGAAAATATCTAAAACAATCTTGGGCTTGGGGGGCAGAGCCCCAAGCCCCCCCCCTGGGTGCGCCCATGTGTATATGGATGGCATTTGTTCGTCTCAATGCGCGCACTCACTTGAGTAAACTATATCCATGTATTCATTTGGACTCGTAGCGATGCATGCGAATTTTGCCTCAAATGAATACGAGCGTTTAGCTATAACTAACTATACTCAGTGCAAAAGTATACTAACCTGTCAGGATAGTCATGTATGGCTTCATATTGTGCGGAGTACCTACAAAGAAAAAAATATCAGATCAAACCAAATTGCATCTGTTCAAAACCAAAACAGCTTTCCCTTGCTTTAAAAGAAGCTAATATTTTTCTTGGCACATTGTATTGCAGTGGCGACTTGTAACTTTTTCTAAACTGTTACCGAAACCAGATTCAAGCACCCGACCAGACATGAGATGGAGCCGAAGGACCATCACACGTATCCAATAACGAAAGTGGTAAAATGCAATATGCAATCGTACTTATAAACGCATAGCCCCGACAGCATAAAGCGTATTGTTTTAGGAGTTACTATTATAGTTTTTGCACAGTCACTTGAATAACTCCTAATACGGGGTTATATCGATTTCATGAAATTTTGCTTCATTATGCCCTTCAAAAGTTATCCAAATTCATATAAAATCTTCCTGGTATAATTTCAACCCTACCGACAGAGAAGAGGCGCGACTCTTTGCGGTCCGACCACAAAGTATTTGTTTTCCGACCGACCGAGCACAGGTGGATAGACGGTACCTGATTGGCAGATTTTTTTGAGATGTGCTTTTAATTGCTTTCGGATATGCTTTTCGGGACCCCTTTAGTCGGCAGTAAGCAGAGTTAGAAAATAAATCAGTGTCGTTCCTGTGGGTGTAGGAATAGAAAGTTTTATTATCCATTTTTATTTCACTAGTTTACGCCATAATTAACTGAAATAATTTTCATGAGTATATCTACCGCCGCCCATGTCACTTTCTATAAAGGATATGCAGATAGTCGGCTTTTATCTTTGTTCAACTGACTTTGCAAAAACTATACCACGGAGGTGATCCGTGCTATTGTCAGGATAGAAAATAATGTCCTATTAACTAAATGGCAAGTTACGTTCATAAGCAAGTGTACATTAGCCCTAAATAATCTAAGGAAATGAACTTTTGTATATAGTTCAAATTGAATTAAAAGTAATAAATTGTATACAGAATTATTATAAACAAGAAGCCATTGAACGGTCATCGATGATGTTTATACAGGAAACAAGACACATCTCGATATCCTATCAATGGCAAACGGTTTGTAATAAAAGCATCTCCAAAAGAGTTTAGCAGTTAGTTGTAAGCTGAGAACCTAACGTCCCAGGCGTTGTTAACAGTGAAGACAAGTAGTACGATAGTCAGAAGTTATAAGAAGTCGAGCGTATCGAGAACATACACATTTGTAGACAAGATGTATTTAATGTATGTGTCAGGATAAAAAATAATGTCCTATTAACTAAATGGCACAAGTTACGTTCATAAGCAAGTGCACATTAATCTAAGGAAATTAACTTAAGCCCATACAATAGCACTTCTGTCACCGTTGCGATAATTAAAATAAATTGTCGGCGTCTTAAAGTATGACACTTTAAAGTAGCAGCAAACTTTTTGGCATATTTTGATGGTTTTTTATCAAAAACTCAAAAAGTACCAAACTAATCAAAATTTTTTTTCTGATGTTTATAGATCTTGGTAGGCCCTCTTGATAAAGTTATTATAAATTTTTCAGTTTGACGTCTCTGTGTCGAGATATAGGCAAATAATTGAAATTTAAAAAAATGTTTTTTTAAAAAACACAGGGACTTATTACGCGTCAATCCACTCAGTGGATGACATCTAAAACCACAAATTAATTTTTTTACCGTAGAAATAGTTTCAGTCAAGGGCTGTCAAGTCACTCAAAGTCTAGCAAAAAAAATAGTTTCTGAGGTATTATAACCCTTCAAAATTTTACATAAAAACGCTGATATCTCAAAAACGACTAAACCGATTCCGATTTGATTTTTGGTGTTCTCAATAAGGCCTACTTTGCTATGATTCCTATAGAAAAAAAATTGTTTTTCCCAACTTTGAAAAAAGATCACCCCCCCATCAAGAGTAGGTGGATGGTTCCCCCTCTTCCGTTCCCCCTCGTTATATTTTCGGGGGAGTATACTGTATATTCATACCAAGTGTGTTGCTTCTCTCATTAAATACAGTGTGTGTATTAGTACTGTTCCAACATGGTTGACTTAAATGAAGATTCAAGTGTATACCCAATTTGACCTAACGATGCCTTGAGGGAGGTGTAATATACATCGTTGGAAAGGGAATTTCTTCAGCTTTAAAAATAAGTTTTAAAACCAGAAATGTAGGATAATAAAATTCAAGAAAATTAAAAAAATATTGTTTTTCCACACAAGTTAAAAACATTTGCAAATCTGTAATTAGAAAAATACTGTAAAAGATCACTTTTGAGGGGGGCGAGAGGGGGGATGCCCTCTCCCCCAGTTCAAATGAATTCAACTCGAAAAATTAGGTTTTAGGATAATACTAATCAAAAATACTTTTTTACTCACCCTGAGTATTATTTACTTAGTTACAAAAATTAATGTCAAATCAATCAATGTTTTTGTTTGATTTGAAGGTTTCTACAAACATATTTATTTTTATTTATTTCAAGGCTACTTTTAAAACTTATGTCTATATTATTAAATATTTAACTTATTTTTTATTTTTTTGAAAAAACAATGTGTTAAGGATACAAAATGCCACAAGAAAAATAAAAAAAACATATTTTAAACATTTTCCCCTTTTTTCGTAGGCCTATGGAACGTGCACCACTGCCTTTAGAAAGTACTAAGGTACATGGTTAAAAACGAAATTTTATCCGCTTGCAAAGTGATCTTTAGAATATTTTTTCTAGTTATTAGCTAAAAACCGTCAAAAAGCACGTTTAAGAGAGGAAACCACTCCCCTGCCACTGTTGGGGTGGTGGTTCCATTTCCTAAAATGTTGGGGCAAGTCTTTCTATACCAAGTGTGTTTCTTCTATCATTAAATGCAGTATCGGATATACCCTGTAATCTTTAAAATGAACCGTGATAAAATTTCAAAAAGAGAATCAGCTAGGATTTATATGAATATGGTTTTAAAGTCAGGAAAGAGTCAATATTCAAAACGTCAAATAGTTTTTGGCACCATTTGCTTATATCTCATTCAGGGACACCGTGTGCTAGTTACTATGATATAAAATAAATAAAAAATATTTTTTAAGTAGAAAATAGCATTGAAAAGTAAAAATTAATTCGGCAGATCCATTCTATGTTTTTAAGTTCGATATAAAATCGTGGCGATATAAATTCCAAAGTTCTGAACTTTCATTATAAAATTATATTGTCACCAGATCAAGGTACAATGTGGAAAAAAATACATAAATCCGAAAACCATATGAAGAGTCAGGGGAAAAAACGATGAAAGTCCATTTTAGGTCGAAAATAAAGTACCATGGCTTGAAAATACATTACACTCGGAAAGAACGATGAAAGTCTACGCGTCAGGGAAAAAAACGCTGAAAATCCACTTCTGCGTTGAAGCGCTTCGGCTATTATGTATATAGCCATAGAAAAGCTGTGTAAATTTTGAGGACATGAAGCACTACTTGAGAAGCTTGCCACATTTAACAACATGTAATTTTGTCTTTGTTCGATTTTTTGTAACTTTTTTGAATAAAAGACTTCAAAAGTATTCAAAATAAGGGAAAATATCGATGAAAGTCACTGGACTCGTTTTTTCCTAGTATTTTTTGACATCGCTCTAAGTTTTTGCTAATAGTAATGAAGTTTTTCACCTAATTTGTTCTAATTAAACATTATGCCAATTTAAACATTATAAATAACTACCTGAGAGTGACCTATTTACGCAATGAGTTTTCAATATGGAACCAAAGGGTTTCTAAACTAAAATTTTAGTTTTCTCGAATTGATGGTCCATTACTTTTATCGTTCTTTCCCCTGACTCTTCATATGTTTGTATCTGTTTAAGTGCCAAAGTTCTGAGTTTCGTCCCTTTACACCCCTCAGCCACCCCCTGCCCACTCGTTTTTTCATATTATTGTATTATCATCGGAGCTACATTACTGTATCAAATTCCATTAAAATCGGTTTACGGGAAGTGTGTCAAAAATAAATCGCAAGATTTGATAGATAACAGCCAGGCTCTGTGAAGTTAAATAAAATCGTTTAATAAAAAGTTACTACGATGCGTGTTTTTTGTACTAAGATTCTCACTAGCTCTCTTATTTAACTCATATTTTAACACATAGATAGAGATAGAGATAGATTTTGGGTAAATAATATGATAAAAACTTCGATGTTACAGACGGGACAAAAAATTACCATTAAACAAAAACTCTTTATAAAATACTAAATTGAAATATATCTTACTAGCTTTCGGTGACACATAAAAGTTTTCAAAAGTCTGACACGTTTAGTTTATAACAAATTTTGCTAATACGAAAAACTTTTTTCAATAAAAATTCTGATTTTATTCCAAAAAAATCCCAATATTTTTTAACATTTTTAGGAGGTCACTGACCAATTGAACTCACGGAAGCGCCGTTGCTGCGGTATGCTAAAAAGTTTGAAAGAACTTACCATCTAGAGGTGCGGCAAAGGCAAATGCCATGGCAAATGCAAAAATAGCGAAAAACAAAAATAACTTCATGATAGTAGTTTTCTAATTTAACAAGCTACAGAGACGGAAATATCTGAGTGTTCTATTATAGACCTGATTACATAGAACTCAAAATGACTTATATATCCCTAAGTTATCTATTAATATGAATAGCACTTGATTAGCAAAAAAATCGGAGACAAACAAATGTTTATTTTAAATAAAAACAAAAAATCTTTAAATAAAAACAAAAAAATTGTTAAATTCTAGGTACCGTAAACCGGGGAAACTTTGTGACTTGGGTATTACTTTGGGACATATTGTATTTTTTCCACATTGTACCTTAAAACAAATATTCACGCAGTAAATATAAAAATTTTGGTACGCAGTCTTGTTCATACGATAATAATAAAGAAAAAAATTAAGTTTGGCAAAATTGCATTGCTTCTAACAACTGTGGTAGTTTTTTAACCGCTACAGCTGTTTTCGCGCATTTTTGGAAACTCTACATACTTTCTATTGTGCAGCCAAACCGATCATAGCTACTTTACTTCAGGTAAGTAAGTCTCATGTAGTTATATTTTGGCTATGTTTTGATAATCTAAGACAAAAATTATCCCCACCTACAAAAAATATATATTTGTTTACATAATATATATACATATACATACATGCCCCAAAGTTAGACTGCAAACGTTCGCCGTGTAATCTAATATAAAAAACATGGTGTACCAAAGTTACATTGGTTGACATTTTTTAATACTTCTGCAGTTTATCTCTTTTAGAAGCGAGAATGTCCTGCACGTAACAGCATCTACTTGGTGCGCGAAACTACAAAAATGCGTCGATAACAAAACGAACAGGCGTATCTCAAAATAACAAGTTTTGAGTAATCCAATGTAAAGATTTTTATTAACTTCAATCTGAGTTTGTTTAACTACTAACTTGGTAGGTGGTAGACGCTTTTACTCATTGAGCGTCGAGCGGTGAGTTACCACCATGCCAGAACTGAGTAGC
Source organism: Aspidapion aeneum (assembly GCA_963576565.1). Classification (NCBI taxonomy): domain Eukaryota; kingdom Metazoa; phylum Arthropoda; class Insecta; order Coleoptera; family Brentidae; genus Aspidapion; species Aspidapion aeneum. Next base: position 48,952,457 of record OY755048.1, read on the forward strand.
GCTAAGTGGTATTATCACCTTCCGCTACTGCGCTGGCAGTCCGGTTCCAACAATGAGTAACAGATAGCAGCGCTTCCAGGATCAAAATATTCCGGAGGTAAAATACCCGACCACTCGGATCTCCGGGCGTCGGGTGATCCTGTGGTCCTTAATGTAAAGATATTAAAAGAAGACCAAAATCCCAACTCAGAATTGATTTTAGCAATATAAGAGGATTAAGTACAAACATGAATTCAGTTCACCAACATCTTGAAGAACAAAGACCTGACATCCTTGTTCTCACTGAAACTAAAATCAGTTCTGCAACACCTATTGTGAACTATCTTTATCCCGGCTATGACCTACACTGTGTGTACATTATAAATGACCTATCATGTCATCGAGAGGAGAAGCTAGAACCAGCGAACCTCGATATCATATGGCTAAAATTCACGTCAAAGTCATCAACCAAGTTCATCTGCTGCCTCTACCGATCGCCAAGTAACACCGAGTACCAAAACTTTTTCGCGAAATTATCCGAAAACTGTGATAGTATACAGTTAAACTTGTGTTGTTGTCTTTTTAGGCGATTCAACGTCCACAATATACCCTGGCTAAAATACCACAAAAAAACAGATAATGAAGGCAGGGAAGCAGAAGCTTTTGCCATAAGTTGTGGTCTAACGCAGCTTGTCGATGAACCTACCCGTATCTCAGAAAAGGGTTAATCCTGACTCGTACACAATTTAAGTAGATTCCCCACTTGGTTCATCCGATCATAAACTTATAATAACAAAGTGCGAAATGCTCATACCACCAAGCCAATCATCACTTCCTCGTAAAATGTGGCACTATAAATCGGCAAAATGAAATAACCTTGAACAGTTTTACCTGGATTTTCCATGGCAAGAGGTTTGTTTTAAAACAGCTGATCCCACTATTTGCTGTAATGAAATAACAAAAGTAATCTTATCTACTATGAATGCATATATCCCACATTCAACAAAACGCAGAGCTAATGCAAAACCTTGGTTCAACAGCCCGTGTCAAACGGCTGTACAGAAAAAACACAGAGCATATAACCTTTGGAAACGACAACAAACCGCTCAAAACCACACAGAATTTATAGAAGCCAGAAATAGTTGCAAAATTACTATTGACGCCGCCAAAGAAACATACAATCAAAGAATAAAAAACAGGTTGCTTAATTGTCCAAGTAGTTCTAGGTTTTTTTGGTCTCTTGCAAAAGCTGTTGGATCGAACTTCACCAAGTCATCCATACCACCACTTACAGATAAAAATAATCACTTAGCCACAACATCAGAGGAAAAAGCCAATATGCTGGTCAAAATTTTTCCCTGCAAACTCCACCGTTCATTGAAAGGGTTTCCGACAGTATGCCAGAGGTACCCTTTTGTCATAGAGAAATACGAAAATCCCTTAAAAAGTTGGATACAAACAAAGCAATGGGTCCAGATGGCATTCCCGCGATAGTACTCAAAAATTGTGCTAATGAACTCACCCCAACTTTCGCTAAATTATTCAATTTATCTTACAGGTAAAGAGTATATCCCATTCCAAAGAAGGGAAAAAAGACAGATACGTTAAACTACAGACCAATTGCTCTACTTCCGGTGATATCAAAAGTAATGGAAAGAGTTGTGAACAATCACCTAACCAAGTACTTGAAAAAGTACAAAATTATCAACGACAAGCAATACGGATTTCGAAAATATAGGTCAACTGGCGATTTACTTACATACGTCACTCACTTATGGCAAAAAGCGATTGAGTTGCGGGGTAAAACAAGCTCAAAGCAATGGGATTGTCGCCGAAACTTTGCACATGGTTTGAGAGTTACCTTAAGGATAGATCCATTTATGTTGCACTGGAAGGTCAGAACTCCCACTCTTACCAAATAAATGCTGGTGTGCCACAGGGAGCAATCCTTTCGCCAACACTTTTTCTGATTTACATTTCTTCTATTTACAGTAAATCCACTTTATTGCTTTGCAGATGATGGCAATGAAGGCTCCTCAATCATACCACCCACATGTCTCTCCGCACGTGAATTCCATCATCTTAGACTAACTCAAATATCGCAGATAAATAACGACCTGGAGATAATAGAGGACTGGGGCAACAAAAACCCTGCACAGTTCAACGCGCAGAAAACCCAAGCAACCCTGCACCGATGAGCCAAACATCATGCTATCTGGAAGTGCAGAGCCAGTTGAACATCTTAGGAGTCACTGCAGAGACCAACATGTCTTGGCACAGTCACGTGGCAGATATAGCTAAAAGGGCGTGCTATTTCGTACCAGACATCTGTATACACGAAGCCAACTGCTGACACTCTACAAAGCCCAGATTCGTCAACTATGGAGTACTGCCCACATATAAGGAGTGCGGCACCCAAACATACCTTAATGCTTTTGAACACCATGCAAAAACGAGCTATCAAGCTGATCAATCAATCAATCAATCAATGACCCCGCTCTTCTACAGGTATTATCACGGAAATTGCTCTGAAGAACTGGCACGTATGATCCCCGCGGGAGTAGCACCTACTAGGCAGACACGTCAAACAGACAGTAACCATCAATTTACAGTCAAAATAGAGGCATCAAGAACCTCATTATTTCAGAATTCTCTGGAGAACAGCATCGCTGTGGAATGGACACCCTGCGACAGTTTTTCCTGCAGATTACAACCTGAACCGTTTCAAAACCAACATTTCCGCGCACTTGCCGCTTCTCGAGCGTGATAGGGATCTCCTTGCGAGTGCGCATAATCGTAAAATGCCGATAATATAAAATATTTCATTAAAGACACGCCTCATCGCCATATCAAAATATACTTAAAACTAGTAATTATGGTGGGCGCAACTAAAATCTGGATTTTTTTTAGATACGCCCCTTTGTCATGTTAGCGACGAATTATTCTGTCAGATTTTATATTTAGGCCTTGTTTAGAGTGTTATATCCTTAAGTTTCTATATATTTTTTAAATTCCAAACTCAAGAAATTTTTGTTTACTTATCTTGTTATTTAGCGATGAAAAGAGCTTCTGAAACAAATTAATCGTGTTCTTTTTGCCTCTGTTATATATAAAATATAACAAAAATATGTTTTCTACATGCTTTTTCATCTAGATTTTAAAATGCAACGTCTGTCTTTGGGCCACAGGTCCTAAAGTTAAAATAATTATATAAAACGCTAGTGTACTAAAGTTACCCCAAATAGTGGGGTAACATTGGGATAAATTTGAGGCAGAATATATCGAGTTACAAAATAAATATACAGGGTGTCCCATTAAGGTTGGCAGCCGGATTTATCTCAGATACTAGTACAGCGACTTCGGGAACATTTTTTTTTAACAAAATCGGGCCTTGTGAGTACATGTAAAATATTTTTGTTTCTGTAACTTCCCGCTAGGGGGTAGTAATAACATCTCCCAACTATAAAAATTGAATTTTATGACAAAACTCTATGATAAACATACACACATTTTACCATAGTCGTATTCCTTCAAAAATTCTGCATAATTTGGACCTCTCACTTGGACCTCTTTCTCACTTTCCCACATGGATGGAATGAAAATGTTACTTTCTATTTAAAAAATAATTACTTCTACTTGGTAACTAAACCGACTCTTATTATTTATTTGACTTATTAAGAAAATCCTAAAAAATGCAAATATTCTTGATTTTTTGTTTAAATTAAATTTTTTTAAAAGTACCAAATCAAAAAACTTAAATTTCTTAAAAATTCAGATACAAACCCATTCATATTTTTACTTGAAGTTGTCAAGTGATACTCATTTAAGATATTACTGAAATCCGCAAGTCAAAATTTGAGCTAGTTTTAAAGATATTTAAAAAAAAGTTTTGTTTGTGTATTATGTGGTGAGACGAGACCTTATTTCCTTACTTGCATGTGTCACACCTGTTGTAATGTTTGGACAATTTAATGTTTATTGACGTTTTATAATTTGTTTTTGACATAAAGAATATAAAACGTCAATAAACATTAAATTGTCTAAAAATTATAACAGGTGTGACACATGCAAATAATATACAAACAAAACTATTTTTTAAATATCTTCAAAGCTAAGTCAAATTTTAACTTGCGGATTTTAGTAGTATCTTAAATGAATATCACTTGACAACTTTAAGTAAAAATATTAGTAGGTTTGTATCTGAATTTTTTAAGAAATTTAAGTTTTTTTGTTTGGTACTTTTAAAAAATTTCCTCTTTTGAAAAAATTTTAATTTATACAAAAAAATCAAGAATATTTGCATTTTTTAGGGTTTTTTTATTAAGTCAAATAAATAATAAGAGTCGGTTTGGGTACCACCTAGAAGTAATTATTTTTTAAATAAAAAGTGACATTTTCATTCCATCCATGTAGGGAAGTGAGAAAGAGGTACAAGTGAGAGGTCCAAATTATACAGAATCTTTCAAGGAATACGAATATGGTAAAATTTATGTATGTTTATCATAGAGTGTTTGCCCGCAGTTAGAAAAACGATAACTGCAATGGACTGTATATATTTTAATTAATGAAAGCGCGAAGAAACATAAATATATTGATATGAAATCACGAAATAATTAAGGTCCTTAGGTTAATTGTTGGTACCACACAACGGAAATCAGAAACAAAGCACTCACCAGTTTGCAGCCAATTTCTCCACGTTCCACGGGGCCCCTGTCTTGATCTAATGATTGCACCACGTAGCTGAAGCGCTGAAGTTTCTAGTTCTATGCTTCAGTACACCAAAATCGAGCACTTTTAAGTGTAGAAATTTGAAATAGTTGGAGAAAGAAATTAACACGCCATTTTCTCCAGGCGGTCGAAAGGATCTCACTGATTCTCGGTGCGCATGTCCAAAATGTACTCTGTCCGTCATCCAATTGTGTGGTTTTTAAAATTTACAAACAACCGCGAAATTTAGCGGGAGCTAACATAGAGTTTTGTCATAAAATACAATTTTTATAGTTGGGAGGTGTTATTACTGCCCCCTAGCAGGGAGTTACAGAAACAAAAACATTTTAGGTAAATTTACAAGGCCCGATTTTGTTATAATTTTTTTTCCCGAAGTCGTAGCTGTACTAGTATCTGAGATAAATCCGGCTGCCATCCTTAATGGGACACCCTGTATAATGTTTTTGTATTATTTCACAATTGATAGTGTTGGTACATTGTTGTCAAAATCCAGTTATTTTTGCAAAATCAAGTTTTATGTAAGAAAAACATGAAAAACTGTACCAAAGTTACCCCGGTTTACGGTAGGTATTAGATATGTATTCATATAATTGTAAGTTAAGTACCCACCTAACTAAATAGATTACAATCAGAAAAATTGTAATTAGTTTTTCTTTGTAAACGTAAATTGAATTACCTTAAATTTTTTTCAGAAATGTTTCAATTGGTTTGCAAAGCAAAAGGCAATTGAAGGGTATCCGGTACATACAGGCTAAGTGCCAATTTTCAAAAAAATCGTATTTTTACCCATCTGCAGCACGGCGAAGGAAGGGTAATGTTTTTCTATGTTGTATGTATGTAAGTAAATATGTTTGTGTCACGCTAGAGGTTAAACGGCTGAACCGATTTTGACAAAGAAGGTGCCGTTGAATTGCTAATGATCCGGATAAAATAAGCTATATTTTTAAAGTGTAAACTTCTTTAGGCGCGTTTAGCAGTTTTTGTGGGTAGTAAATTGAACTGAGCCATTAGGCTCGGCCAGTGGCGCATATATGGGGGGGGCTGGGGGGCCCGGGCCCCCCCCCGAAGCTAAGATTTTTTTGGATATTTTTCACATATTTCATGAATACAAACATAAAATAGCATAAAATACAGCCTCATGAGGTCTCGGGCCCCCCCCAAAACTGTCTCGGGCCCACCCCGAAACTTTTTTCTATATACGCCACTGGGCTTGGCTACGTAACGCTCATTCGGGTGAAATCGGCTCGAGTGGACTAACTGAGAAACATTCAGCGAGCGATATGATGATGCAGATGAAGGCCAGTACACAGAAGAGTTCGGTTCGGTCCGCTTTGCAGAATATGTTATGGGCCAGTATTAATAATTTCGCCTTGTTGAAGTTTACACTTCTGCCGTGTGGCCTTAAGCACACACAATAATTTTTTTTAAACAAGAATCAACATGGGGGTCTTCAGACGCCATTTTGTCACATGGTGTAGGCTCTAAGGCATATAAATTATCTAAATTTCAGGCGATTTTATTGAAATTCCTTTGATTACCCATTGCAAATGTCCTCTAATTTGCTGTAGTTACTTTGTAGTCCTCCCTGCTTCCACCCATCTACCCCCTGTCATTTCCCCCACCCTATTCAAAAACCATATTCGCATAATTTTATCAAATATAGAGCGATATCAAAAATTATTTCTGCATACGCTTTCAGATTTTTTTCCAACACCATTTTACTAGTTCCCCCCCCCCCCCCCCCCCGCCTTTCCCTCTCTCCGCCCGCCATCGTTATTAGTAATAGTTATAGCTATAATTTTCACAATTATAAAGCGATTTCAAAAGTTATTTCTGCAGACGCTTGAAGATATCTTTCCAACATCATTTTACTAGTTTCCCCCTCCCTCTCTTCTCCCCTCCCTCCTTATTAGTAATAGTTGTAGCTATAAATTTCACAAATATAAAGCAATTTCAAAAATTCTTTTTGCACACGCTTTAAGACTTTTTTCCAACATCATTTTACTAGTTTCCCCCTTCCTTTCCCTCTCTTCTCCCCAGCCTCCTTATTAGTAATAGTTGTAGCTATACCTTTCACAAATTTAGAGCGATTTCAAAATTTCTTTCGGCACATGCTTTAAGCTAGTAACTAGTAGACGCAGTTGGGTACAAAATTACCCAATAATCTGATTCATGATAATACAAAACTATATACTTTCGTAAGTGCGCTTTGAGCATCAAAACTAAAAGTTGAAGCATGTCGTATATTATAGGTATACCTATCAATTTTGTACTCAACTGCGACTAGTACTTACAAGTAAATTTAGCAGTTGGGTGTTTTTTTATTATTATTTTTTTTGCATAAAAATGTGCAAAGTGCCATCGGGCGTATCCTTAAACTAAGGTGAGTGCCATGCTCACCTCGTATAGTGTTGCAATGCATTGGTAAATGTGAGGGAAGCTACAAAACGCAAGCCCTTTTTCGGTAGAAGCATGCTAAGTTTCTTAATTATCTCTGTTTTCTAATTTTGGCACTTAGCCTATTTGTACCTGGCACCCTTCAATTATTGTACAGTCGGAGACTTAATAAATGGCCGCTGCCGTTTTCAGAGAGCTTGGATAAGAATCCCAATACCGGCCGAGGTTATTGACCGGATTTCGTGGCGCGTCGTTCAACACATATAATTTATTCGCATTCCTGGGTTAAATTTAATCATGAAAAATTTCGCTTAGGTCTGTATTCCGTTTGAATGTTCGGTTAAAAAAATACACATAATTGCAGAAAAAATTAGCTTTGGTCTGTAGTCCGTTTAAATGTTCGGTTAAAAAACTTAACTTTGTAAAAATATGTTTTATAATACATTAAATTAAACTTCTCGGTGCCCTCTATATCACCAATATAAAAGCTAAAGGACAAGTGTTTATAATAATGTCGCGAGAGGCCGCCAAAGACACTTCAGTTTTGAGTTTTGGCAATTTAAACTTTTATTTATTTGTTACAAACACAAACCTTTAGACCAACTTTTGGGGTCTTCTTAATTTCTTTGTGAGGCAAGCAATAAAAATATAGCAATTGTTTTGACGTATTTCCAATAGCAAAAAAGTTGACATTTTTTTACAAACTTATTAATTTTTGGAAAATTTTCAACATTTGATTCTATGTTTCTCGATAACCATTACATCTACAACAGTAATATTTTCAGGTTAGTGTAAGGGACTCGGTAGCTTGTTTGTGGCACAGTATCAACTAAATGGTTTTTTTGAAATTTTTGATGAAAATTTTCCTGAGCAAAGGGGTAACTTTGTAAAAATATATATTATAATACATGAAATTAAGCTTCTCGGGGTCCTCTATACAACGATATAAAAGTTAAAGGACAAGTGTTTATAATAATGCCGAGAGAGACCGCCAAAGTCACTTCAGTTTTGAGTTTTGGCAATTTAAACTTTTATTTATTTCTTACAAACACAAACCTTTAGACCAACTTTTGGGATCTGTTCTATTACTTTGTGAGGCAAGCAATAAAAATATAACAATTGTTTTGACGTATATCCAATAGCAAAAAAGTTTACTTTTTTTGACAAAATTTTTAATTTTTAGGAAATTTACAATTTTTTTTCTATTTTTCTCGCAAACTATTACATCTACACCTGTAATATTTTTAGGTTAGTATAAGGGAGCAAAAAAGTTGACTTTTTTTTGACAAAATTTTTAATTTTTTGAAAATTTACAACTTTTGATTTTATTTTTCTCGAACACCATTACATCTACAACTGTAATATTTTCCAATTAGTATAAGGGACTCGGTAGCTTCTTTGTGGCACAGTATCAACTAAATGTTTTTTTTTGAAATTTTTGACGAAAATTTTCCTGACCAAAGAGGTACCCAAAAAGTGCAGTTTTTTAATTTTTTGAAATTGTTAACTTTGTAAAAATATATATTATAATACATTGAATTAAGCTTTTTGGGCCCCTCTATATAACGATGTAAAAGTTCAAGGACAGGTATTTATAATAATGCTGAGAGAGACTGCCAAAGTCACTTCAGTTTTGAGTTTTGGCAATTTAAACTTTTATTTATTTCTTACAAACACAAACCTTTAGACCAACTTTTGGTGTCTTTTTTATTTCTTTGTCAGGCAAGCAATAAAAATATAACAATTGTTTTGACGTATATCCAATAGCAAAAAAGTTTACTTTTTTTCAAATTTTGAATTTTTTGAAAATTTTCAACTTTTGATTCTATTTTTCTTGATAACCATTACATCAACAACTGTAATATTTTCAGGCTAGTATAAGGGACTCGGTAGCTTCTTTGTGGCACAGTATCAACTAAATGTTTTTTTTTAAATTTTTGATGAAAAAAAGTGCAGTTTTTAAATTTATTTAAATTGCTAACTTTGTAAAAATATATATTATAATACAAATAAATTAAACTTCTCGGGGCCCTCTATATCACCATATAAAAGTTAAGGACAAGAGTTTATAATATTGCCGCGAGAGGCCGCCAAAGTCACTACAGTTTTGAGTTTTTGCAAACTTTTGGAGTCTTTTTTTTTACTTTGTGAGGCAATCAATAAAAATATAACAATTGTTTTGACGTATATCCAATAGCAAAAAAATTTACTTTTTTTTGACATTTTTAATTTTTTGAAAATATACAACTTTTGATTTTATTTTTCTCGAACACCATTACATCTACAACTGTAATATTTTCAGGTTAGTATAAGGGACTAGGTAGCTTCTTCGTGGCACAGTATCAAAAAAATTTTTTTTTTAATTTTTGGTGAAAATTTTCCTGACCAAAGGGGTACCCAAAAAGTGCAGTTTTTTAATTTTTTTAAATTGCTAACTTTGTAAAAATATATATTATAATACATTAAATTAAGCTTCTCGGGGTCCTCTATATAACGATATTAAAGTTAAATGACAGGTGTTTATAATAATGCCGAGAGAGACCGCCAAAGTCACTTCAGTTTTGAGTTTTGGCAATTTAAACTTTTATTTATTTCTTACAAACACAAACCTTTAGACCAACTTTTGGGATCTGTTCTATTACTTTGTGAGGCAAGCAATAAAAATATAACAATTGTTTTGACGTATATCCAATAGCAAAAAAGTTTACTTTTTTTGACAAAATTTTTAATTTTTAGGAAATTTACAATTTTTTTTCTATTTTTCTCGCAAACTATTACATCTACACCTGTAATATTTTTAGGTTAGTATAAGGGAGCAAAAAAGTTGACTTTTTTTTGACAAAATTTTTAATTTTTTGAAAATTTACAACTTTTGATTTTATTTTTCTCGAACACCATTACATCTACAACTGTAATATTTTCCAATTAGTATAAGGGACTCGGTAGCTTCTTTGTGGCACAGTATCAACTAAATGTTTTTTTTTGAAATTTTTGACGAAAATTTTCCTGACCAAAGAGGTACCCAAAAAGTGCAGTTTTTTAATTTTTTGAAATTGTTAACTTTGTAAAAATATATATTATAATACATTGAATTAAGCTTTTTGGGCCCCTCTATATAACGATGTAAAAGTTCAAGGACAGGTATTTATAATAATGCTGAGAGAGACTGCCAAAGTCACTTCAGTTTTGAGTTTTGGCAATTTAAACTTTTATTTATTTCTTACAAACACAAATCTTTAGACCAACTTTTGGTGTCTTTTTTATTTCTTTGTCAGGCAAGCAATAAAAATATAACAATTGTTTTGACGTATATCCAATAGCAAAAAAGTTTACTTTTTTTCAAATTTTGAATTTTTTGAAAATTTTCAACTTTTGATTCTATTTTTCTTGATAACCATTACATCAACAACTGTAATATTTTCAGGCTAGTATAAGGGACTCGGTAGCTTCTTTGTGGCACAGTATCAACTAAATGTTTTTTTTTAAATTTTTGATGAAAAAAAGTGCAGTTTTTAAATTTATTTAAATTGCTAACTTTGTAAAAATATATATTATAATACAAATAAATTAAACTTCTCGGGGCCCTCTATATCACCATATAAAAGTTAAGGACAAGAGTTTATAATATTGCCGCGAGAGGCCGCCAAAGTCATTACAGTTTTGAGTTTTTGCAAACTTTTGGAGTCTTTTTTTTTTACTTTGTGAGGCAATCAATAAAAATATAACAATTGTTTTGACGTATATCCAATAGCAAAAAAATTTACTTTTTTTTGACATTTTTAATTTTTTGAAAATATACAACTTTTGATTTTATTTTTCTCGAACACCATTACATCTACAACTGTAATATTTTCAGGTTAGTATAAGGGACTAGGTAGCTTCTTCGTGGCACAGTATCAAAAAAATTTTTTTTTTAATTTTTGGTGAAAATTTTCCTGACCAAAGGGGTACCCAAAAAGTGCAGTTTTTTAATTTTTTTAAATTGCTAACTTTGTAAAAATATATATTATAATACATTAAATTAAGCTTCTCGGGGTCCTCTATATAACGATATTAAAGTTAAATGACAGGTGTTTATAATAATGCCGAGAGAGACCGCCAAAGTCACTTCTGTTTTGAGTTTTGGCAATTTAAACTTTTATTTATTTCTTACAAACACAAACCTTTAGACCAACTTTTGGGATCTGTTCTATTACTTTGTGAGGCAAGCAATAAAAATATAACAATTGTTTTGACGTATATCCAATAGCAAAAAAGTTTACTTTTTTTGACAAAATTTTTAATTTTTAGGAAATTTACAATTTTTTTTCTATTTTTCTCGCAAACTATTACATCTACACCTGTAATATTTTTAGGTTAGTATAAGGGAGCAAAAAAGTTGACTTTTTTTTGACAAAATTTTTAATTTTTTGAAAATTTACAACTTTTGATTTTATTTTTCTCGAACACCATTACATCTACAACTGTAATATTTTCCAATTAGTATAAGGGACTCGGTAGCTTCTTTGTGGCACAGTATCAACTAAATGTTTTTTTTTGAAATTTTTGACGAAAATTTTCCTGACCAAAGAGGTACCCAAAAAGTGCAGTTTTTTAATTTTTTGAAATTGTTAACTTTGTAAAAATATATATTATAATACATTGAATTAAGCTTTTTGGGCCCCTCTATATAACGATGTAAAAGTTCAAGGACAGGTATTTATAATAATGCTGAGAGAGACTGCCAAAGTCACTTCAGTTTTGAGTTTTGGCAATTTAAACTTTTATTTATTTCTTACAAACACAAACCTTTAGACCAACTTTTGGTGTCTTTTTTATTTCTTTGTCAGGCAAGCAATAAAAATATAACAATTGTTTTGACGTATATCCAATAGCAAAAAAGTTTACTTTTTTTCAAATTTTGAATTTTTTGAAAATTTTCAACTTTTGATTCTATTTTTCTTGATAACCATTACATCAACAACTGTAATATTTTCAGGCTAGTATAAGGGACTCGGTAGCTTCTTTGTGGCACAGTATCAACTAAATGTTTTTTTTTAAATTTTTGATGAAAAAAAGTGCAGTTTTTAAATTTATTTAAATTGCTAACTTTGTAAAAATATATATTATAATACAAATAAATTAAACTTCTCGGGGCCCTCTATATCACCATATAAAAGTTAAGGACAAGAGTTTATAATATTGCCGCGAGAGGCCGCCAAAGTCATTACAGTTTTGAGTTTTTGCAAACTTTTGGAGTCTTTTTTTTTTACTTTGTGAGGCAATCAATAAAAATATAACAATTGTTTTGACGTATATCCAATAGCAAAAAAATTTACTTTTTTTTGACATTTTTAATTTTTTGAAAATATACAACTTTTGATTTTATTTTTCTCGAACACCATTACATCTACAACTGTAATATTTTCAGGTTAGTATAAGGGACTAGGTAGCTTCTTCGTGGCACAGTATCAAAAAAATTTTTTTTTTAATTTTTGGTGAAAATTTTCCTGACCAAAGGGGTACCCAAAAAGTGCAGTTTTTTAATTTTTTTAAATTGCTAACTTTGTAAAAATATATATTATAATACATTAAATTAAGCTTCTCGGGGTCCTCTATATAACGATATTAAAGTTAAATGACAGGTGTTTATAATAATGCCGAGAGAGACCGCCAAAGTCACTTCTGTTTTGAGTTTTGGCAATTTAAACTTTTATTTATTTCTTACAAACACAAACCTTTAGACCAACTTTTGGGGTCTTTTTTATTACCTTGTGAGGCAAGCAATAAAAATATAACAATTGTTTTGACGTATATCCAATAGCAAAAAAGTTTACATTTTTTTGACAAAATTTTTAATTTTTTGAAGATTTACAACATTTGATTTTATTTTTCTCGTAAACTATTACATCTACACCTGTAATATTTTCAGGTTAGTATAAGGGAATCCGTAGCTTCTTTGTGGCAAAATATCAACTAAATGTTTTTTTTTTAATTTTTGGTGAAAATTTTCCTGACCAAAGGGGTACCCAAAAAGTGCAGTTTTTTAATTTTTTTAAATTGCTAACTTTGTAAAAATATATATTATAATACATTAAATTAAACTTCTCCGGGCCCTCTATATCACCATATAAAAGGTTGAGGACAAGTGGTTATAATATTGCCGCGAGAGGCCGCCAAAGTCACTACAGTTTTGAGTTTTGGTAATTTAAACTTTTATTTATTTCTAACAAGCACAAACCTTTAGGCCAACTTTTGGAGTCTTTTTTATTACTTTGTGAGGCAAGTAATAAAAATATAACACTTGTTTTGACGTATATCCAATAGAAAAAAAGTTGACTTTTTTTGACAAAATTTTTAATTTTTTAAAAATTTACAATTTTTGATTTTATTTTTCTCGAACACCATTACATCTACAACTGTAATATTTTTAGGTTAGTATAAGGGACTCGGTAGCTTCTTTGTGGCACAGTATCAACTAAATGTTTTTTTTTTGAAATTTTTGACGAAATTTTCCTGACCAAAGAGATACCCAAAAAGTGCAGTTTTTTATTTTTTTTTTAATTGCTTACTTTGTAACAAAATTATAATACATTAAATTAAGCTTCTCGGGGTCCTCTATATAGCGATATAAAAGTTAAAGGACAGGTGTTTATAATAATGCCGAGGGAGACCGCCAAAGTCACTTCAGTTTTGAGTTTTGGCAATTTAAACTTTTATTTATTTCTTACAAACACAAACCTTTAGACCAACTTTTGGGGTCTTTTCTATTACTTTGTGAGGCAAGCAATAAAAATATAATAATTGTTTAGACGTATATCTAATAGCAAAAAAGTTAACTTTTTTTGAAAAAATTTTTAATTTTTAGGAAATTTACAACTTTTGATTTTATTTTTCTCGTAAACTATTACATCTACACCTGTAATATTTTCAGGTTAGTATAAGGGAATCCGTAGCTTCTTTGTGGCAAAATATCAACTAAATGTTTTTTTTTTTTAATTTTTGGTGAAAATTTTCCTGACCAAAGGGGTACCCAAAAAGTGCAGTTTTTTAATTTTTTTAAATTGCTAACTTTGTAAAAATATATATTATAATACATTAAATTAAACTTCTCCGGGCCCTCTATATCACCATATAAAAGGTTGAGGACAAGTGGTTATAATATTGCCGCGAGAGGCCGCCAAAGTCACTACAGTTTTGAGTTTTGGTAATTTAAACTTTTATTTATTTCTAACAAGCACAAACCTTTAGGCCAACTTTTGGAGTCTTTTTTATTACTTTGTGAGGCAAGTAATAAAAATATAACAATTGTTTTGACGTATATCCAATAGAAAAAAAGTTGACTTTTTTTGACAAAATTTTTAATTTTTTAAAAATTTACAATTTTTGATTTTATTTTTCTCGAACACCATTACATCTACAACTGTAATATTTTTAGGTTAGTATAAGGGACTCCGTAGCTTCTTTGTGGCAAAGTATCAACTAAATGGTTTTTTTTAATTTTTGGTGAAAATTTTCCTGACCAAAGGGGTACCCAAAAAGTGCAGCTTTTTAATTTTTTTAAAGTGCTAACTTTGTAAAAATATATTATAATACATTAAATTAAATGTCTCCGGGCCCTCTATATCACCATATAAAAGGTTAAGGACAAGTGGTTATAATATTGCCGCGAGAGGCCGCCAAAGTCACTACAGTTTTGAGTTTTGGCAATTTAAACTTTTATTTATTTCTTACAAGCACAAACCTTTAGGCCAACTTTTGGAGTCTTTTTTATTACTTTTTGAGGCAAGCAATAAAAATATAACAATTGTTTTGACGTATATCCAATAGCAAAAAAAATACACAAAATAGTGATTTTTCAGGATTTTAATTTATTGTTTTTTACTACATACTTACATAGAGAAAC